>OX359266.1:54293576-54703576 GCA_947179155.2 Hedera helix | reverse complement strand
ATATGGTTCATAAAGTTGCCACGTATTTGTGGATATCGTTATTTGGGTTGAGGAAGTTTCTTCAAACTAGTACTAGATTTTGGTATCTTTTAAATTGGTGGCATCTATATATATATATATATATATATATATATATATATATATATATATATATATAGCTAATTGGTTTTCTCCATTTAATTTGTAGGAGAGAATTAATTGAAATGAATTTATTCAATTCCAGTTCGGGGCGGAGCCACACTTGGGCTGTAGCCGAGTGAAGTTTTTAGGTGTTTTAGTGTTATGTTTGTTAATTATATTTTGTATTAAATTAAGTGTTTTATATTAATTTATATGTTATTATTATTATTATTATTATTGTGGAAAATTTTGTTAATATTAATTTTATGTGTTTTAATTGTATTTTAGTTAATTTATATTAATTATATATATTTTAATTATTGATTTTACAGAAAAATCTTAGTTGGATGACATTTTGATAATTATGGTGTGACTAAACAGGGCATAGGCGTCCAAATTATAAAGAAGAATGACACCTAGGCGTCCAAACCCCTATGCGCCTAGGCCCCCAAATGCAAAGGAATTAGAGGGCCTAGGCGCCTGGTACTTTAAATACAAAGGAATTGATCTTGACGGAACAATTTCTTGTGTATAAGGTTGGTACTTCATAGCACGGAAAAAATTCTTGGCTCCACCCTTGATTCCAGTCATGATCATGAATATGGACCCGGTAATGCAATTTTGTTGGGTTAGATCGATTCTTACGCATAAAAATTCTGTGCATGGCCGGATAAATTTTTTTAAGATTAATTAAATGAAAAGGTTAAATATTCTGTACGTACCATATTCCTAGTTAGTTGGTAATCATCTATAAAAGGGTCATTTCCATTTCAAATTAATACAATTCATATATACATACTACAACCTGATTTTCTCTTCTGTTTGTAGTAATTAATTTGATTATAGATCAATGGGGATTGAAGGAGAGAAGAGGTATGCATTGCTACTAGCGGCAATGGATTCGGAGTATGTGAAGAAGGTGTACGGTGGATACTTCAATGTGTTTGTTACAACCTTTGGAGAAGAAGGCCAGAGATGGGACTTGTTTAGGGTTGTTGAAGGTGAATTCCCTCATCTATAAATGGCTCTGAATTCTTCAGCTTTGCTTTCTCTTGCAAACTTTAGATGCTTTGCAGAAGAAAGTTCTTGGCATTTGCTTTGGTCACCAGGTAATTATAATTTAATTTTCTTTTTTCGTATTTAAAAATTATTGTTGAGAGATATCTAATGACGTATTTGTCAATACTTTGTTACTGTTTTCACGTGAGAACTAATTTAAGTACGATTTCTTTATAACTTATCACACCGAGCCTTATCTCACCTTATCTTATTATACTAATAGGTTAAAGAAGAACGAGTACTCAACCACTCTATTGAATAATATTGTGCGATGAAAAACTAACCTCATTGCACTGGTTTTAATATTTGATAATGTATCATATTCATTTCTCTCACTGTAAATCTACAATAATTAGAGTATCATTTGATAATGTATCATATAAGCAACCTTAGAGTTGGATTTGAGCAACAAATTTTAACTAAATTTGAATTTTATGGAATTGTAGATGTGCTTTGAGTTCCAATTCGAAACTTGATATTGATCTATCAAATGTAGGTTTAGATTTTTTAGAAATATATGAAGCTATAATTAGTGTTAGTGCATTTGGAATTAACAGGTATGGGAGGTGCCAATGGGAGCTGAAGGGAATGCATATTCAGACAAAACAGGAGTGGAGATGACATCCTAGGCATACATCATCTCGTCGGCCGTCTTCTCACTAATTAAAGGCTGCCGGCATAGGGGTTATTAAACTAGCTACCAAGTACAAATTACTACTACTATTTTTTTCCCCTTCTATATTTTTGAATCAATAAATTTCAGCAGGAAGGTTTAGCGGAGGATGCAAAGTTATAATTGCAGATGGCTGAATCTGCAGATAGGAAGTGTTGGAAAGAATATGCAAAGGTTTCCTCAAGGGGAGGGAGAATCCATCCATAACAACCTTATTATTCAATAAGTTGTATACTGTGTCTGCAATTAATTATTTATAATTCAATTCTTCATCAAATAAACCAATTTAAATAGAGAAGTCAATTTCAAATTTGATTTTAGCAGAAAATTTGGTACTAATAAGTGAATATGTGATAGTACTAATAAGACTTATCCACAGCTTTATAAAGGAACCAAGTAGGGTTGGAGATTTGATCTCCAGTACTGGTCTCCATAAGCCCATTATATTGCATGCCCACTGATTGGTGGAGTAATTGGTGTTGCGCTTCTGAAGTCTCCTCTTAATTCATTCTTCTTTGTCTCACGATGATAAACACTGCAAAGAGTCAATTTCTTAACCATCTGTATAATAATATAACAATTCTATTCTTAATCAAAAATAAATATATATATATATATATATATATATATACACACACACGATCATACCTTTAAGTAATTCATTAGGCGGAAATCCGTAGAGATCTTGATGCTTGATGATACCCGGTGGAATGGTACCCCCAAGAATCCTAACTTGTAGAAAGTTTACAGTGAGTTCCCTTTATGAAAGTGAAAACCTTTTGGGACTATTTCCTTCCCATTCCATTTATCATCTTCAACACCCGCTGCTTCCATTCGTTCTTTATCTATCACAACTTTATTATTAACTATGCAAAAATATAGAGAGACCGAGCTTTATTATTAAGCAGATATATAGAAAGGGCTTTAGTAGTATATATCCACGTATCTATACATATTACGATTTTATCTTGTACGAACCTTTTCAGTTTGTTTACCAGTTCATACATTTTTATTTTTATTTTTTTTGCTAAATCCATTTCTGTTGACATCTCCTGAATATTATAGGAATCATTTTTGATAAGTTTTTAAATTTTGATGGTAAAAGCAAAATGGGAGACTATGTAATCCCCTCCTCCTAAGCATTAAATATTCTCTTACTTAAATAGCCTTGGCAAAATTTGTACGTAAAAATGATCGATACAAACAAGTACTCATATCTTAGTTATCTCAATTATAATCCCAAAAATAATCCCTCTCTCACTAAATGCATTGTTTTTTAAAAAAGAATAAAATAATGATAGTATTTCTAATCATAGTCGTCACTGCAAACAAACAAACATAATCTTTAGTAAATTGTATTTTAGAGTGTCAATTTCTTCTTCCAGACTCGTTAGGCCAACACTAATTCGTAATGGAGTAATAATCAATCTATAAATAACTAATAATGTGATTCGGTTGAAACAACAATGATGTATATCCTTCAACTGCAATTGCAGACTATTTTCTTCCCTTATTATTTGATGGTAAAAGCAATTAATGTACAAAAAACAATACGCCTCTGGGTCTCTAACCATCACCAAAAAAATAAAAATAAAAATTGCAATCAAAATTTAATTACTGTTGAGGTTCTCTTGCGCTTTGAACCCCAGCAGCAAAGCCCCGCTTTGGGGATCTTTCTTTTGGCTCCAAGATGGCCTTGACAATTTGGAGCGCCACATTGGCACTTAACCGCAGGCCCGAATTGCACAAATCTGCAAATCAGGCAGCAGCTATATTAGCAGCCTCCCAAGCAAAATTTAAGTATCTTAAGGTTGCTACTAATATCTTATGATTATTATACTTCTGCAAATGTACCTAAACGGTATTATTACATAGATGTGTTCTGCTCATCAAAATATGATCAAACATGTGTATGTGTGTATACATGACAATTCAGCACAGAAGAGGCAATCAAAATGTGTTTGACAAAAACTTCATACCGATAATCATATGTTAATGGTTCTCCAGCTTTAATAGATCGAGCAGCAAAGACACCAATACGAGTTTCCCCCTCAACTTGCCTGTTGTTAAAAAGGAATAAAATGATGAACAAACCACAAAAAGGGGGTAAGAAAATAATAATTTTTGAAACTATTACTATATATTGCATGAGCTGTAATAACTACAAGTACAAGTGCAGCAATTAATCCAAACAAAGATAAGGATTCCTCGGGCTGCATAAAATAAAACACACCCTTGACAAATGATACTAAAAGAATATCCCCGCCCCTTAGGAACGTGTCGTCTACCACCCATGAGGTCTCCAGAAAATCTGATAGGAGAACAATTCATTCATAATAGACCTCCAAGTACATTTGTACGAGATTTAATTAACAACTTGTCCACATTTGTCAATAAGCTAGAACAGAAAGATTATGACGGACGCCAAAAATTGAATAAAGCTGTGAATGACTTCATACAAAATAAAATACATCGTAAGGTACAAGTTTCCAGTGGACTTCACTCTTCCAGTAGGCATGACTTACTATGTCAAAAAACTGAAAAAGTAGCCCACCAGTACATAAGATCGTCATTTTTTTTTTGGTATGATAACTTAATCTATGGAATTGTAAAAAGAATAGGCCATATGAACACAATAAATTAAAAAACATTTATCTCATAAGAGATCTACCACCAGAATTGATCCCTAATTCAAATTTACAGCAACTATACATGGCACACTAGAGTTACCCGTCCTCGTCCCCCAAAATCTCTAGCCCAAATTAGATAAAGAAGCCATTTTTCATTTTACCAAAGCAATTTAAAGCTATTTCCCTACATCACTTCTTGTCCTTTATGCTCCATTTACTAACGGTAGATTGGGAATATACATATGTTTTTCTTTACATTAGTAAAAGGTGAATCTCATCTTGGGACAAAATTATAACAAAAGGTGATAGTATTTGTGGGTCGCAGGGAGAATCTGATTACACTATTTACTAAATGGTGAATGATAATGGCAACTTCAATGGAGAGACAAATCTTATCCCAGTACATTGCTCTAGGACATTTCATGCTCTTCTCTAGCCATGGACACAGACACAAGTAACTGTACGATTTGTGATACTAACCATTTCTCAAGGTTACAGTTGGGATCACAACTATGGTTCAAAAAACGTGAGGAGTTCCCCTTGAAAGTTGCATCAATTGTAAAGTCTTTCCGGACTTCACACATGTAAAAGTTCTTGATTCCCATGTACTTCATGTCCCATAGCCGTTGTTCACACAAAGCATCATTTATAACTGAAACAGAAGAAAGTAAGAACCAGTAAACTTCCAAAACATTCAGAAATTGAAAACTGACTAGATATTGGTCTTTAAAGTGAAAAGGAGATTTGCAGTCGTAAAAGTAAAATTAAGGTGTAAGGCTTATCTGTGCACTAAATTGGAGTAAGGGATTATCACTTCACACCCGTGACAAGCGAAAGCCAGTTACTCATGTTTGCAATTGGGTGCATAACTTACACGGTTTTATCAAAAGAAGTCTGTGGTGGGGGCATGCACAACAGTTAGAAACATTATCATATAATCTTGCACAACAATCAGACTTGGCTTCCCTCCAATACACTTTGCTTCCAATATCCTCCAATACACCAATTATTTATATTCATAATTAAAATTGACACGTATAACTTGATTTATGTTATTGAATCATATCATCGCACCATATTTGTGACTAATCCAACACTTTTACACCTGAAGAACATGTGCACATTTTATCAAAAAATCAACAGTTAAAAATTCTTAGCAGTTTTTAACTGTGAAAATACTTCTAAACATTCTATTTGTTGTTGTAAAATTGATCTCAATATTATGAACTATCTATTTATATATTTGGATCATTATTAACAAAGATTACAAGTACATGAAACACCAGTGTGTTTAAGGAGAAACAGCTTCCTTTGCACTTCTTAAGATGTTGAGTTATCAGATATCTTTCCTTGTCGTTGGAATATGATCTGGGAGTTTTACAAGGCATACTGATTATGGATTTATGTAAAGATGGAGAGGTGCACTAATTTTGGCACTTTGTTTAAATATTTACCATTTTTTCTTTTTGGGCTGTATATCTTTTCCCTCCTCCCTCTTGTATCTTCTCTCTTTAATCAATGGAAATTCCTTTTTTATTTAAAAAAAAAATAAGAACACGTATGCATTATATAACAGTGGAAAATCAATTAAAAGCAAAAGCTGTTGGAATCTTAACATAGACATGTAAGTCACTCTAATTTATTGGACATCCATATAAATGTTCTTACAGTTCCATAATGCTTACTTGCTTAGATAACCATGACTGCTACAGCAGCCACAAACACAAAAAATGATTGTCTAAACTCTTGATGTGTGTATCCAAAGTCAACATATGATTGAGTTACCATAAAGCACAGTCTACAGTATCACAGTAAAGAGCCTAAATAAGCTGAACAATGTTTGTGAAATGCAAACATTTGTAAATCCTAGTACAATAAGATAAATAAATCAGCAACTAGGCAAATAAAGTAAAGATCGAACATCTTAAAATAGAAGGTAAAGGATTTACCTTCTCCAATATACTCGATTACAAAATCACCTTTATTAATAGATTCAGCAGCCTCTACACCCCAACCACAAAGTTCAGTCTGAGATGGAATATAAACAAAGTAGTTACAAACGGAAAGTTCTATAAGAAAATCACTCATATATGAGGAAAGACCTAAGTTGAACAACTAGCAAATAAAATGCATTTCAAGAAACCAAATGAGCTCTACTGGAATAAATTGCACCTTGACAATTTTAATCTTTTTATCCTTTCGAAACGGTCTGTTATTGCACATATCTGAGCAGCGACAAGCCTTTGAACAGCTTATACACTGAACCCTATTAGACCAAGGTTCAAACAATCATATTCTAGACCTTTCAGATCAATACCTCTAAGATTAATACAGAGAAACAACTTGGCAAGTGACATCAGAAGATAACTTTGTGAGATAAAACTGTAGAATAAAGTACCTGCAGACACAATCTTCGGAGCAAACGAAAGACCTGCAATTTGTGCATCCAATATCAACATCACCATCATCACGTTTCTTCTTAACAAGGTATATATCTAATTCAGTTGAGGACCACACTACTGCATATAACTAATAACAGATATTTAAGCAATATATCCAATATTGTGCTTATGTGCAGGGAAAGATTCAAAAGGGGATATCGATAAATTATCTATACTATAAAACGGGAGGAAATTTGAGCAGTTTTTTTGTGTAAACAAAGTTAAGCTTTTTTTAATTTCCTGTTTAGCCCTTCAAACTATGGTAACCGTAGATATGCAGACCATCATCTCTCCATATATCACCACATTGTGGTGCAGTTACTCACTAGTGATTTCATAACCAACTTTCACCGATGCTTGATTCATTTTTTTTTTCCATTTTTTTTACCTCCTATAAGTTAAAGATTTTTACTTTTATCTTCCAAATTTAAAACTTCACTTTTAAAAAATTAATAATAAAATATATATTATACACAGAAAGCGTGTGGTTCATATACAAGTGTAACTATATCAGTGTAACAAAAAACAGCAACCATGGGATACTGCGCCTAATGTAAACATATGGCGGTGGCTCCAATTCATTCTCCATAATGTCTTTCCATGCTGTATCAATATCAAACTCCTCATGAACATATGGTAACGGTAAGCGACAAAAGATTTCCTAGAAAACGACAAATAAAAGGTCAGCCTCTGGTGTACATTATTATGAATTGATAAACAGAATACCTGCATTATGGGCATTTAGAGAACTTTAACGCTTTCTCAGTTTCTTTAACAAAATGTGTAATTTGTCTACAGATATTTATACAATGTCTTTTTTAAACAGGCACATTCATGAAATAAGTTTGAGGCTTCATATGACTCTTCATATTCCAGAAAGCATACACACAACAACCCCATTATCCATTAGGTGCATCAGCCAGAAAAGAGGATGGGAAGACTTAGTGATCGATTTTACAAATATTAAAGAAAATGCAATTACCAATTCTGTTCAGAGTGAAGGAAATGTTCGTCACAATAGAAATTGCCAGAGCACCAGTTCCTTTCATAACTTTAAAATTAAACAATATCAGAATTATCAGAAGTCTGACCTCTATGTCCCTTGTTGGAGCTGCAAGCTGCTTATCAAAAAGAGATAGCAATTCAGTTAGACAAGCCCAATCAATGAAAAGGATCTATTTTAAAGCCAAATTAAGTTTTATAATAAGTTAACTTCCTCAAATGTAAGTGCTTAATCTAAATTCCATAAGCAATAACTTCATTATATAACATGACATAACCAGTATAACATTTATAAGTGCTTCACAATATGATTTTAAGTTGAAGACTATCACATTATTTCTACTCAATATTTCTTTTGGGCAGATTCTCAAGATTTGTGGCTTAATCTCACAACTGAATATTCCATTGTAACATATTTTAAAAAAGGAAAAAGAAAAGAAAGTATCGTATGTGATTAAAGCAGAGATAATTTTGACATAAATGTGCTTATAGTTTACCAGTTTAAGGCTCTGTCTGTTTCAAGCAAAAAGTTAGCCAGAAAACAATTTTCTAATAACATGTTATGTATTTGAGCATGTTATATAATCGTATGTTTGGTTAGCAACTGAAAATGAGGCTGAAAATATTTTCATAAGTTCGGTGCTAGAATATGAAAATTTTCACCAGTATGTCTTGTAAATACATAAAATTCATTTTGATTTTTCCATATTATGGGATAAAACCAAAGTACTCCACTGAGAAATCAAATCTATTCAGGCACTGAGAATTTGGCCTTATTCTACCAATAGAACTTTTTTCACTTTCCGTAGAAAAGAGTGAATATTTAAATAAAACTAAAGTACTGCACTTGTTACAACTTTGTAAAGCAAAAAAGTGACCATGCTTCATATATATAATTACTAACAAGCATAAATGCATATTATTAGCACGGAAATTCAGTATCAGATGCTATTGATTTCAAATGTATGTAAGAGTTACAAACACGCCAAAACAAGTAAATTTATCATGTATCATAATTTCATAATCAATAAAATGTGTTAAATTCTGAAAGTATATATATAGATGGAGTAGTAACGGACCCAAGAAGAATTGCAATTTTTTTATATTTTATAAGTTATCAATTCCGAAATTCCATTGGATTCTCTAAATCATTGGAAGGGTGAATCTGCAATAAAAATACACAGTAAAGAAATTGACCTTCTTCTCCAGACACCAATCCATAGGATGCTTCCAACATATGGCTTGCCCTGGATGGTCATCTAACTGAAGCACATGCTCTGGAAATGCTGCACATTTCTTGTGTGATGCTAATTCACATCTCACACACCGCCACAGCTGAAACTTTTGCTTGCATAGAAAGCAAGCCTATGAAAGGAAGGATGTCAAATATACTGGCACACATGAACACTACATACAAAAAACAGTACAAATTGAAGCTTTATAGAGCAGAAAATTTGTAGCACTGATATATTAGATAGAAACAACATGATATGTAGTAAATAATATCCATTTACAAAGGAAAGTTAACCCCAAAAAGTTAAGTAACCCCAAAAGGTTAAGTAACCATATGTGAAGCAAGAGATCTATCCAGAACTAACAAATAAGAATTCGAGGTTATGCATAACTCTGATTAAATTACTCCTAAAGAGTTTCACACTCTAGCTGTTAAAAATCCTTACCCCTGACACTCTGACATCATCCAACACCACCAATGAAGTGCAGACAACGATGACTTATTTTGAAGCACAATATATTTGGGAGTACAATCAATCTCATGATAGACCAGCAACTGATCACGTCCTTTTCCAGTTTAATATTTACCGTACACAACAGAAACTACATATAGTAACTACAGTATATACCCCATGCTCCATGCTTACATTTCAATTGAAGCTCATGAGGTGTTTGGTTTCTGTTTATTACATGTTCAACCAACAAAGCAAAGAACTAGCAGATCAAGACGGTTATTTAAGGTCTACGCCCACATTCTGAAAAATATGGTGGTGCATCAAATTCCAGGGTACCAGGGCAGTAACATAGAAAAGTAAGCATTTCCCCTATTTACAGCTACATATATTGCCTTATCTTTAAGTACGATAAGCCATATTAAAATATTAAGAAAATTTATTATCTACAATGATTAAGAAGTAGAAAACAAAAGCTACAGATCTTACATGTTGAGGACACTTAAATTTTCGCAAAGATGAGAACCCAAGCTTTTCATTTGCACATTTTAAGTGATATGCAGCTTGACAACCATGAACAGAGCATAAAACCTCCCCTCCAGGGTAGACTGAAGTCTGGAAGACACGACACTCAACCTTAGATGGGTAACAAATAGTTAGGTCAGTCTGTTTGTTTCTAAAAGCAGAGCATATATTAGCAGCTTTACATGTAAATATCAAAACAAAGCAGAACTACAGTAAACTGGAGTTGTAAAGGAACTTACCAAAACGAGACTATAATTAATCTTCTTTCAAATTTTTGGGGCATTTATTGAGCCTTTTGAGTACATAGTAAAACTATGCAAATAATAAATAGAAAGAATTGCATTTAACTCAAAACTGCTAGTACTGCCACAAAGAAAACTTTGACTTTCTGACTGTTCTAGTACCAATCATATTATCACGAGAACTTTGAAAGAACTAAAGTGTGCAGAATTGATATTTTTTGTTCTTTACTATGCGTTGTGAGACAGTGGAACACAATCTTATGTTGTCCTGTTTTAGGTGCTACTTAGCTGCAAGCTAATTTAGTGTTTCCATAATTGGTAACAAATTAGTTTAACTTAAACCGAGACCAGTATGCTGAACCTTAGTAGCATGTGAACGTCATAAGCATTCTACGAATAATTTCATTATAATAGTGACACAAATTTGAAATTCATACTTCAGTAATCGAACAACCAATTCTTGAAAAGAAGATCTAATAATCTGCAAAATAACTAACAGAAAAATTAATTACTGTTATTGAAGAAGATAGTCAGCAATATTATGTTGCATTAACACTTCTAAAAATGTGAAAAGTCTGTTGCGTCTTTAACTGCAAAGGACATAACTGAGTAAGATTGACCACTAATTCTCCCAACTCTTAGTTTGCGATGGAGGTAGTATAAAGTTACTTTTCTGTAAAGATCACATGTAAACTTATTAAGAAACGATAACCACCATTCGATTGTATGAAATTTATAAATAAAAAATTGCACATACCTACTGAGAACAATTGTTCCTATTCTCTCCCTTTAACAGGGAAAAATCACTACATACTCAAACTTAAAAAATGCCCGAAGAACAATTGCAAGGTACCGTACAGTGACTATCTGAAACTCATATAATGAACAATACAAATTTTGCACCATCAATTGAAGTCAATGTAAGAATAAAATATTAATAAAATCAAAAACCAATGTGTAATGCTAATTTAACAACAATACGTTTCACTTCTCATGTGAACAATCCAATTTATTAAATGGGACACATAATAACATGACTAAAAAAGAAAAGGGCAATAATAGAAAATTACTAATTTCGGTGCCCCAACAAGAAACGGAAGATAGCCTTTCTCTTCAGAAACTCCCAGTGGGATTTTTGAGGCAACCCATTCCTTCACATAAACATCCAACGTCTTGGCTACGGATGGCTTCTTTCCCCAACGCCGTTTGAAAACCCTAATTTCATTGCCGTTAGAAACTTCCGATTGTTGCAGTACTGGATATCGGAGCCTATCGTCCCAACTGCAATGGAAATTGTCATCACTGGATAGGGTTTTGATTGAATCAGAATTCAAAGGGGAACTTGATTCGCATTGATTGAAATCCGATTTGAGATTAGGGGATTGTACTAAATTAAGTGAAGATGGGTTTAACCGATACCCTAAATTAGGCATTATTTTCTGATAAACACTATAATAACTTTTTCAGTTTGAATACAAGTACGTTGGATTGTAGAGAGAAACGAGAAGGAGAGATTGAATGTTTGAAATTGGTTTGGGTGATTTTATAGATCGAGGAAGTTTCTGGAAAACTTGAATAAAAATTGGTTCATGGGCGGGAAAAACTGAATTTTGCAGTTGTAATGTAAATACTGAAATAGCCTTCGAGAATTGCGAAATTAACGGGACGATCGTGACCGTAACGCTGCGGTGATGGGTATTATGGACAGCTCAACACATAATAACTAAATATTATATTAAATATTATATTTATTTATATTATTAAAAAATAAAGTCTGATATAAATTTTAATATCATATCTTATTTTTTTATAATAATATAAATAAATATAATATTTAATTATTATTTATTTATATTTAATTAGATATTATTAATAGAACTTACGGGATATATATATTTATATTACAAAGGGATAGGAGTGAAAATAATTATCTTTTTTGTCATAATTTTTTTTTATTATACTTGTCTTTATTTTTACTCTTTCACTCTCACTCAATCTCTTTTTATTTTACTCTTATTTTTAATTTATTACTAACATTATATTAAATAATTTTAAATAAATTAAAAATAACTTAAAAATATATCTAGCCACTTTTATTAATTAAAAATGACTTAAAAATAAAACTAGCCAACTTATTTAATTTAAAAATTTTAATTTAGTGTAATTAACATTAGAAACACCCATATAATACTGAACTTAAAATTTTAATTAACTATTTTATTTAGTTAAAAATAAAATTTTAATAAAAATTATTTTTTTAAGACAACTGAAAAATATTTTATTTTATTAAATAATATGCCTACTTTAATGGGAAAAGATAGTTGATATATATCTTTAATGGAAAATTGATATTTCTCCAAGACTATCTTTACATTAATAACTTAATCACAAAAAAAAATAAAAAATCAATGGACTCTATTCTTTTCAATTAAACCAATGATATATAATTAGAAATGTAACAACAATAACTAAAATTTGACCAAGCCTCCAACCAAAGTTAACTATTGATGACGTGTCATTACATGTAGCAATTTATTTATTTATTTTTAATTTATTGCTAGCAACATATTAATATATTTTAAATAAAAAAAACAAATTAAAAATTACTTTAAAATATAACTAGCCATTTTGATTAATTAAAAACAACTTAAAAATGAAACTGGTATATTACCCTTAATTAATGAGAAATCAGTTAACATATTTATCACTTGTTTATATTAATTGAGTGTTTTTTTTATAAAAAAAAAAAGTTTACAATATCTAGAAGTATATTGTGTTAGGGTTTCGACACAGTGAAAGCAGCGGAATTTAAATTTTTTTTTTTTACTGAAACCCTAAGACAGGATCCAAGCGAAAACAGATTAATCAGAGGTTTAGATTATTTTACCGATTATCTGAGATGGACAGGAGACGATTGAATTCTGGAACAGCTTCGAATCTTCAACGCAATCCAGCGACTGCGTCTCTACGGTATCCACACGAACGCTCCGCGAATCGTCCCACGATCTGCAGCAAAAGGAACCGCGGTACTAGCCACCAAGATCAGGATTTCCCAATTATTTTTCTCTCTAGCCTCTTTCTGAAAGCGGCTAGGGTTTTAGTTTTTCCTTACGTGACTTTTTAGACTACTGATATATCATATATATAGTAGTTAATAGGAATTAACTAAAACCTAAAATAAATAGAAAAATAAAATCCGAATTTATATATATTATATTTTAATTAAGTCTTACTTAATTAATATACATATATACAAATTATCCTATTAATTTAAATTCGTAATTTTTAAATACTATCAATCATATTGACATATTTAAAATACTTACAATTTAAATTAATTCCCTTTTAATTACGTTCTAAGTGTGTGACCCTATAGGTTATTATTATGTTGGTAATAATTTTAAAATCATATTATAAAATTATAAACAGTGAGCGGCATCTAGTAATGCATCACTGCTACCCAAATAATAATAAGATCGGTGATTCGATACTGTAAGACCCCGAATTTTATGAAATACAAAATTTAATTTTTCTTCATATATATTTTTTTTGAAACAGTAAGTGGTTAAATTAACAAAATTGAAAGTTAAGGATGTTATGTGCAAATTTTATTTTGTCGGACAATATTCGCTTTGTCGGGGAATATTCGTTTGGTCGGGGAATATTCGTGCCGTACGACGGCGCCGAAATAATAAATTATTGGTGGACCCCACAACGGAATATTTGTCGGATATAGAAAACGACAGAAGTAACCTTTTTAAATAAAAATAGTCAACGGAACTGTTAAAATACCGGTGATAAAAGAATAGTAGCATACGGTAGTTTATGGTATTTTCTGTAGCACACGGTACTCTACAGTAACACACGGTATTGCATAGTGTCTCATATTATTGGTCAGATAATTGACACCGTAACTGTTACGCATCATTTCATCGATAATTGTCACTGCATAATATTTTATATTATCAATTCAATAATTGTTGTTACACAGTATTTTGCATTATTGATTTAATAATTGTCATTACACTGTATTTTATATCATTGAGTCAATAATTGTTGTTGCACTGTTTTTAAAATTATTGAACCTAATAATTGTCACAGTAACATATGCACAGTAATTCACATTATTGAATCAATAATTGTCATTACACAGTAACGTATGTTTTATTTTACATTATTGTTATCTCTATTATGATGTTATTTAAACAGTTGTATTTCATTAATTTATTGACTTGATATCTAAGAGCTAACTATACTGTATTTATAACAATTAGTCATAATAATTGAATTGATAAAGTTATTTGTTTATAATATAAAGTTAGGTGATTATTAGGTGATATGAAATGAATGGTGTAGATTAAAGTGTGAATTATTGTTGAATAATTGAATTGATTTGTTTATAATATAAAGTTAGGTGATTATTAGGTGATATGAAATGAATGGTGTAGATTAAAGTGTGAATTATTGTTGAATAATTAAATTGATTTGTTTATAATATAAAGTTAGGTGATTATTAGGTGATATGAAATGAATGGTGTAGATTAAAGATAATATAATATTTGAAATGGATGGTGTAGATTAAAAGATGATCTTTAAATGAATGGTTTAGATTAAATGAATGATAAGATTTTTGGCTATAAATAGAAGCCTTAACTTAAGGATTTTTCATAAACTTCCTTACTTGTTCTTTCTTTCTCTCTCTAAATACTTCTTGTGAAAGTTCTCTCTAAGTGTGCTTAAGTCATCTTGAGTATTTGTGAAGATCTATAAGTATACGTGTACTGTTCAAGTTAATCAACCTCATTTAAATCAATATCCAGTCACGTGTTGAGGTAAGGGATACCATCTTTTTCATCTTCCATTATTCAAACATACTATGGTAAGGGATTATCATTATTTGATTCTCGATAATAATATTGTTTCTTCCTTACTCATAAGACGTGCATTTTATTTCCATGTATTAAATTGTGGGAATAACCTTACGGAGCGGATTGCCGCCTGTTGGTGAATAACCTTTCGTATTCATTCATTATTAATCTCTGAGAATAACCTTACGGAGCGGATTGCCGCCTGTTTGGTGAATAACTCTTTGTACTCAAATTCTATTAAATTGTGGGAATAACCTTACGGAGCGGATTGCCGCTTGTTGGTGAATAACCCTTTGTATTAATTTCCTTCACCTTTTGTTAATCAAACCTGCTACGGTAAGGGATATTATTTTTTTTCATACTCCTAAATCGAAATATATTATGGAACTATTGCTTCTATAATTCCTGAAAATATTATATGTTCCATAATAGTTGAACTTCATTATTTCAACTGAACCTTCCTATTTACGTGAACCTTTCTATTGAATTGTAACCGTTATTCTGAACTGTGGATCTTGAATATCATTTTTAAATTTCACTCCACATCATGTTGACAATTTGGACATTATTTGAATCTGTACAAAGTAAACTTCCGATACTTATTGTTATCCTATTTCTTCTGTTCATCATTTATATCATTCTAATCATCAAAAAATCAAGCTGTTGTGAATATCTGTGGCCGGGGGCACAGATGTGATATATTTGTTGAACAGATGATAGGTTAAAGGCGATATAATAGGTTAAAGGTGATACATCTGTTCGGTGTCTTTTATGGCACGTGGTGAATGTTCTCTTTGGCCCGTAGTGCAAAGATGAACTGTTGTTTGGTATGATTATGACCAAAGGCTGAATCTGGTATAATCATGACCGTTGGTGCTATATTGAATATCTTTGGCCCGTAGTGCAAAGATGAACTGTTGATGTGCATGATTATGATCAGGAACTGTGAATTTATATTATCATGACTAATGGTATTTCAGATGATAAAAGTTGATGATGTTTTTACGAAAAAGAGAAGCGAGTGGACATTATAGTCTGCATTATTCTTCTAATAGATTGCTCATTCCGCTGCTATTATTGATCTGAACATTGTTTAAGAATTTAACTGCAGTTTTTGATATAAACCTTGTATTCTATTGTATTCTATCAAGAACTCAACTGTTGAAGGCTAATGATAATTTATTCGTCATTATCTTAGTCATGATATTTCTTACTGGGCTATTTGAGCTCACCCTTTCTTTTGTTCCATTGTTTTTCAACAGGAAATGAAAACATAACAGGGTCTAGCCGGGGAATGGAGTGAGGGTCCGAGGAATAGTTATCATAGTCTTCACGTTTTGTAAAATAGTGTGGCAATAATAGTGAAGACTTAGTTGTGTATTATTATACACTATATTGTAGTACGTTGTGCTTTGTTGTAATAATTTTGTTGTAGTCTTTTGACGACTCAAGTATGGGCTGTGTGGGCCCAGATTTGGGGGCGTCACAGTTGGCATCAGAGCTTAGGGATATGGTCTTTAATGGAGATCTGGGGTAGAACTAGGAGGGGAGAGACGAATAGAATCAATCACTAGTGTGTCCTACCTAAAATAGATTTTATTATCTAATGAGTCGATTTGAATGTAGGAACATGAAGAGATGAGTCAGTTTATTTGAACTAACATTTATTTTGTGACCACAGTTAATTATGGCATCTGGAAATCAGGAGGTTAACTATGAAATTACCGAAACAAATGTAGCTGCAAAACAAGAGGCGACGAATAATCTTCTTACAAACTCAGAGTTGAATCATTTGCCTAAGGCAAAAATTATGCGTGTTCTATCCAGTAAGGATGAAGGTGAAAGCTCTGCTACAGTCGTTCCAGATCCATTCTTAGAAGCAATTAAAGGAAGTAACGAACTTGCGGAAATTATTGCCTTTAATTTACTCACTAATTGGGAGAGTGATATCACCTGGTTATGCTCTATAACAAAGGATCAGAATATATGGACTTTTCATATTAGTCTTTGGGATTTATGGTGTTCCAGCTATGATTTTCAAGATTATTTAAAAATGATGTTTCTATACTTTTGGGCGTTACAATTTAGAGGAATTCAGGTTAAGTTAGTCACTATCGTGGAAACTGCAGTCTATCGAAAATACTATTTTAATGGAAATCATTGGTACCTTACTACTGATGAAGTTGATGAACCCGAGAAACAGTTTGCTAGAAAATTATTCAGTGGTATTCCCATGGTTGAAATACGTGAAGATCCGAATGAAGTATTCGGGATTCGATTTGACGATAACAGTCAAGAAACCGAATGAGGTGATAACCGGTAAGCTATTCATAAATTCTCGTGAAGTCTACGCTTTGTTAGATACTGGCTCTACCCATTCTTTTATCTCACCTGCATGTGCTCAGCGTTTAAACTTAACTCCTGAAAACTTGAACTTTGACTTATCAGTTGAAACCCTATTAGGAGAAATGACCATTACATCTACTGTCTATAAATCTTGCCTAGTTCAAATCAACAACCTCACATTATCTGTTGACCTTATTTCTTTGGAGATGCGTGAATTTGATGTGATTTTAGGAATTGATTGGTTGACTACCCATCATGCTAAAATTGATTGTTTTCATAAGATTATTAGTTTTCATATTCCTAATCCACCTGTCATGCAAATTCAAGCAACTAAACCATTGAAATCTATAACTGTTATTTCTAGCCATAAAGCCATTCGTTTATTGAAAAACGGATGTCAAGCCTTTTTAGCTCATGTCACTGATTTGAACAAAAATACGTCAAACTTGAATGATATTCCCATTGTTAATGAGTTTCCTGACGTTTTTCCTGAAGAACTTCCTGGCTTACCCCCAAACCGTGAAATTGATTTTTATATTGATCTTGAACCCGGTACCAAACCCATTTCCAAAGCTCCCTACCGAATGGCTCCCATTGAACTTCAAGAGTTAAAAGTCCAACTACAGAAATTGTTGGATACCGGTTTCATTCGTCCGAGTGCATCACCTTGGGGTGCTCCTGTTCTATTTGTGAAGAAGAAAGACGGGAGTATGAGATTGTGCATTGACTACCGAGAATTGAACCATGTCACCATCAAGAACAGGTACCCGTTACCTCGGATTGATGACATGTTTGATCAATTGCAAGGCGCTCAACATTTCTCAAAGATTGATCTCCGTTCTGGATATCATCAGTTAAAGGTTAAAGCTGAGGACATTCCAAAGACTGCTTTCAGAACTCGTTATGGGCATTATGAGTTCTTAGTCATGCCTTTTGGACTAACTAATGCTCCTGCAGCTTTCATGGACATGATGAACCGGATATTCAAGGAACATTTGGATCATTTTGTGGTTGTCTTTATTGATGACATCCTCATATACTCCAAGAGTCGCGAGGATCATGAACAACACCTGAGATTGATACTACAAAAGCTCCGTGAAAACAAATTATATGCCAAGTTGAAGAAATGTGAGTTCTGGCTTGAGGAGGTCGCGTTTCTTGGGCATGTGATTTCTAGTCAAGGAATATCAGTCGATCCTGCGAAGATTGAAACGGTACTAAATTGGGAACAACCCAAAACAGTAACCGAAGTCCGAAGTTTTCTGGGTCTAGCTGGTTATTATCGGAGATTCGTAGAAGGATTTTCTCGAATCGCCACTCCATTAACGCAGCTTACTCGGAAAAGCACAAAATTCATATGGAGCGAGGAATGCGAGAAAAGTTTCCAAGAACTCAAGAAGAGACTGGTTTCAGCTCCTGTTCTGACCATACCATCAGGATCAGGAGAATTTGTTATCTACAGCGATGCTTCTGGCAAAGGTCTAGGCTGTGTCCTTATGCAACATGGAAAGGTTATAGCCTACGCCTCTCGACAACTCAAAGATTATGAGAAAAATTATCCTACTCATGATCTAGAGTTGGCAGCAGTCGTTTTCGCGTTGAAGATCTGGAGACACTACTTGTACGGAGAAAAAGTGGATATCTATACGGATCATAAAAGTCTCAAGTATTTCTTCACCCAGAAGGAACTCAACATGCGACAACGACGTTGGCTTGAGCTGTTAAAGGATTATGACCACACAATCCAGTATCACCAGGGAAAGGCGAACGTTGTAGCTGACGCTTTGAGCAGAAAATCTTATGCAAGTACAAGTGCACTGCTGACAACACAAAAGTGTATTTTGTACGACTTGCAAAAGATGGAGATAGAGCTAAAGACACCAGGGACCCACTCGAAGATTGCTCACGTGCGAGTAGAACCAACTTTAATCGATAAAATTAAAGCTGCTCAAGCTACCGATCCGGAACTGATAAACATGATAAAGAAAGTACAAGAAGGTGCCATTCCCGAAGCAAGAATCGACGAGAAAGGAATACTTCGAGTCAACTCTCGACTCTGTGTTCCTAACGATCCTGAATTAAAGCATAAAATCATGATGGAGGCACACAACACGCCGTTTGCAATCCACCCAGGAGGTACCAAGATGTATCGAGATCTTCGACATACATTTTGGTGGAACAATATGAAAAGAGAGATTGCGGAGTTTATCTCAAGGTGCCTAACTTGTCAACGTGTCAAGGCAGAGCATCAAGTTCCTAAAGGTCCATTACAATCACTTGAAGTTCCCGAATGGAAGTGGGAACACATCAATATGGACTTCGTGACGGGTCTTCCAAAAGTTTCTCAAGGCTTAGATGCAATTTGGGTGATCGTAGATAGATTGACCAAATCTGCTCATTTCTTGCCTATACGAGAAAACTTTTCACTTGAACGTCTTGCTGGTATGTACATAAATGAGATCGTGAGATTGCATGGCATGCCAGTTTCCATAGTTTCTGATCGAGATCCTAGATTCACTTCACGCTTTTGGATCAGTCTACAAAAAGCTATGGGCACTGAACTACGTTTTAGTTCTGCATACCATCCTCAAACGGACGGACAATCGGAAAGGACGATCTAGACCCTCGAAGATCTTTTGAGACTTTGTGTATTAGACTTCAAAGGAAGTTGGGATAAGTACTTGCCGTTGGTGGAATTTTCTTACAACAACAGTTACCAAGCAAGCATAGGCATGGCTCCATTCGAGGCATTGTATGGAAGGAAGTGTCGCTCTCCAATATGTTGGAATGAGGTAGGAGAATCAAAATTGTTGGGACCCGAGTTGGTACGCTTGACGACCGAAAAGATCCAAATGATCCGACAACGAATACAGACCGCACAAGAACGACAAAAGAGTTATGCTGATCTTCATCGGAGAGACGAAAGTTTCAACGTCGGAGATCATGTATTCTTACGTGTTTCTCCATGGAAAGGGGTTACGAGATTCGGAAAGAGAGGAAAGCTTAACCCTCGATTTATTGGCCCATTTGAAATCCTCGATCGAATAGGAACCGTAGCCTACAGACTAGCCCTACCACCAAGTATGTCTCGCATCCATAACGTTTTTCACATATCTATGTTACGTAAATATGTGAAGGACCCAAACCACGTCATTGAGTTAGAACCAGACGTTATAGCAGAGGATTTAACATACGAGGAGGTACCTGTTAAGATCCTGGATAAGAAGGAGCAGATCCTACGCTCAAAGGTTATACCTCAAGTTAAGGTTTTATGGAGGAACCAAGATACTGAGGAAATGACCTGGGAGCTAGAATCTGAGATGAAATCTAAGTATCCTTACCTCTTCGATATGTCAGGTACGTCAATTTCGGGGACGAAATTTCATAAGGAGGGGAGGTTGTAAGACCCCGAATTTTATGAAATACAAAATTTAATTTTTCTTCATATATATTTTTTTTGAAACAGTAAGTGGTTAAATTAACAAAATTGAAAGTTAAGGATGTTATGTGCAAATTTTATTTTGTCGGACAATATTCGCTTTGTCGGGGAATATTCGTTTGGTCGGGGAATATTCGTGCCGTACGACGGCGCCGAAATAATAAATTATTGGTGGACCCCACAACGGAATATTTGTTGGATATAGAAAACGACAGAAGTAACCTTTTTAAATAAAAATAGTCAACGGAACTGTTAAAATACCGGTGATAAAAGAATAGTAGCATACGGTAGTTTATGGTATTTTCTGTAGCACACGGTACTCTACAGTAACACACGGTATTGCATAGTGTCTCATATTATTGGTCTGATAATTGACACCGTAACTGTTACGCATCATTTCATCGATAATTGTCACTGCATAATATTTTATATTATCAATTCAATAATTGTTGTTACACAGTATTTTGCATTATTGATTTAATAATTGTCATTACACTGTATTTTATATCATTGAGTCAATAATTGTTGTTGCACTGTTTTTAAAATTATTGAACCTAATAATTGTCACAGTAACATATGCACAGTAATTCACATTATTGAATCAATAATTGTCATTACACAGTAACGTATGCTTTATTTTACATTATTGTTATCTCTATTATGATGTTATTTAAACAGTTGTATTTCATTAATTTATTGACTTGATATCTAAGAGCTAACTATACTGTATTTATAACAATTAGTCATAATAATTGAATTGATAAAGTTATTTGTTTATAATATAAAGTTAGGTGATTATTAGGTGATATGAAATGAATGGTGTAGATTAAAGTGTGAATTATTGTTGAATAATTGAATTGATTTGTTTATAATATAAAGTTAGGTGATTATTAGGTGATATGAAATGAATGGTGTAGATTAAAGTGTGAATTATTGTTGAATAATTAAATTGATTTGTTTATAATATAAAGTTAGGTGATTATTAGGTGATATGAAATGAATGGTGTAGATTAAAGATAATATAATATTTGAAATGGATGGTGTAGATTAAAAGATGATCTTTAAATGAATGGTTTAGATTAAATGAATGATAAGATTTTTGGCTATAAATAGAAGCCTTAACTTAAGGATTTTTCATAAACTTCCTTACTTGTTCTTTCTTTCTCTCTCTAAATACTTCTTGTGAAAGTTCTCTCTAAGTGTGCTTAAGTCATCTTGAGTATTTGTGAAGATCTATAAGTATACGTGTACTGTTCAAGTTAATCAACCTCATTTAAATCAATATCCAGTCACGTGTTGAGGTAAGGGATACCATCTTTTTCATCTTCCATTATTCAAACTTACTACGGTAAGGGATTATCATTATTTGATTCTCGATAATAATATTGTTTCTTCCTTACTCATAAGACGTGCATTTTATTTCCATGTATTAAATTGTGGGAATAACCTTACGGAGCGGATTGCCGCCTGTTGGTGAATAACCTTTCGTATTCATTCATTATTAATCTCTGAGAATAACCTTACGGAGCGGATTGCCGCCTGTTTGGTGAATAACTCTTTGTACTCAAATTCTATTAAATTGTGGGAATAACCTTACGGAGCGGATTGCCGTCTGTTGGTGAATAACCTTTCGTATTCATTCATTATTAATCTCTGAGAATAACCTTACGGAGCGGATTGCCGCCTGTTTGGTGAATAACTCTTTGTACTCAAATTCTATTAAATTGTGGGAATAACCTTACGGAGCGGATTGCCGCCTGTTGGTGAATAACCCTTTGTATTAATTTCCTTCACCTTTTGTTAATCAAACCTGCTACGGTAAGGGATATTATTTTTTTTCATACTCCTAAATCGAAATATATTATGGAACTATTGCTTCTATAATTCCTGAAAATATTATATGTTCCATAATAGTTGAACTTCATTATTTCAACTGAACCTTCCTATTTACGTGAACCTTTCTATTGAATTGTAACCGTTATTCTGAACTGTGGATCTTGAATATCATTTTTAAATTTCACTCCACATCATGTTGACAATTTGGACATTATTTGAATCTGTACAAAGTAAACTTCCGATACTTATTGTTATCCTATTTCTTCTGTTCATCATTTATATCATTCTAATCATCAAAAAATCAAGCTGTTGTGAATATCTGTGGCCGGGGGCACAGATGTGATATATTTGTTGAACATATGATAGGTTAAAGGCGATATAATAGGTTAAAGGCGATACATCTGTTCGGTGTCTTTTGTGGCACGTGGTGAATGTTCTCTTTGGCCCGTAGTGCAAAGATGAACTGTTGTTTGGTATGATTATGACCAAAGGCTGAATCTGGTATAATCATGACCGTTGGTGCTATATTGAATATCTTTGGCCCGTAGTGCAAAGATGAACTGTTGATGTGCATGATTATGATCAGGAACTGTGAATTTATATTATCATGACTAATGGTATTTCAGATGATAAAAGTTGATGATGTTTTTACGAAAAAGAGAAGCGAGTGGACATTATAGTCTGCATTATTCTTCTAATAGATTGCTCATTCCGCTGCTATTATTGATCTGAACATTATTTAAGAATTTAACTGCAGTTTTTGATATAAACCTTGTATTCTATTGTATTCTATCAAGAACTCAACTGTTGAAGGCTAATGATAATTTATTCGTCATTATCTTAGTCATGATATTTCTTACTGGGCTATTTGAGCTCACCCTTTCTTTTGTTCCATTGTTTTTCAACAGGAAATGAAAACATAACAGGGTCTAGCCGGGGAATGGAGTGAGGGTCCGAGAAATAGTTATCATAGTCTTCACGTTTTGTAAAATAGTGTGGCAATAATAGTGAAGACTTAGTTGTGTATTATTATACACTGTATTGTAGTACGTTGTGCTTTGTTGTAATAATTTTGTTGTAGTCTTTTGACGACTCAAGTTTGGGCTGTGTGGGCCCAGATTTGGGGGCGTCACAGATACAACCTTTTCGTGACCAATGTTTCAATGTAATTTAATCCTTTTAACCTTATATCCTAGATTAAACTCGAGGCATGGAATGTGTCATACTCTTCATAATTTAATCTGAGTTTTCTTGATCAATGAGTAGACTATATGAAACAAATCAATATTTGAGCATGGCCATGCATTTCATAGTTCTACTCAATCAAGAGGCCTATGGATATCACCCCTAATATATAGGAGGGTTAAATTCCATCTAGATCACTCATATTCCTCACACGATTCATGATGTACCCAATAATCACCTTTATTGTCCACCCTATTAAAGGTGACATTTGATGATATCAAAGTACACAAATTCTCGTGTAATAATATAATGACTTCAGGTCGGAGGATCATTACATCATTGTCACTCTAAGAATTTCTTATGACACTTTGCATAATGCTCCATGTAGAATTCTCATGGTGGGTCAGTCCAGTACATTGTTCTCTAACATGTACCTATGCATTGACTCAGATATCTCATATATTTATGACCAATGAGATTTGGCCATCAGTCAATCCACATACTAGTCTCAATGCATCGTTGTTGTCCCATTAACAATGATACTCGACTAGGGACATTTAAGAGCAATGATACTAATTATAATTATATAATCTCATGTTCAAGTCACATACTTAAAGCTATATAATTCGTATCATTATTCTAAGGGATTTTATTATGTTAACATTTATATAACGCAGTAAATGAAATCATAATAAAATAATCTATTTATTCAATCAAATATAATATCAAAAATGTTAAGCAATTACATCAAATAATTAGCCTCTAGGGCATAAACTCTAACATATTGACCATATAATTTTTTATTTTCTTTAAATTTTAAGTCAAAATAAAATCTTTTAAATTAGATGGAGTAATAAACTATAATATTGATAGCTGCTTTAGTAAAATAGCAAGTTAAATTATATATCATATCTTAAAAACAAGAAGCTTTACCATTGTACTTTTTTTTTCTAATATTTTTTGTGTTCTAATCTTTAATACAAATTTTGAATAAATTATATTATAAAATACCTCAAATGAAAAAGAATTTTATTAAGTAAAACTGTAAAACGATAACAAGGTTAATAAAGTAGTTCAATTCAATATATGGTTAAAAATTAAGTTTATGCCAAGTGTATACACATTTTATCTTTTAAATATGATGTACTCCATCCGTATCAGTAAATGTTCTAATTTGACTTTAATGATCAAATTAATTATTTTTAAAATTATTAATTAAAAAAATTTATATAAAAAATTTAAATAATGAAACTTGATATTATTAGTAAATCAACTATAGCTAGTTTATTATGATCATAATCTCTCGATATATATCTTGATTTCTTTGAAGATATATTAATTTTTAAAATGATCAATTTAACCATAATTTGATTATGAAAGTCAAAGTAGAACATTTATTAATTATGAGACAAAGGGAGTATAATAAAATTAAGGCAAAATGGATAAAATAGTAAATGATTGATTGATTTTATGTATATTAAGGATAATATAATCGCTTTAATATATTTAAATGTGCAATTATTATTTTAGAGTATGCATATATTAATATCCTAAAGTTATTTATTCAAACACGTATATAAAAAATAATTTATGTATATAAAAAAATAATTCATGGTCAAAGATAATCATAATCAACAATATACAGTTTGACAAATATTAGTTAAAAAAAATTAATTCAACTATTTGGCAGATTTTAGCTGCCAACATTAACAGTGGATCATGTTTACATATAGAGACAAGTTTCTAACGTCCCTTTTTTCTTCATCTTTTCAATTGGACTTATCAATTTGCCCATCTTTCGTGTTTTATTATCTCTATCTACATCATTAATTTGTTTCCCCAATATGCATCGTTGCCATTTTCATTTATCGATGCCAAATTCATTCTTTCCGCACTATATTTGTTTTTTGAATTTATAGAATATCAGCGACCAGGAAGCACTTGGTCATTTTACGGATGAAAATGATATATCTTATGATTTTATAAGTCGATTTATTTATTTTTTGGCGAATTACGCAAATAGTTATATTTGATTATATTTTAATGATATATTTAATATAGTGGATCAATGTTATAATATTATCCAATCTTATATATTAATACACGTCATAATCATAATTTTTGATAAAAAAAAATCTTTTACACTACATATTTAGACTTGACAAATTTGGCCTGACCCGTAAAAACCGAGTTTTGGGTTTAATTTATTTAACCTATAAAAAATTGACCCGATCCGCAGGCTATTTTTTTCTTAAAAACAAAATATCGCTTGTGCCAGGAGTTTTACTTCAAACCACCACCTTACTAATGCATGCTCTAACCAACTGAGGTATAAGATTTTGTTGTTTTAGTTCAACTTATACCTTGTTTTGTCTTTTTGGTCTTGGCTTGGAAATCTAGAATATTCTTGTAAAGTGCACTGGTCCAAATTCCAAAATGCTTCAAACTCACTTTTCTGCTCTCTTTATTCATACTCTCTGTATGAAGTCTGATGAAATGATTATTTATCGTAATAATCAATTCTTGAATCTTTCTTTTTTGGAGAAATTAAAAATGCATTTAAAAGTATGATAACGTCATATAAGTTATACAGATTTGATTTATTTGAAGCTTATAAAGGAGAGATACCCTCCTCCTATATTTGTAGCTGATGTCAAATTATGAATTTGAGATACAAAGTGCAGATGAATGTTACAGAAGAACGTCCAAGTCGTAGCTTCTTTTAATTTAATTTCAGATGATTCTTTTAGTGGATGAGATGCGCTTCGCTTATGATAGATTTGATTAGATTGTGTCTTTTTTCTAGTTTATTTTCGATGAGAGTTAAGAGTTTCATTTACTTTGATAATCTTTTCCTTCACTTTGTTTTAATTTTCTTACAATATGTCGGATCACTCAATAGTACAATATGTTTGATAATCTTATAGAAATAGCTTCATTACGATGGGTTGTTGCGTTCATTATGATTATCTTACAAATATGCAGGTTTGGGGGTTTGGATCTATTTGATTTTTGGGGGTTTTGGTAGATGAGGTCTAGTTTGTTTTGATATGGGTTGCTTTTGTTTTGGCGTTTTCTGTGACTGTTTGTTTGGGGCCTTGAGGGTGTCGTCTTGTTGCCTTGCTCCTGCTATGGGCGAATTGGTTTCTTTACTCCGACGTCTGGGTTTTCAGCTTGTCTCGGACTCTCGATTGGGGTAAACTTGATATCGGTTGGATTGCTCAATATGGCCTGGCCCCGCCAGCCCAACCCGGGCCTATTATTTTCAACCCAAAAAAAGATGGGCCACTTTATCTCGACCCCGCTCACTAATAACCCAGCTCGTTTGGGTTGACCAGACCCGTTTACCAGGTATATACATACAGGACTCCTTTTACAGACATCTCCACAATTTTCTATCATTACATTATTATTCTAATTAAGTGAATATGACAATAAATTTTATTATATCAATATCAAATAACAACGTATATGGATTAAGAGCGACAAAAGGGCAGGGTAGAGATTACACATCCCGCCCCATCTTCTTGGTCTTATAAATATTTCTCATACCCACCTCATTTCTCAAAGGAATTAAAACTTAATAATTATTTTTATCCTCACAAAGAATTTAAATTATTTTGTGAATTAATAATTTGTGATTTTTTAAAATTAAAAATAGACTACTTCTAATTATATTTATGTTAATACAAACATGAAATTGAATTATATGTATACATGATAAAATTACTAAAAATAATAATAGTATATTTAATATTTGTGTGTGTGTATATATAAACGCACACACACAAGAGCGTATATTTTAATTATATAATACATAAAAGTATATATAAATATATAACTATTGGTGATTCTTTATTCCCTCCCTGATCTCCATTTAGGATCAAAATCACGGCTCCCTTCGGGGTGGGGTGTGGGAATCATCGTAAGAACATGACAAATTGTCATCTCTAATGTAAATATGTGGGATAAAGAATAAAGGAAAAATACATAGATTACTATTATATTTAATCGCTTATAATTTCCCATTCATGAATTGTCGACATATAAATTTTTCATTTTGATTTGGTAGCTAAAGACAAACGAAAGCTCGCTTACTTAAATTAATTATCCATTATTTCCAGTGCTTTTTGTTCCTGTGTGTCGTCTCATTTTTCACAAAATCTATGATTGGAAGTATTAATGGATTTGTGAACGGTCATCGGTTTATCGGAAGAAAAAGAACAAACAAATTAATTTACAAGGAGCATGGATCAGGAAAGAGCTAGAGCAGGCTGCCCATCGTAGAAAACTATTAAAACTAAAAATGTATGTCCAATGTTGAAGCAAAAATTAAAATATAATTTTTTTTCTGTAATTTTAGAAGGAATTATAAGTATATAACAATGAACAAACTGAATCACAGCTTACAGTTACAACCAAGGAACATACAAACTAAAAAAAAACATTACGAATGACCAATATATATATATATATATACCTCTCAATGTCAGGCTCCACAACTTATATACTTCAAAGCCTTTTTATTTTAGTGAAGAAGGATAAATTACATAACCCAAAAGAGATACAAACTAGCTAGCTAGCTAGCTCTATAGATCTAAGTTTATAATTGAGAGAAACTTGTTATTGGAGACAGGAAAATAAAATAAAATTACAGATGAGAATTAATACTTATCTTTATTTTTTATCTACGAAAAATAACGGATAGCAAATTACCCTTTCGCCAAGATCAGATGTATAATCACTGGGTCCTTTAGATTTTCCCCTTATTAATCTCCGTATTCACATTGAAACCCCATGCACCAATCGTAATTGTATGAAAACAATTAGAACCGATCTATTCCTGTTAATGCTGAGTCGCCATGCAACATAGGCTGCATGAAAGAGTAGAGGTCGCCAAATATGAAATCATCTCCACCGGTATAGCTGCCTAAATCATGAGACTCGAAGTAAGTCTGAATATCATCGGGAAAGTTACACCCGGGAATTTCAGATTCCGGTGGGGTTGTCGTATACTCAGCTGCTGTAGTCATCTCCATCATTTCCTTGAACTTTGATGATTGTAATAAAAGGCCTAGTGCTGAAGTGGCGGTGGTTGGCTGTGGCTGAGTACTTAGGGTCATCACATTACTGGCGATGACTGTAGGTGGCGGTGGTTTATGTACTTGGTGGTAGTTGAGGAAGTTTGTTCCTCCATTAATATCTTGATTAATATGATTTGGGGTAAGGGTTGGTGTCAAAGTAGTAGTTTCAACTTTGAGGTTAGACTCATTGGTGGTGGCTGAATTATTGGCGTCAGGTTTAAGCCATTTTATGTATCGACTAAGGTCGAAATTTGTAACTGCATTAACTCCGCGATACTCGATTGCTGCCATATCATATGCAACTGCTGCCTCTTCTTGAGTAGCTGTAACATTTCGTAATTTTGTAAATATTTTAATACTCGTGAAAAGAATTATGGAAGATGGAAGTATTTTTTTTAATTTAATCTCATGATAGTTAATTATGGTTATGATCTTCTATATCTATTTAGATAATTTATGTTGCTAATTACTTGAATATATAATGTGATCATGAATGTTAAGTGGGTGTTGAATTTATTTAGATTGAACAAAATTTGAAAGGAATATTTATTATACTTGACAAATTATGCAATGCTTAGGATTGGTGGAATATTACAGCTACGTGATTGAGATACATCTTCATTTAGCAAGTGCCATGCAGACACTTAGGTGGATAAGACGTGAACTTATTTGTACTCTTTGTTTTTCATTTTCCCTACCGGCTACAACTAATATAACGTACCAGATTTTTTAATTCATTCTTAATTAATGTTTTAATTGACCTTTACCATTAATTAATACATGTCAATTTTGTTACATCTACTTGATGTGTGTAAATATTATAGAATAAATTATAACTTTCAATACACGAAAATTGCCAAATTTATTTCGACTTTGAGCTATAAAAAAATGAGGTAAAATTACCGTAAGTTCCAAGATAAAGATATTTGTTGCCAAAAACTCTGCCTATTCGAGCTTCCCACCTTCCATTGTGATGATGCCTGCTCATAGACACAAAAATGAAACGAATTAATTAGAAAGAATGTTAGCAACTAACTAGAATGATTTTAATTATTTGATCAAAATAAGATTATTTTTAGCGTTAAAGCAAATTGTTAGAGCTTTCCTCTGAAATTATTACATTCAGAACATCATTATAATCAATATATATATATATATATATATATATATATATATATATATATATATATATATATATATATATATATATATATTCCAGAAAAGTACTGTGCATGTGTTTTTATACCTTGCAACACCTCTATATTTTGACACTCCCCGAGAAAAACCACTGCTTTTCCTGCAATGTTTTAATGTGTGCATATATAGATTAATTTTGGCTCATAAATTTCTATCGAAGTTTTTATAGACTAATTAGGGAATTAATTATTAGGGTTTAAAGATGGTGGAGTACTATATATACGTACCTTCTCAATGATCCAATATATTCTTCTCTGGACTGACCCTCCATTTCCTTCAATTCCTTTTGGTAGGTCAACAACTACAACCGTCAATGTGTGTGTGTGTTAGTCCATCGTTTTTCAAAGAATTATACGACAAAATTTGAAAGGAAAAAAAAATGTTAATAACTACGCACCGGAAAGTTAAGAATAGTTTCATGTCCCCAGTATTTAAGTGCTGCCAAGTCATAAGCATGTGCAGCTGCTTGTTCATCATCATATGCACCTGAATAATCACAGGCAATATAGAATGAGACAAAGCAAAAATTTGAAAATGCTGAAATAATATATATATAGGTTAAGTTTTTCAATAAATTAAGGAATGTACCAAGATAAACTGCATGTCCATTAGGATTCCACCAAACAACCAGCACCATAAATGAGCAAGGGAAAATATATCATTAAAATGAACGTAAACATTACTTCATGAGAAATCAACAAGAAGGGAATAAAACATGAAAAGAGATGATCATGAACCTTGTCTGCCTTTCTTGTTTTGCGATTCATTCCAGCAATTCTTATCCCACAAATGAGCTTCATATCTGCCCGTCCATCGATGTCTGACACAATCGAGAGGCCATGCACCTTGGTCAATTCTTAGATAAATATTCAAAAAAAAATCTAAAAACTTAATAGCATATATATATATGTACATATATATTTGAACCTCGTAACACCACGATAAATTGAGCTACGTTGAGGAGGAGAGTCTCTCGGAACTGTTTTACGCGTACGTTTCACCTTAACAACAGTGTTGATATTGGCAATATTAATATTATTAGACTTGGTCACATTGCTCCTCCGGCTTTGCTGTGATAACTTCGCCATGGAAGTGGTGCTGTTAATTGGTGTGAAAATTAATTCTACGACGATAGAGAAGAAAAATAAAAGATAAAAAAAAAGCGTGTGCGATATGACCGAGTCTTCCAATGAAGGGGGTTTTTAAAGGAAGGAGGAGTTTGGAAGAGAGTGTGTGCTGGCATATTAGAAGGGGTATCAGCCGGCAAAGGAGGACAGGATGATTGTGGCCGTCTTGAATCGGCATGTATGGTTTTTTCTCTCTTGTCCTTATTTTCACACCTTGTGTTATCTGCTGTTATAATTCTATCTCAATACTTCTATTGGTTAATTCCTAATCCTTTATTTAATTTTAGTATTAATTTATAGCTTAACAATGTTTTTGGAGTACTTGAGAAGTTGAGATTAATTACGTTATGTCTTTTGGAACTCAATGATTAGACGCGTGAATTTAGTTAAGATGATTTACTGTCATATATACTACCTTCATTTCAAAATGAGTTCTATTCGAGTTTTTGGTTGTTTTTTTTGAAAAGAAAAATACTATTAAGGTTTGTACATTTTCATTAAAAAAAAAAAAGGTCCCGCATATGATACATTAGACATATATATATATATACATATATATATTATTTTCTTTTTATATCAAATTTTCAGGCTGGAATTAGTAATTGCAAAAAGAATTGAAAAACGATAATTTTTGGACCATCTTGCACAAATATTAATAAGAGTAAAATATTATCAAAGAAAATCAAATGTGAACCTTATGCCATGGACTAACTATTCTATACTCAGAATTTCAAGTCTCCATATTAATATTGTTCTCCAGTTTATTGGGCGGAACGGAAAACCCGGGAAAAAGTAAGTAAATGATATTAGGATTTTCCTTTTCTTTTCTTCACATTAACCTTTGATATTATAAAAAATGGTAGTTTCTTAATCCAAATACTCCTTTTCTAGCTTTGAAATGCAGGGTGGTGAAACTACTTTGCATGTGGAGTAATTAATCTGTATATTACTCTCCCCGTTTTAAATTATATTTTTTAATTAAAAGTTAATTTTAAATATTTTCAAACTCAAAATTAATATAAATTTATTTATATTATGTCAATATAATTATGAATATCATAAACTACTTTTAAAATATTACTAATTATAAGATATATTATTTTCAAAATATAAATGAATCATGTCGATTACAAATTTAAAAATATCACAAATTAACTTTAAAAAATTAATATGGGTCTTATAATTTATAATTGAGGGAGTTTAATATTATGGCTCTTCGTCAAGTTAGTAATTAAGTACACAAACCTGAGCCGTTTTAGCATCCGTAATCAGTCCAGGTGAAGAAGACATAAAAATTGCAAGCTAACGCAAGTTACAAAGAGTTTAGAAAATCTGAATGATTGTTGATGACAAAAGAAAAGTTATATGATCATTATTTGATTATAGATAATCTGAATTACAATATTTGAACTATATTCTTTATTTATTTATTCCATATCTATTGAAAATATGTGTAATATATAACACATAGTTTATAGTATGTTGAAATATATTCTCTAGTATTTATTGTGAAATTATTATTATTTTTTAAATTATTTGTAAGTATGATTTACAAACCTACTTTTTTCTCCTACTTACTATGTAGTCCAAAATTTAAGAGGTTTCTATTTTTGGTGTTTAAAAGTGTGACCGTAAGATATTACGTACTAACTTTTATGATATTCTAAAGCTGTAATCCTTATAATATCATGTCATTTAATTATTTAACTATTTTAGAGTCAATCCCCATATCTCAACATGATGTGTGCTGGGACATGGACCTTTTAGAGATTTATATGCATGGAACCTTATGTAGTTGGGACACAAATGTGGGACCTAATGGCTTTAATTTATGGAAGCAGTCGCCAACGCTATATGAACTGCAGAGAAGAGAGCCACAACTACACTTGCATGTAATAAGCTAGTCCAATTAAAAAGGTTACTTTCTTATCAATTACAATTTCATATTTAGCAATGATTAATTGACCTCCAAAATCCACATTATGGGCCACCTAATTACTATCCAAAACAAAAATTAAAGAAAAGCATTTAAGGCTTAAATTGTCAACTTCCTTGAAACACAAGCATCCAGCTTATTGATTGGTCACTTACCTAATCATAATCATTGTATTAAAAAAAATATTATTATATAACTCTTTTAATCTTATTATAAGAAAAAATATTATTTTTGACAGAAATATTATTTTAGAAATAGTCTTATTTGTAATATGAATATTTATTATATGAGTGTGTTCTAATTAGATTAGAAAAATGAGAGTTGTGGATATTCTACAAGTGGAGTCTTGTATTTAAAGGTATGAGCCCATAGATAAAATTAGAATTCACATTTAATGAACTAAAACAAAAATTAACGAATAACGAGCAAACGGACAACGAACAAATGAAGGCTGAAAAGACGGAAAGAGATCCCCTAGGGTTCGCTCCCCTAGGGTGGACATCCTTAGAGTGGTCTTTTTTCGTCCCGTGATGCCTTTTTTTGACAATGAAATTGATTTATTCGATCTTAAAGGTATAATTTAAAATGTATTGTCATAAATCCCGAGGCAGAAGACTCATGAGAACAACTTGTATTGAGAATTGATTGAGGAATTGGATTGGTGGCTAGAAGAATTGAATGATTTAGGCATTACCCGAGTAACTGAGGATATTTTAGGAATTTTTTTGTCATTAAGAGTATTTCTGAAATTTTTCTTTCTGACGTGTGTTTCGCACATGACATGACCCTAGAAATATCTATTTACTTGATAAGTGAAAGAACTTTTGACACTTTGAGAAATCTAGCTATCTAAACCCTCCCTCCCTCTCGAAACAAGTTGGAAGGAATTGAGAATTTGCGATCGATTTTGAATCGAGTAAACAAAAGTGTTGGCATGCCTATCTTGAATTCACTCGAAACACTTGTCACGGCTCTCGGACACCAGCGGTTACGACGCGATTCTGAGAGTTCTGCCACGTGTTACATTGGTAGTTGCTCACCGATTATTCTCCCCTCTCCAATTTTTCAACGACTCCATACTTTTTCCGAATTTTTCACCTCCACCATTACTATGAACCCTAACCCTAGCAAGATACATAATTTATGTGTCTACAAAAGGGAATTAGCAAGAGATAGTAACATCCTACAGTGTTAAAAGAGGGTGCAATTAAATTTTGGGTTGGTGTGTGAGTGAGAGTTTTTATAGTTTTTATTCTATACAAAAAATTGTAACTTAAAGATTAATGTATTGAAAAGGATTTTGTGATTTAGATAATTAAGAATCAAATTGTGTTAAATATTGTGCTAATTTATTTTTTATATGGCGTTGTTTATTTTATATGATTTAATTTCTAATAAAAATATCATAATCATTGAATGACGGATACAGTCACGTCAAGTAAATTCGGATCTGGATAATGATAATTAATTAACCTGATTGTGAGAATAGATTTGCTCAATAAATAAATAATAATCTTTATCCCTATTTAATTTGGTTAACTTCGGTGATTTTGATTGATGGATTCGAATATATTATTCGATCGGTAATGCTTTCAACCTCTAATATTATCTATCTCTAACATAAGCTTATTATTACTATATATCTGGTGAGCAAATAATGTAAATTAAATGTTTATGATGTATAAGTTCAGGTCAACAGTGGTATGGACGTCAAGTCATCAGCTTTCCATAGGCTTCTTGTTACGAAATTGATGATTTGCAGCTGCCAAACAACTTCCGCTAAGGCCATGCATGGTGTCAACTACCAAAAGTATCGATGGTGCAACTTGAATGAAAATGATTCTTAATTAGAAATTCAAATGATAATTTTTTAATATGTTAAAGCATCATCCATGATATATATATATAAGGATTAATTTAATTGTACGTACATAAATAAATTTTAATATTAACACCTATATTTTTAATACCCAGCTTTGTCGTCATCATTATGGCATCACTAATAAATTGACAACATTTTAGTAGTAAGGACAAACACTTGATCAAAATAAATTTTAATATTAAAATTCTTTTTAATTGAACGGAGGGAGGGATGAGTATATGATAAAATTGATAAACATGATCAGAAAAGATGGTACAGTAACCTATCTCGAGGAAGTAGCAATGAAATTGAATGGAAAGCGTTCAAATATAGAATTACGTACTGTATAAACTACAAAGAAAATGCAAAAACGACCAGTTGAAACACATGCATCTTGAAAATCCGCCATGAGGGGATGCTTTATTGGTCCAAAGCCCCTACTCAAATAGTGCCCTTTAAACGCCTGTTCCGCCTGTCAATCTAGATCAGCGCAACCGAACGCTAATAGATGGACATGCATATATATGAAAAAGCTCATGGTCTACCCTGCCATCACTTTGCAAAAAAAATAAATATATGAAATAATAGGTTAAAAAAAATTATGGGTTATCGTCTCTCATTTTCATAATATTAAAAATAATCTTAATTAAAAAATTTACTATTGTAAAGTAAGTCCTCAAACATGTGTGTGAATGCGTGTGTAACAAGATGTAAGCACGAAAATTGCGTACCTTACTAAGGTTGAGGTTCGTAGTAATAGTGAAGGCGAGAAATCCGCAAAGAGTATGGAATCGGTCGAAATATTGAAAAGGGAAGAAGAACCGTTGAGCAACTACGAGAATAACACGTGACAGAACCCTCAGAATCACAACGTAATCACAACGCCAACACTTTTGTTCACCCGATTCAGAGTTGATCACAAATTCTCAATTCCTTCAAATTTCTTAGTTGTTTTGAGAGAAAGAGAGAGAGAGAGCACTTTTTAGGTGGCAAAGATCTTCATGTGCCGAAAAGTCCCTTCACTTGTCAAGTGAAGGGATATTAATTATAGAGACCAAGTCATGTGCTAGACACATGTCAAAAAGAAAAAAATTTAGAAATACCATTTATGACAGAATTTTTTAAAAATAAAACTGGTTACACGGGTATTATCCAAATTATCCAATTCTTATAGTTACCACTCCAATCCCTCAATCGATTACCAACATGAGTTGTTCCCACGAGTTTTTTTGCCTTGAAACTCGTGACAACACCTCTCGGATCATGTCTTCAAGGTTTTCACTGTTAAGTTAAGAAAATCATACAAAATAATTTTACCGTAAAAAACCCCAAAAAAAAACGCATCACGAAGTGGGCGGAGACTAACCTTAGGGGGCCAAACCATAGGGGGTGAACCTTAAGGGGGTGAACCCTAGGGGTTCCATTCCTCTTTTGTCGCATTTTATTCGTTTCGTGTTTTCTTGTTCAGTTTTTGTTTGTTTATCTCAATTCTTATTTTTATGAAAAGTTCATCTTCTCCTATAAAAGTTAAGAATGATCACTTTTAAGTCTTTCACAAGTTTACTTGGTTTCGAGTTCATTATTCATTTATTGTACCGCTTGAAATTAGTTTAGGATGAATTTTGGGAAATGAAATATCAAACTGGCCCTAAGTGATCAACCTCTAGAGGGAGAATCCTAGGGGGTCTAATCCCTAATCTTTTTTCGTCTTTTTCAGTCTTCGTTTGTTCATTTGTTGTCCGTTCGTTCGTTATTCATTATTTTTGTTCTAGTTCATTCAATGTGAACCCTTATTTTATTCATGGGCTCACATAAGGTAAATAAAAGACTAAGCAAATAAATCCAATAGATATACATTATTAAATCATATCACTTATTACATTTATATGTAAGGGTAATATAGTAATAGTGGTTTAAAAATAAAAATTCTTTCACTTCCTTCCCCTATTTTAAAATTCATAAACAAGGGAAATCAATGCCTATATATAAAGATACATAAAGCGATTCGACGAATGTAGTTGAATCAATCGAGTGTGGTCTAATTTGAGTGAGTTTTTAGTTTACCTCTTCTATTTCATTCATTTTCTAATATGCCTCTTCTTTTCCTCTCTTTTTAACCTACCTATTATCTTTCTCCCTATTATTATAAAGACCTTATTTTCTTATTAATTCATGCACCAAAATAATCACAAATCAAGATAAAATTATAGATCAATTGCCATGACATGAGTAAAAACGAAGCCGAAAAAGCACACAATAAAGGAACTCGCCGCCAAATTGGATGTTGTAACGACAATATAGGCGGATGCAAGGCCTGCCAAGTCAACTAGACGGGACAGGTGAAGGGCGGACATGCAGAGTACAAGTGTTCGTATTGTAAGATTACGACACTGGATGTGAAACAATGCAGATTCATCACGATTCCAAGCACCCAAAGCTCTTTTTTGTCGAGTCCAAGATCAATAATCTCCATGCTAGCATCCTCGTCGCTGAATTGTCCAATTCGCGCCTAAGAGTTTGTGGTAGCCTCAAGAAATTAATTAATTTTAGATTGATTCTTTTGCGTAGAAACATAATGATGCAAGTTGCAGTCTAGATTTATATAACAAGGTAAATACTTGATTTTAATTGCTATCTGAAGTTAGTTTACTCTCCCCAAATCGTTTTTTTTATTGGTCTAATTTGAATTTGAGTTGGCGACTTAGAAAAGTGCACATTACATATTTGTTGAAATGCCAAAAAAAAGAATATACATTAGTCTTTCGTAATGTCAGGGTTAGACCTTAAAGGGCAAAAGCTAGAAGTAGAGCCTAACGCCTAAAAAATAAAAGTTGAGAAACTAAGCCCAACGACTATCTATTTTAGCTATTATTTTTTTCAACTTTTTTCACCCCTCGAAAGTGCTATATAAAAATTAGTTTTGAGGTTATTTTTGTCCACCATGAAAACCATTAAAATATTTTAGTAATATCAGTTTTTTTATTAATTATTTTTTTTCATTTTTTATTTGAAGTCTTGGATGTTAAAATTTGAATCACCTTATTTGTATTTCGATGTAATTTATATATTTAAATTCTGAAATAATAATAATAAACTTAATTATTTAGTAGTTTACTTTTATATATTATTTTTTTTTAAATTAATATAAGGCTTCCTTAACTTGACGACTTATTGTGATATTTAGTGAATTCGCTTATTAGTGGAGTATTACTCATTTATTAATATTTAATAGATATCGCTAGGGATTCGTAACCTTTTGGGCTTGGCCCCTTGCTGAATAGCGTCTATTACAAATATTTGGCTGCCAATATAAGACAATTCTATAATACTCTTGTACTCCCTTTGTCAAAAAAGAAAAAATTATATTAAATATGTTCCTAATAAATTTAAAAAATATTAAAATTTAAATTATAATATAAATTTTAAAATGATAATTTTATATTTAGTAATATTCTTTTTGTTATAAAATTAAATATATAATTTGACGTTTGAGATCAAATGATAGTATGTCAAACTTCAAAATTAGTATGAATCGTAAAAAGTTAGAATAAAATTTGTGATTAATAATTTTTGTTATATATTTTATAATTATAATAATTATATCAATTAAAATTAAATAAATTTATAAAAATTTAAAACTTAATATGTCGTCGTTTGATTTTAAAAATTAAATTATATATCTAATTTTAAAATAAAGAAAATATTTTTTAATCAATTTTTAATTTTGACTATAACATTAGTTACAATTAAATAAATTTAAAAAGGGGTTTGAAATTTAAAGTTTCATAAATAAATTTTCAAACTGCTCATGGGACGAGGACTCCCATCTCCATCACTCTTTCCTAGGGGTGAAAATCGATCCGAGTTATTCGGTACCCGACTCAGATTTGACTCGAGAATATGATCCGGGGCTCGGATTTGGTAGGCATCCGAACCGAATATGAGCTAAGCTCGTTTATGGGATTATAATACTGAACTCAAATATGAGCAGTGTAAGACCCCGAATTTTATGAAATACAAAATTTAATTTTTCTTCATATATATATATTTTGAAACAGTAAGTGGTTAAATCGATAAAGTTAAAAGTTAAGGATGTTATGTGCAAATTTTATTTTGTCGGACAATATTCGCTTTGTCGGGGAATATTCGTTTGGTCCGACGGCGCCGAAATAACAAATTATTGGTGGACCCCACATCGGATTATTTGTCGGATATAGAAAACGACAGAAGTAACCTTTTTAAATAAAAATAGTCAACGGAACTGTTAAAATACCGGTGATAAAAGAATAGTAGCATACGGTAGTTTATGGTATTTTCTGTAGCACACTGTACTCTACAGTAACACACGGTATTGCATAGTGTCTCATATTATTGGTCTGATAATTGACACCGTAACTGTTACGCATCATTTTATCGATAATTGTCACTGCATAATATTTTATATTATCAATTCAATAATTGTTGTTACACAGTATTTTGCATTATTGATTTAATAATTGTCATTACACTGTATTTTATATCATTGAGTCAATAATTGTTGTTGCACTGTTTTTAAAATTATTGAACCTAATAATTGTCACAGTAACATATGCACAGTAATTCACATTATTGAATCAATAATTGTCATTACACAGTAACGTATGCTTTATTTTACATTATTGTTATCTCTATTATGATGTTATTTAAACAGTTGTATTTCATTAATTTATTGACTTGATATCTAAGAGCTAACTATACTGTATTTATAACAATTAGTCATAATAATTGAATTGATAAAGTTATTTGTTTATAATATAAAGTTAGGTGATTATTAGGTGATATGAAATGAATGGTGTAGATTAAAGTGTGAATTATTGTTGAATAATTGAATTGATTTGTTTATAATATAAAGTTAGGTGATTATTAGGTGATATGAAATGAATGGTGTAGATTAAAGTGTGAATTATTGTTGAATAATTAAATTGATTTGTTTATAATATAAAGTTAGGTGATTATTAGGTGATATGAAATGAATGGTGTAGATTAAAGATAATATAATATTTGAAATGGATGGTGTAGATTAAAAGGTGATCTTTAAATGAATGGTTTAGATTAAATGAATGATAAGATTTTTGGCTATAAATAGAAGCCTTAACTTAAGGATTTTTCATAAACTTCCTTACTTGTTCTTTCTTTCTCTCTCTAAATACTTCTTGTGAAAGTTCTCTCTAAGTGTGCTTAAGTCATCTTGAGTATTTGTGAAGATCTATAAGTATACGTGTACTGTTCAAGTTAATCAACCTCATTTAAATCAATATCCAGTCACGTGTTGAGGTAAGGGATACCTTCTTTTTCATCTTCCATTATTCAAACATACTATGGTAAGGGATTATCATTATTTGATTCTCGATAATAATATTGTTTCTTCCTTACTCATAAGACGTGCCTTTTATTTCCATGTATTAAATTGTGGGAATAACCTTACGGAGCGGATTGCCGCCTGTTGGTGAATAACCTTTCGTATTCATTCATTATTAATCTCTGAGAATAACCTTACGGAGCGGATTGCCGCCTGTTTGGTGAATAACTCTTTGTACTCAAATTCTATTAAATTGTGGGAATAACCTTACGGAGCGGATTGCCGCCTGTTTGGTGAATAACTCTTTGTACTCAAATTCTATTAAATTGTGGGAATAACCTTACGGAGCGGATTGCCGCCTGTTAGTGAATAACCTTTTGTATTAATTTCCTTCACCTTTTGTTAATCAAACCTGCTACGGTAAGGGATATTATTTTCTTTCATACTCCTAAATCGAAATTTATTATGGAACTATTGCTTCTATAATTCCTGAAAATATTATATGTTCCATAATAGTTGAACTTCATTATTTCAACTGAACCTTCCTATTTACGTGAACCTTTCTATTGAATTGTAACCGTTATTCTGAACTGTGGATCTTGAATATCATTTTTAAATTTCACTCCACATCATGTTGACAATTTGGACATTATTTGAATCTGTATAAAGTAAACTTCCGATACTTATTGTTATCCTATTTCTTCTGTTCATCATTTATATCATTCTAATCATCCAAAAATCAAGCTGTTGTGAATATCTGTGGCCGGGGGCACAGATGTGATATATTTGTTGAACAGATGATAGGTTAAAGGCGATATAATAGGTTAAAGGCGATACATCTGTTCGGTGTCTTTTTATGGCACGTGGTGAATGTTCTCTTTGGCCCGTAGTGCAAAGATGAATTGTTGTTTGGTATGATTATGACCAAATGCTGAATCTGGTATAATCATGACCGTTGGTGTTATATTGAATGTCTTTGGCCCGTAGTGCAAAAATGAACTGTTGATCTGCATGATTATGATCAGGAACTGTGAATTTGTATTATCTTGACTAATGATATTTCAGATGATAAAAGTTGATGATGTTTTTCCTAAAAAGAGAACCGAGTGGACATTATAGTCTGCATTATTCTTCTAATAGATTACTCATTCCGCTGCTATTATTGATCTGAACGTTGTTTAAGAATTTAACTGCAGTTTTTGATATAAACCTTGTAGTCTATTGTATTCTATCAAGAACTCAACTGTTGAAGACTAATGATAATTTATTCGTCATTATCTTAGTCATGATATTCTTTACTGGGCTATTTGAGCTCACCCTTTCTTTTGTTCCATTGTTTTTCAACAGGAGATGAAAACATAACAGGGTCTAGCCGGGGAATGGAGTGAGGGTCCGAGGAATAGTTATCATAGTTTTCACGTTTTGTAAAATAGTGTGGCAATAATAGTGAAGACTTAGTTGTGTATTATTATACACTGTATTGTTGTACGTTGTGCTTTGTTGTAATAATTTTGTTGTAGTCTTTTGACGACTCAAGTATGGGCTGTGTGGGCCCAGATTTGGGGGCGTCACAAGCAGCACATTGTTCGCTCGTTTTAAGGTTCGAGTACACTGCCTTCATCTGATCCATACTCGATCCTTAGTCAATGAACCCTACTCGTTTAGGGGTTCGATGTATGAGATTGGATAAATATAATAATGTTACTAGAAATTGTATTATAGTATAATTAATATTATAAATTTGTCATTGTAATTTTTGTAACTTGTATTTTTATATATAAATAAAATTGAAGTTTTTTTAAGTTTTCATTTTTATGTCTCATTTTGGTGTGATCCATCTCAGATTCAAGCTCGAATAGAGGCTCACGAATTACTCGTTGTGAAAACGAGTCGAGTAATTTCGAGCCGAGTAGTATCGAGTAATTCATCGAGTCGAACTTAAGCAGCCTTAAAAATTATCATTTCGAATTCGAGTCGAACCTGAACACAAATTTTCTGATCCGAGTCGAGTTTGAGCATCAGAGTGTTCAGATCGACTCGGGATCATTTTCACCCCTACTTTTTCCTTCGGCCATGGGGTCCATTTAATAGGAAATGCTCGATTCATCGAGCAATTGGCCTATTACTATTTCAGTCATACCAAGTCCATTTTCCGCACGCGTCAACTTCCATCATTTTGTTTGGGAAGCTTAAAATTAAAAATTCACAAATATATAGAATTGCACTATTTATATTAATTTAAAGTTATTTTTAATTTTTTTTATCTCATAATAAGGGATTATTAGTACTCTCATATTAGAATATTAGTCCCATAAAACTATTTAATAATTTAAAATGAGAGAGATTATTAATCTCAAATTAATCATGAGATTATATAATCCCTCATAAATAGCTTTAAGAATGATAAAACAAATAGTCCAATCTCAAGTATACATTTTACAAACAAACATAGCCTAAGTATTTTAAAATTAAATAAAAACATATTTTAGTATTTAGTGACATTTCAAATTTATTTTCAATGAATAGAGATTTTGCTAAAAATATTTTTGACAAAAATAAAAAATTTAGTGTTTGACATAAGCAGTATTGGCCGTCCCATAATATACAAATTTTGTCTTTAACAATCATATCACACTTGTTGTATAATGTTATCGTTTAATTTTTTGAAGTCACTTTTATAATTATCTAATCAAACACAATTTTAACTTTATAATAAAAATACTTTGTTAAAAGATTTAAATTTAATATATTTTATGTCACCACACTATTTTGCCAATATTACACTCTTTTTTTTTCATTTCATATAACACGTGTTAATAATTTTTTCACAGAAATTAAAAATATTTAAAGTAGAGCACATAATATATAATATTTATTTATTTTAAAAAAAAATATACCTTACTTAAATACGTTTAAAGATTAAATTATCTTTATACAATATTTTAAATTAAAATTATACACTTTAAATATTTTAAGAAATAATTTTATTTTATTTTTACTTTAAACAAAAGTTGTGGGGCATAGGGAGTACTAAGAAATAACAAACTCCAAATAAAGATCTTGAAATGTACGTTTCCCACTTTCCACCAAATTTTGAAATTTTAGACAATACATGCACTTAAAACACTTAATTATTAAAATTCATAAACTTATAACCCAATGTTCACACAGACGCCGCGCTTAAAATGTCACACCAATAGTTTAGAGTCTTCCCCCCATTCAGTCAAACCTTGTATTGACACGTACAAGTTCTTTAAAATGTGAAATATAAAATTAATATTTTTATGACAAAATTTATATTTTAGTAAAACTTTTTTTACTTAATTTTACCTTTTGAAAATAAAAAAATCCCTTACAAATAAGATTACCTATCTTCAAGGTAATTAAAACATATTCGAGGTTAATAAATTCTCGCCATTATTATCTATGCCTAGCTTTATACTTATGTCCATCGGCTCATACGTTTAACGTTGGTTATATAGTGTACAATTTTTCTCGGCGGCTAGATTGAACCACTAATTTTAGTAATATATTTATCAACATATATATATATATATATATACCTATATCTTTCTGTTCATACTTCATACATTCAGATAAATAGAGAGCTGAGATTTCCGGCGAACTTGTCGCTACACCGGAGAGACATAACTTGAAGGAATTTTCCGGCGGGAATGAAGCAGAGAGCAAGGAGAAGCATGAAACTCGGAAATGGCGACAAAGTTGAGACTAGCCGGAGCAAAATAATTGCGACGAAAAACGAGAGATTCGAGCGGAGATTAGTCAAATACGAGGATTTGCCCGAGTATTTGCAGGATAATGAGTTTGTATTAGATTATTATCGGTGTGAATGGCCGTTAAAGGACGTGATCGCGAGCGCATTTTCTTGGCATAACGAAACCCTCAACATTTGGACGTAAGTATGCAGCTCAATTTTATTTTATTTTCGCAGGTGAAATTGTGTAAGTTTCGATTTATTTCTTGTTAGGCATTTGTTGGGATTTTTGGTGTTTTTGACATTGACGGTGTTGAGCGCAATGGAGAAGACGAATGTAGAAGAAGGCCTGATCGGGAGTATTTTTGGGTATTCCGGCCTTTTTTGTCATTTCATCTCGTTATTATTGGTTACTCTCATTTGTCCTGTATTTATCATTAATTTCTTATGTTTTTGACCTTTCCTGTTCTTTAAGACCGGCGGTTCAAGGACCGTTGTTGAGGATGATGATGTCAACAATTAACAGCTCTAATACTTCTTTATCGGTGAGTACGGCCTTTATTTATTTCCATTAGGAGTATATTCAGTTTTCATGCAAGCAATCAGGCAATAAACCATAAGAAATGGAGTGAAATAAATTATTAGCGGGAAGAATAATTAATTGAGAGTAAATTAGATTTGTTAAGAGAGGTCATGTGCATTGTCATAACACCAAACCAATCACCGCAAGTCATGAGCTAAGCCTGAACAAATAATTTACTTATTTTTTTTCTACTGTTTTTACAAATCACACTTTTAAGATGATGCTTTTTTCTTTATTTTCTATCTTTCTACTTTTATAAGTTTATTTACTTGATTCAGACGAAAAATTATTAAATATACTGAGAACATAATAAATAATATATTCTTCCCCTCATATATATATAAATTTCAACATTAAAAATTCTACACGAAATTTAAAAAAATATATATATATTATTTATTATATTCATAAATCATAGAATAATTTTTCGATTCAGACTTATAGAAACAACGTTATAGTATGCTCCATCCTTTCACATGAAGATAAGGTCTACACATAATGTAACGAGTGGGTGAAATATTGCTCCTGAGACATATAATAATTTTTCGTAAAACGGTGATAGACCCACCCACGTTAGTAGCAGTACTTCTTTTGGGAAATATGGCTAAACAGGAGGAATCTGGTTGGTAGGTGGGCTGAAAGCCTGAAACTAGTACAACATTTTTGGAAATTGGACCCTCACTCCATGTGATAGACGTAGAATATCGCGATAGTCGATAGATATGTTGTCCAAATTTTTATTTCCGTCTAATAAAAAATGTCTCCAGTCTTTCACATCAAAATAAAAAATAAAAGAATAATAAGTTTTAAGTTTATTGACTATGAATTACACACGTAATCATTTTTTTTTTTTAAAATAAGTGTACTTTATTTAAGTACTTAAAGAATAAATGATTTTTATTGTTCCAAATTACTTGATCTCTTAAAAGTTAATTTTAAATATTTTTAAATTTATCATTGATATGAATTTATTTAGTTTATATTAATATAATTATGAATATTATAAATTACTTAAAAAATATTATTAGTTATAAGATTTATTATTTTTAAAAATTAAATAAATATTGTTAATTTTAAATTTAAAAATAGCTCAAATTAATTTTTTAAAAAGTTACTATTAATCTTATAATTCATAATGGAGGGAGTATTTTAAACTTAATTATATACTTTAGACAATTTTTGAATGATAAATTCTTTTTATATTTTAATCTTCTTTTGTGAAAAAGATGGAGTACTATTTTACTTGGAAAATGATATATATCGTGAATATTTATGTTGATTTTTTTTGTTAATTATGTTAATAAATATTAATAATATTTTTTTTTGTAAAGATGTGTAATAAATAAAATTTTTTATAAATTTTTTAATTTATATGTTAATATATTTTATAATTATAATTTAATATAAATTTATCACGCACTTATTTTACTTTTGTACCTGTTCCCTCACATGACTCTAATATGAGCTATAAAGCCTATCATCATTCAGTTGAACTGGAAGGCATAAAATAAAAGACAGCTGGTAGTCTGGTACTTGACCAAGGATTACCTCTTCCTTACTTTAAATCAAATGAAAGTGGCGGTGTTATTAGTATTTCATTCATTATTAACTATTACTCTCTATAAGCCTATATCCCACTTTTAGCATATCATATTTTTGCTTGTTAATATGTTTCTCAAAAATTCAAATAAATATAATTGGAGTGACAATCTCACTACCTAAATTGAATTCTTTTTATGATTTTACTTCATCATTGCTTAGAGCTTGGAAAGCAAACTTAGTTTTACATCTTTTTTCTATTTAATGAATACACTTTGATTTTAAACATAAATATTAAGAACTATCATGGGAAGACAATAATTTGTAAGTTTTATAAATTCCAGCAACGAGTTAAAATCTTGGGAATTTGTTTGGTCTCATTTCATGGTAAGAAAATATCAAAGTTGCATGGCAATATGTTGCTTGTATTGTGTCTTCAGGCTTTAAACTGTTAAGCTTAATTAGGTATGTTTGGGTTCACCAGCGACTTTGACAACATAAAAATGGATGACAAATTTGTATATAAACATTCCAATATTAGTTAAGTTGAAACTTCAATAAAGCATATTAAACTACATCTTAGTAAACTATTGCAGAGGTTCATGACAGCTTATTAGTGCCACTAACTTAACTTTTTTGCTATTTCTCTTCTTCTTTTGAATAAGGAACTAGATAGACTTTTGGATTTTCTTTAAGTATATTCTCCGTCTTTGTTCTTATAGTTTCTGGATTAGTGATAAAGTGGAGTTATGGTGTAAGATTACTAGTCCTTGATTTTTTTTTCTTCTATGCTCACATCAATTAGTAATGCATTGACAAAAATTTCCTTGGGATGAATAACTTTCAAAAATTCACATATTCGCCAATATCACTTGAAATTTACATCTTAAATGGAGCAAAACTGAATTGCATATCATTGCTAGGATTTATGGATAAGAAATCATATAGCTCCTACAAAGTAAACATAGTGATTGATACTGTTGACACTTTACAGTATTTTAATAAATACCTTAAACATAAAAATAAAAGAAAATTAATGGATGGTGTTATTATGGAACCTTTGAATCCCCTTAATTTAATGCAAATTTTTATAACGAGTTCTAACTTCTTCATAGAAATTAATTTTAATGTTTTCTTTGCAGGATTTGAATGTAAGACACATCCTTAGACCCTCAACTCTTCTTTTTTATGGAGTTGATGATTCTGCTGCAATCCCAAAATGGCCTTGGTTTGTTTTCTTAGGCGGGGCTATGTGTTGTTTGGTCTGCAGCTCCCTATCCCACCTCTTTGCGTGTCATTCCCAACGTTTCAACCTCTTCTTCTGGCGCCTTGATTATGCTGGCATTTCTCTCATGATAGTCTGCTCTTTTTTCACTCCCATCTATTATGCTTTCTACTGCCACCCGTACTCACGGCTCTTTTATCTTACCTCCATTTCATTGCTTGGTATCCTTGCCATTATCACCCTCCTTGCGCCGGCTCTGTCAACTCCTCGTTTCCGATCCTTCAGGGCCTGCATCTTCCTCAGCATGGGCTTCTCGGGGGTGATTCCAGCAACTCATGCTGTTTCTTTAAATTGGGGCCATCCACAGATCACTTTGGCTCTTGGATATGAAATTGTCATGGGCCTTTCGTATGCCATTGGAGTGATGTTCTATGTGAAGAGGATACCAGAGCGATGGAAGCCTGGTGCATTTGATATTGCAGGTCACAGCCATCAGATTTTCCATGCATTTGTTGTTGCAGGCGCACTTGCGCATGCTGCTGCCACCCTTGCTATCATGTACTGGCGCCAGGGTTCACCAATTTGTTCTGTTAGACATAGTACACTTAGCTGGACATGACACAATGGAGGGCATTTCTAGCACCAGGGATCTGTATGTTGGTATATCTTCTCGTTTCACTAGCAAAATGCTTTTATGAATTGTTTGGTCCTGCAATTTTGTTTTAAAACAGTTTATTTGTTAGCTTGCAATTGTGCAAACATACGATGATTATATGAATTGTAGCGTTAGATTGATATTATTATAGTTGAGTGTCCATGAATTGGTTTCAGGCCATATATTTCTTGAATTATAATAAAAGCATGAGAGCTGACAGATTATTAATTGGTTTTCCTTGGGGGTATTGTATATAGGAAACTGATATTTTTACACTCTTTTTTTATATTTCCACACGGTAGGACCCACACTTTAGAATTATTGCGACAGTTATAAATGTATAGTGATGGTAAATCATCGCTATAGTTCTAAATTTGGGTCCTACTGTGTAGAAATATCAAAAAAGCGTGTGAAAATATCAATTCCCATGTAGGAAGCACAAGGCTCTATTCTTGTATAACAACATTTTCACTGAATACACCTCTAGATAATTCTTGTTTTGAGTAGGCAAAGGCTCAAAAGAATATTGACCTGAGAAATTTTACGAGGGATTTTGAATGGTAGCAAACCCTGTGTTGAATTCGATTATATGGACATTTTTTTTAGCAATGCTAGCACCAGATGCTACAGTGGCACCATAAATTTGTTCTTTTTTTCTTTTTCTTTTCTGTAGGCGCAGTTCATTCCGTAGATCACAGCTTATCACCCCCACAAAATTTGACCTGAGAAGGTTAAATAGAGAAACAACAAAATTGGGAGGGCTAGGAGAAGAGAAGTTCAAATTAAAGTCATCCACAAATAAACTACAGATGAATCTGGAATTAGCATATTTCTAAGCTTAATGCAACAAAGAAAATTTCAATGGAAATTTAGTTCATCAAGGGTGGCATATTTCAGTTTTACAAAACTTCACGGGAGAGAAATTCCCCACTCATTTCTTAGCATCGTTCAAAATAAAGGCACTCATCACTGCTTAACAGCAACCCGGGCTATGGGCAGAACACTTCTTTGTCTAGGGCATAACTTCTGAAGATGGACATGAAGAACTTAGGTTATATTCCTACTAAAAGTGTTGTCATAGATGTATAATGACGGTAGACTCTACATGTGGGTCGTATATGTAAAAATATCAAAATCTCATGTGAAAATATTAGTTTCCTAAATCAATTTTGTCAAATCTATAATAGCTTCTTGCAACTAAGTTTAGGTTCTGTTAGCCGGCCGAAAGGCCCAAAACTGGGTAGTCAAACTTGCGGACTGGGTTCACAACTAAACCACTCCTTTTTAGTTGGGACGCATTGTTTGGTTAAAACAGATTAAAGTCCGATTAATTTAGGCTTGAAAGATTAGAAATGTATTAAAATTTTCAACAAGAACATAATTTGTGTTGCAGGTTCATTTCAAAATAAAACATGAATATGGAGCATGATCATACTAACCTTATTACGCTTTTGACATATCTAATTTTCTTTTCAAAATGGGTTTTAAATTAACTCCAAAAAAAAATGTTTTCGAAGTTAGCCCAAAAAGGAAAAAGCTACAAGAGTACATATCTCAATCAACTTGTTTTTGGACTAAATACGTATAATGAAGTTTTGAAAGTATGTCTAACCAGCCATGGCCCAAGCCCAGCCATGGCCCATGCAATTCTGTACCCATTTGGAAATAACAATAAAGATTGAGGCAATGAATTCCCAATCCAAAAGTCATCTCCTACTCTTTTATCCACAACACCACTCCCAATTATAAGCACTCTCTCTCCCCTCCCCTTCCCTCGCCTCCCCTCCCCTTCCCTCCCCCCTGCAATCCAATTCTTAACCAGAAACAAAGACCAACCCACCAGTATGACAATGGCTGCTTCCACCACGATGTTGTCTATTAATTTCAGTCTTTGCCCTTTTAACCAACCCCTTCAGACCTCCCATTACACGGCGAATTTCTTACCCTTTAGAAAGAAAATCATCTCACTGAACCTCACTTCTTACCGTAGCATATCAGGGTTCGCCCCAATTCTCCGGCGCAGCGTCTTCACTGTTGCCTCTCCCACTCAAAATCACCAGCCTCTCACTATTGTCTCTGCAAAAGGCTACAAAATGAAGACCCACAAGGTAATCGTCTCTCTCTATACGTAAGTATACATTAATTTGGAAATAGGATTCTCTTTTTCTGAAACTTGTGTATACTTTTATGTTTAAGAATCTGTTTCTTTATTATTTTCCGCTTTTCTTGCACTATTAGGCTTCGGCTAAGCGATTTCGGGTAACAGGAAGTGGGAAGATAATGAGGAGGAGAGCTGGGAAGCAACATTTGCTTGCTAAGAAGAATACTAAGAGGAAATTACGGCTCTCCAAAATGGTTTGATCTCCTTTTAAATCACCAATAAGTTTGTATAAGTAGACAAATTATGAGTATAAAATAAGGGGAAACTGTTAAATTTATTTTTCTGTTGAGAAAGAGGTTGGAAATATGGGATCAGACCCTATTCGTTGGTTTGGTAGTTTCACTCGATGTAAAAATGAAATTCTAAGAATTTACGATGATATTGCTTCTCTCTTTTCCCTTTCTTCTACTTGAAATATCATTCTTCCACCTGAAGTATCAAGATGCGTTGGAAAATTAGCTCAATGGCCGCCGAGAATTTAATCAATTTTTATTTGAACAAGATCATGACTTAGTTACACGTCAAATCACTAAACAAATAATACCCTTAGCTTGCTGGGGGTGGCAACAGATGGGTCTCCGAGAGAGTGCGCACAGGTAGAGCTAGTAGTCAAAGCCCGTTGTCATTTTCATTTAATTAGCGTTTTTTAAAATTCATATTCTTGATAACAATAATATTTAATTATATAATAATTTATTGTTATTAAATGATATAAGTATAATTATTTGATTTTAAATAAGATTTTATCAATTATAAATAGATGAATATATGATTATATAAACAAATAAATCATTAATTTATAGATACATGTTTTTATTTATATTATATAAATAGATGAACTATTATTGTAGATTTCTAAATTTGCTAAATTTTTCATCAATAATTATTTATACATTATTGGTTAAATAATATATTTTAGAAGGAAGTAATTTTTTATAAAAAATCATCTTAAACAATATTAATCTATTATTCCTATTATTAATATATAACAAACAACACCAAATAAATTTAGCACATATAGCATGTATACTATAGCAATTGAAACTTGAAAAAGAGGAGTAATCATGGTACCTGCGGCTACAAATTGTTTGGTGAACAAGAGATTTGAGGGGCTGCAGATTGCAAGAATGAAATTTGGTGACCAGGAGATTTGAGGTTATTTTTTTAGGTTAAATAGAATTTTATTTATAGTTAGGGTTGAAGGACCACTCCTAAAATGTAGAGATTGAAGATGATCTATTCCACTCTTATATCCCGCCTTCAGAATTTTGGTAATGTTAGGGCACTGTAGAAGATGATCTGCTAATAGGTTCTTTTATTCTTCCTCAGCATGCTGCTTCATTTTTGAATATAAAGATTTGATGCCCTTATGTCCAATCGTGCTGTTAGACTTTCCATGTTTTATCTGATTAAATGGTATATCAGGCCTCTCATCAATTTCAATGTTGCATCTGCTATGAGGTCCATTATTTGCATCTTGAAGCCTTTGTCTTCTTTTTTTTTGTGAAGAATCTTGGGGCCCTTTTTGAAAATGTGATATTGGATCTTCAAAAGGTCGTGTAATCACTAAACAGTTCCTAAATTGGGAATTGTTGTACTAGACTTTGGAGGGAAATCGATCAATCATAATTTGAAGCATTTTCTTTCATTTCCAAGTACCTATGTCTCAACATTTTTTTTCCGGTTGTCTTTCTTTTCTTTTAATATTCAATTTTAATAGTAGGGATTGTTTGAGAGTTGTCTTATCTGTCCGTTGGTCATTATATAGACAATTTTCTGTTTCATTGCTTATGATTTGTGTTAGTGATTCAGTGATTTGTATGGAAGACCTATTACCATTTATTCTTCCAATTTGTGCTTTGCTTTTTTCTAGGTGAACTCTGGTGTAGGCTACCAGTTGGTAATTAAGTATATACCCGATGTGGGATTATGGATCAAGTCCAACAAAAAAATTATCAAGTGAAAAAGTATTTATAAACTTGGGAGAAATATATTGATACACCAATAGTACATTCTGTAGCCAAATCCACGTGACCCACCCTGAAATTGAGTCGTGCATTAAAATCACATATTTTCTTTCGGTACTCGAAAAATACAGATATCTGGACTGTAATACCTTATGAATATTAAGTTTATTGAAACGCTTAAACAAGGTACTTGCCTCTTGGACATCAGTTGGATGATATAATGTTGGATTTTATCTTCTTATTTGTTCTGCAATAACTTTTCGAGTTGTTCTCCAAAGCTCAGGTAGATTCTGTAACACGAGAATGATAATTCAGTGAAAGTTTAGGGTTAGGAAATCTTGTTGAAATTTACTTGCTTAGATATGAAAGAATCAAAGGACACTGAACTTTTTCATTTGACTGGTAAATTTTAACTTTTATAATTTTGATGGTCCATGTGATGGTTGAGTGGGCTAGAATATACCAAGAATTGATCAACAGTTAATTTATTTGGTAAAAAAAAAAAGTTGGCTTCCTGAGTACCTTAAGCAATCTAGTTTTCTTGGTCATTCTTCAATTGCAATCCTTAGTTCCGTATGCAATCTGTGCTTTCTTACATATTTTTGATTTTTCATGCATAGGTACAAGTTAACCGCAGTGACTATGACAATGTGATTGGTGCATTGCCTTATCTGAAGGTAAATCGACAGAAGTAGTGCGAAGAAGCATTGTTTGTATCATTCGCGGAAGCCCAGTTCCTTTGTTTAATGGCGATTCTAGCTTCTTCTGCAAAGGACAACGAGTCTCCGTTGTTTTAGTTACCTTTCCAGCTACTTGTGCATGTTTTTAGACAATTTTTGTACCTTGCAGCTTTCAAATGCTTAACATGTTACAGGCGCCTTTCTTTTATAATAATGTTTATTTGGAGCAATATTTTTGGGTAAATTATTTTGGAGCAAGATTTGCGGCTTCTGATCCATGTACATATGTGTGTGCGTGTGGGCGAGAGAGAGATCACTAAAATGCCACACAGGAGTAATTGAAGCTGCTCAGTTCATGTTGACATATTGCAGGTGTTTCCAAGCAAAATAAGGATTCAAAATGATTGACTATAATTAGGTTTGCAAATGAGCTTCAGCTGAATTGAGCTCGACTTTCCTCAACAAGTTTTTGAGTGAAAAATTGTATCCAGTCGGTTTGTCTACGATTAAACAAATTCAGATTTAATCCAATCTGAATTTGTCACGAGTTCCTAATGTGGTACAGACCCTCACAAGGTTTACCTAGTACTTATAACTTAAAAGATAATAATAAGAAAAACTTCATCCTTTGCAAAATTAATAGCTATTTTGAATTTATAAAGTCAATTTGAGATATTTTAGATTCAATATTATTAGTAGAAATTTATTTAATTTTAGTCAACAAAATGAATATTGTAAACTAATTAAAATTATTTTTAATTGTTTTGAAATTAAAATAAATATCTCAAATTTAAATTTGTATATGTATTTTTAATAACCAATATTTATCACAGTATTTTGAAATGGAGGGTTACTAATGTTAGTGGTCAATGATAGCCAAGATATCATATCAAACAGTATTTTGAAATGGAGGGTTACTAATGTTAGTGGTCAATGATAGCCAAGATATCATATTAGTACTAGTAATTATTCGGTAGTCAGTATTAAAATAATAATATATGAATAGTATGAAATGTCACAACATGATAGGTATCCAAAAATATTTAATAATTCTTTGATGAATAACATGCGCGGCCGATACGAATGACAAATCATTTGATTTCACTCTAGCTCGCTCTAATAAGATTTAATCTCCACTAATGTTTAATCTGAACAATCCTGAATTGACAGTATATATATATATAGTAAATTCATATTAGAAATGTTATTTTTTCTGAGAAAATTTGATACTTTCACAAATTTGTATTCACATGTGATTCTATTTATTATTCACATGAATTTTGTAGAATTATCAAATTCCTTTACAGAAATATCAATTCCCATTATATTTTTACAAGTCAAATTATATATATCCTTGAAAAATTCGTTTAACTTCAAGCAAAATCACTACCAAGGCTACCAATATGAGCTAAGACTAAGCCCATCAGCAGCTGTAGCTTCAAGGTGGTCTGAGAAATCTAGATTAAACATCAAAAGCCCAACACAAAAGCCCTCATCGAAATTATTTTAGGTACAGATTCTATCATATTGAGAAACCGAAAATACTGCATATGTTACTGGCTTATATTAAACATTTCATGTACACTGGTAGGATTTACGAAATATTTTTAGTTTCTTTGTTCTTTCTCTCACTACCTGAGAAGCAAAAAGCTAGTCAGAAAATCGATAAAAAAAGATGGGCAATAAGGAACTAAAGCATAAAAAACATGACAGATCTCTGGACTGATCCTCCGGTGTATAGAGCTGCAGACAGTCACTATGAAATGCATGGCCACATGGCAAAACAGCAACATCTGGAAATTTAAGAGGTTCCAAGTCATCGTAATAATCTGAATCATCTTCTGCTGATGGCATATAAGAAAGATCCTTATCGCTCAAATGACAGTTCTGTTCAAATCATTCATATTCTTCATCAATACCTGCAAGCACAAAAGGATAATAGCATTGCTTTCAACCTCGTAGTAATAGTATTCTCATTGTTTTGTAAAAATATATTATTTCAAAAGGAATAACTAGGTGTTAGATTTTTCAATACACTTGCTAACTTAAACTCCCTCCATTCCAAAAATATAAGATCATTAATGACTTTTTGAAGTCAAATTTTGATATTATCAAACTCAAAATTGACTTGAATTTCCTTAATTTTAGTCGATACAATGATAAATATTATAAACTATCTAAAAAGTACGAATTTATTGTTTTGTAATTTTTAATAAATCATCCAAATTTTTTATTTTGAAAATGTCTCGTCTTCAAAAGTTAATAATGATCTTATAATTTGGAATGAAAGTAGTATCTGATATCTAAATTTTGACCTGCAATAACTATAGAACCATGTACATGTCCCATTATCCCTATCCTTTTAGAATGTTTCGCTATAATTAGAGTAAATTAAATTGAATATCTAGTCCTATGGTTTCACTTAATTGTAAGGAACTTTTGAGACTGATATGGTCAACAAGGCAAATATGTTACCGGTGAAAAAACTCATACAAGAGGTTGTATTTGTATGGCTGAGCGTTGCAATTGCATAATACTTGAATAATAAAGGTCCTTCGATATGCAACTTTATAACTGCCCAAATGGATTGTCCATTTCAAAATACTTGGAATCAAGATCCCTTTAGCAAGATTTTGATGGTTCTTCTAATGTGCACAACTGATATCCACTATCAGTCACTCCAAAACTAAAATACTAGACGAAGCACTACTAGTACCTTGAACTAAATAAAATGCTAGACGAAGCACTACTAGTACCATGTTTCTCAACAACATGAAGGGGAAAGTTATCAATAAAAAATAACAAAAAAAAATATTTCTGGACATATTTGGTCAAAGGCCGAGGGTATAAACACTTTCCAAACTTCTGCAGAAATCACATAAATAATATCCTGGTGAGTAAGTCGCAATGATGCATCAAGATGGCTAACATTTAAAAATGCTGATTTAAGGGCACATATCCAATATCTTGGCGAACATACTAAACAGTACATGAAAACTACTTGAGGAAACTTTGGACATACCATCCCACGTAATATGGTAAACTGGTTCAGTGAGCTCTGTGGGTGGTTCAGTTTGACTAGCAGAAGGTTGGGTCTTCTTCTTTCCTGCCAAACCTGAAGAGGAGCTGAAGTTTTTGGGATTCCACGACTAGAAGGTGCATGACTTTTAGGATTTGAAGCTTTCTGGATTCCACTCTTAATAGGCGGTTCAAATTTGTTGCTTGGATGAGTTGGCTTACTCTGTGGAGTTTGACCTGGTTGACGTCCCAGCTTTAGTAACAATGACAATTACTCTAAACGTTACATAGAAATGCTCAAATGCATGCAGAAAGAAAAACTACGTCTAAATTTGCATTTATGAAAAAATACAAGATATGAAGGGGAGGCTGGAGCTCGAAATGGACAATTATTAACAGATTCTGCACTTTCGTTATAAATTTTAATTTTACCAACGGTGAAAACCATTATTATGTCCATATCAGATACCAGCTTTCAAGTCTGTGTTCTTGTCTCTCTGTGAGTTGCGTACACCCTCCCCATACCATGCTATTTTGAAGGAGGCCTTATGCACAACCGACCATAATATATAAAAGAAGTAAACATAGTTTGGGGGGGGGGGGGGGGGGGGTGTTTAAATATGAGTCTAATATAACAAAAAAGAAAAATGGCAAGCAAAAGAGAAGCAAAGCTGATTTTTTCTTAAAAACTTTTTCGAACCAATTATTTAAAAAAGATATTAGCTAAAATTGCTGGAAGTATGACCAGAGCTTAAATTTAAGCAGTGATGAGGGAACGCAGAACACAGCTACTACACGAGCCGGATACAACAGTATATTAAATGTATTCCACATATGGCATATAAGACAAATATAATGACTAACGTACTGATTCTTTATAACAGTTTCAATATCAGTAAGACAATGCATATACTGATCAATTTTTTAACAATGATACCTAACTCTTTAGAATAAACAAATAAGGGTATTTTTTTCTTATTATACAAAGATGTAATGGATAGGTAGGCTCAAAGTGTACGCTTCTTACCTGTTTTGTCTGCTGGTTGCTGCTACTTGGAACACTTGTCATTTATCCTTGGAAAATAATGCTGCAACTGGCTATTAGGCATTGGTGAAACACCAAACCCATCAGAAATGGCCCTAGGATACATACTGGGGATAATTCCCTGCTCAACTCTACTCCCAAGTCCTTCCATTCATAATGTAGTCGGGACTTAAACACCCATCAACCATGTTGGGCCTCAAACTTACAAATTTTGCATTAGCTGGCGAATGAGGTAACTAATATGAATGGGTAGAAACCTGACACCCACCATTGTTATAAAAGCTTCGGCAGTGAATATCAGATTGATTTGCATCAATCTCAATTCTTAAACATCCAGGCTGAAGAGCAATTCCTTCAGGCCCTTGAAAATGATATGCTCTAGGCGTACTTTCTTCCAAAGTTAATCCTCTCTAAAATAATATTGGTAGAACAGAGCTGTACTGTGGGTCATATGGCGGAGAATGAGTAGCATAAACCATTGGATCACAAGCATGAGATTGATACACATTCGTCATGTATCCTGCTGGTGATGGCTCATACATTGTGGGATTATAACCATAGAAACTCCACCATAATGCAAGTGTCCAAAACGATTCAATGCCTCATAATCGAACATGTAATGTTCAGGATATTCATACGGACAAACCCGTGGTGCAGTTGCAGGGGCAAGCTCCCCATAATTGAAATAACAGGTATCCATGGATGAGTTGAATTCTGATTTGCATAAAATAACATTAGTTTCTGGAAAAATCCCTTCTTTTTTACATCTAAGTGAACAATAGATAATTAAGGAATTAAACCCACAGAAAAATGCAAAGGAACAAAAAGGAACAACATTAGTTACATAATGTATGTATTATTAGGGAAGCTTATACCATCTCTGAATGTACATACATGCACCATACTTGGCTTGCCTAATTATATGGAGCAATGCAACTTAGTAAAAGAATGAAAAAGTAAAATAAACTTGACCTAACATTTACAGAATCAGAAAGCATATAAGAAGGATCAATTAAGCAACTTAGACCATACTACAAATTCTGAAAAGAAAAAAAAATCTCGATTAGCAGCAGCATCGTATTCTGAATTTGTCCAATTTTACACCAAAACAAACAAATTCAAAAATAGAGAATTAAATAACTTTTTTTTAAATGCATGATAGATTAAGGCATAATTAAGACTACAGTCCACCTATTTGATACAAATACTAGTGTTTAATATTATCAATCAAACCTAAGAAACTCAAAGCTCCAGATCATAAAGAACATAGCAGATTAATCTCATTAAAAAAATTAAAAGACAAAAGAAAAGTGGGAATGAAAGAAACTAGAGTCGTACCAGGTACGTGAAAATGAAAACAAGTGGGTTGCGAAAACTAAAATGAATTAGGAAGAGAAAAGAGTTTGCTTGGGTAGGTTTTTGGAGGGTTTATAAAGGGTTGGTTTGGGTCCACCCACGATCCCTTTTCCATTATGGATCCGATCCGCTAACAAAATTAAACTGTAGTCGGTTTGTTAGTACTATTAGAAGCTACCCAAAAAGAAAAGGCAAGAGTTTTCATTTCTATTAAAACATTATTCGATTATATTGTGCATAAATATTCTAAAATGGATATTGGATTTGGAGGGGCCAAATCGACTTCCTTCGCTTGCATATTGTAAATGAGTCAAATCGAGTCGAATTTTAACTTATTAAACACGAACTCGTCTAAATATTAAACAAATTGAGTTGAATTATATTTTAAATAATGTTAAAATTTTATGTACAAATTTAACTCATTTATAAACGAACTAGACTTGAGTTCTAGTCGGGTTTAAGTAAGTTGAGTCGAGTTGAGTTGAGCTTGAACTTGAGTTTAAGTTTAGCCTGTTTAATTTTAAAAAAAAAAAAATTCTTTTATTTTATATAAATTCAAATTAAGTCATCTAAGAACTCAATATCATACACAAACATAACTAGAAACTTTATTTTAATTATGTTTATTTTTATATTATATATATATATATAATAAAATTTTAATTAAATAATTATTAGACAAATCGGGCTTAAATGAGACGAGCTCGAGTTAGTATCGAGTCAAATGAGCCGAGTTAAAGTCAAATACCATATTATTCGAACTCAATTCATTTAACTAAACGGGCTAAGAGTCTTGTTCAAGCTTCGCTTTTTAATAAGCTCGAGTCGGACTTAGTCTAGCCGGACTGAGCTCGCGGACAGTCCGATTTATTTACAATCATGCTTTTTAATAAGCTCGAGTCGAACTTAGTCTAGCCGGACTGAGCTCGCGAACAGTCCGATTTATTTACAATCATATGTCTCACTTTTCTTGTTTTATTTTACTCGTAATTATAAAATTAAATTTGTAACAAATTCAACTATCACTGCCATATTATCTTTTCAAAACGGAAAAAATAGATTAAAAAATATCAGTGCTATATATCTTCATACCACAATTGCACTAAACACTCCCTTATCATTTTTCAGAATATCAAGCTCCTTGGGGCTTAGAAAGCCACTCAATTCCAGGTAACAATTTTAATTAACAAATTATACACAACAGGACCAATCATCATCGGAGGCCGGACAATAAAAATCTTGATTTGATTCCCAGTAGAGATTTACTGGCACCTATAAATTGCACATATTAACAAGTTCCTAGCCTACAGCCATACAAATGTTCACAGTTTTTACATATTAGAGAGTATTATATACATAGGAGAGATTAAACTGAACCGGTGATCAAACTGTACATAAAGGAAAACACCCACCAATAAGTGAAATTCATCTTTGATTAATATATAATATATGTACACTTGGTTTCTTCCATCATGTCGATTATCAGATTTTCACAAGATCAGGAAGGAAGCTGCGAATGAATGGTGGTATCAGGCAACATTGCTACGGTCACTACAAAATATTCACAGCCAGCAGGAAGACCATACACGTTTGAAGTCGACCCCAAATTCAACGCCAACCGACTGCTTCCCATGTCAGATGCCAGGAACTCTGCTTGGTCTCCTTTACTATGCTCAGCCCGAACTGGAGGATGGGACCTGACTGTTTGCCATTCAATATGCACAATCTGCCCAGTTATGTAGCTAGGACGATGTGGACGATGATCAGCAAACAAGGCCACAGATTCGGCTGACAGGTAGTAGTGATGGCAGTTCCGATTGATTGCCTTGTAATGCCCAGCAGAGTTGAGGACAAATGCAACGATCTAATGGAGTTCCAACCAGCCGAAGGATATCTTCTCCTTGTTTGCCTGTTACATCATCAGAACAATCATATGCTCGAAATAAATCAGGAAAAGGTAAGTTAAAGAAATGAACTAAAAAAAACAAGTCAGTTGCATCCAGCTTACTGAACAGCAAATATTCTCAAGTAAAATTGATTTGTATTAAGAAGTATATTGTTCATAAAGGTGTGTATTTCAAAGGCACCTTTCTTGGTCAGCTGCCCTCATTTGAACACTGCTGTTGCTAAGCATTCTACTACAAGCGTCATCAACAAAGTAAATGAATTACCTGCTTCTCATGTTGATGCTTAATATGTAGGGTATTGACCAACTCTATCTTCTCTTCCAACTCTTTGGTAAGCTGCACATTTGCAGCTTCAACCTTTGAGTACCTGTCTAGCAGCTCCGTATGGTGCCTCGTCAAAGCATTAACTTTATTAGCAAGTACCTGGAGGCATTCACGGAACTCAGCGGTACCATCATCTTCATTGTCACTAGGGGAACTGAAAATTGCAAAACCAATTCAATCCACCATCAACATCCTCAATTACATAATAATATCTGCAAGGAATGTTATGGGACTACTACAAAGCAATTCACACATAATCACCAGATTTTGAATTTTCCAAGGCTATTTTCAAGATTAACTTTCAATATTTGATGGCATTTGTCCTATTTGTTATTTATTTTATGCAGACAGAAATTTGGAATTAGTACTTACAAGATTCATCATGTGTCCAAGGATTTTATTATTCATGATCAAATGGACGTTTAGTAGATGGCTAAGCCAGACATATTCACAGTAACATTCACTGGCTATGCCAAAGCATTCTTTAAATCGGCATATTTTTAGTTATGCTTATGTTGACGTATAATTTTTTGTTTACTGCATTGACATATTTAATGCTTATCATGATTAGACTTTGCATTTTATTGAACTAGGTCAATTATTAAATTATGGGGAAAATTTTCTAAATATTTTGCTTAACATGCACCTAATTTCTCTGAGGCTAGCACCTCGCCTCGGAAGCTCCGGGAGACCTTTGCACCTTAGTGCGCCACTGCGCCTTGAACCTTTAATAACTATGGCAATGATTAGGAATATAAAATTAACCTACTTGGCCATAGATTGAGCTAAAACACGCCATGACTCTGCCAAAGTAGCAACCCCTCCTGAAGTCACACAGGTCCTAAGTCTTTCAAAAAGGCTGCGCATTTTTACAGCAGAGGCACGTAATGCCCTATACTCTGATGCCCTTATGTCAGCTGCACAACGATGGGTCTGGGCTTCCTCCCTTGCTTCATGTAGACAATTCTCTAGGTGCGCACAATTCATCTGCAAAACAAAAACTTTGACAAGTTAGGCTCATGAAAGTGAACACGTATAATATTGTATAATACTTTTGTAAGATGACACAATAAGTTGCATGATCTTGATTTATATTAAAGGGATCGCTAGCCAAGCCTTCATTCAAGACCAAATTTTTCCATGAGCCTTCAGGCTTCAGCAGAACCTTGATTATTTGCTCTCGGTGATTGTCAGGCCCCTTGTTGGTACCTGACCATAGAATATAGAGAGAAACAGAGATATAGAGATAAAAATAGAGAGAAATTTGGGAGGAAGATGGGTAGAAAACTCAGTGTTCACTCACCGAGTTTGTGAGGAAGAAGAGAGAGATAGAAAGGGAGAAGCTTCATTTCTCAATTCATTTCATACTTGGGGAATACTCTTCCCATTACATCTATATATAGCTATCACACACTGAAAATATTTCTCCTAACCTACCCACTATCCTTATCCTTCACTCACATGATAACTACCCGTGAGCATACATGTGCATCCAAAATATACTAATTATTCTCTCCTTCCCAGTTTCCCCTTTCCTGACAATCCTTCCCGCTTAAGAGATTTCATGCCCTCATGAATGAAGTATGAAGTCTAGATAGTTGAGTTTAAGAAGTTCTTTATCCTCCCAAATGGCCACTTCTATGCTGTAGTATTTCTATTATACCAGATATTAGTATATGAACCTGCACCCTTTATAAATCTTCCTTTGTTTTAATGTTCTGAGCGGTCCTACATCAAATCACCCTTCTTGATTGACTTCAGGAAGCTGTGTGTTTAGTTGAGCTGTTCCTAAATGCCTTTTGAGATGTGAGACATGAAAGGTGAGATGTATCCTCGAAGTGCTTGAAAGCTCCAGTTTGTATGCAACAACCCCATATTTTTCTAGAATTTTTAAAGGCCCATAAAATTTTGGGCCTAGTTTCATATTTTTCTCATTGAAATTGAACTCTGCCTGTAAGGTTGTAGCTTCAAGTATACCCAATCACCAACCTCAAAAACCATTTCAATTCTTTCATTATCAGCATGGCTTTTGATTCTTTGCTGTGCCTTAGCTAAGTTCTCCTTGAGAATTTTCATTTGTTGTTGCTTTTTTGCAAGAGTATCCTCTATTGTTGCAATGTTGGTACCAAATTTTGTGAAAATGCTCAGGTGTATAGGATGACCATAGAGAATCTAGTAGGGTGTGATTTGTAGAGAAGTGTGGAAAGTGGTATTAAACCACAAGTCTGCCATAGGTAGTCAAGAGCTCCATTGTTTTGGGGAATGGCTGCACATTCTTCTTAGGTATTGCTCTAAAACATTGGTTTATCCTTTCAATGCTTCCATCACCTTTGAGGATGATAGGCAGTACTGATGTGGAGCCTTGTTCCTGCAAGTCTAAATAGGGTCTACCAAAAATCACTAAAAAATATTGGGTCCTTATCACTCACAATTAAGCTGGGAAGGCCATAAAGCTTAAAGAGATTCTCAAAAAACAACTGAGATCATGTTTTGACTGAGAGGTAAGAAATGAGAGCTCCTGCTATACCTATGAAACTGAGATCATGTTTTGACTGAGAGGTAAGAAATGAGAGCTCCTGCTATACCTATGAATCACTACCCAAATCATTTCATACCCCTTGGAGTTAGGGAGCCCACTAATGAAATCTATAGCTCTCTTTCTCCATGGTTGCTCAAGGATAGACACAGGTTGTAGAAGCCGAGGACTTTTCACTGTTTCATGCTTGGAGAATTGACAAACAGGGCATTCAACTACCCATTTGATGATATCATCTTTCATCCTTATCCAACAGAAGTATTGTTTTATCTATTTTAGAGTAGCCCTAGTACCTGAGTGACACTCCAACTCTTTTTTCATGGAGTTTTTCAAATAGTTGCTTCCTTAACTTTCCTCGGAATCTTATCACTCATTTACCCCTGTAATTTAGCAATCCATGGAGTAACTCAAACTCATTAGGCCCCATTTTTGTAGCTTCTAACTCAACTATAACCTGGGAAATAAATAATAGTATCCCCTTCATAACTTTCAACTATTTGGGATATCCAAGCTGGTTGAGTTATTGTTAGGTAGTTGCAAGCTAGGAGATTTATAGCTTGTGTGGGATGTGGGTTCCTTATTCCTTGTAGTTGTATCTCTTTCCATTGTGCAGAAGTTTCATGAGAAGTTTGTTATAGTTGAAATGAACTGCCCCCATTTGCTTCATTCAGGTAGTTATCAAAATGACATCATGTTGTTGTAAATTAATGATCCATATAGGTGTGCTAAACTTGTGATTGTCAATGGTCCATGTATACTCCGGGTACCATATGTTGCTTTGGATTTCCTCATCATTAGGAAGAGTAATAACAATAGGGTCAATAGGGTGTAGAGACCAATTTAGGACCCCTGCAACTTCTTCACTTAGAAAATTTAATGTACTCCCACTGTCCACTAACATCATAAATTGTTTTTCTTAACTTTTTTCTAAAAGAATTAGAGCTTATCCCCCATTGGCTTCTTCTTTAAGTTGCAGGTTACACAGTGCAGCTATTTTATTTAGATTTTCATGACCCCCTTCCCTAACATGTTCTTGTTCCTCATCAAACACAGGAGGACCAGTGTATTCTTAATAATCTAATGTCTCCTCACAGGTAATCATAAAATTTTAAGGAGTCTTACATTAGTGATCGATGGCGTACTTCTCATCACAGTAAAAACAAAGACCCTTAGTCTTCCTAATGGGGGACGGGGTAATTAGGGCACAGAATATCTCACGCAGAGAACTCAAAATACTCAAAGTGATTTTATAATTCAATGTCCCTAAAATACTGAGGTACAATCCTATTTATAATACTTCAATCCAACTCTCCTAACCCTAATTGGATTCTAATAAGATAATTACAACTTAAATAAGGTAACTATAACTTAAAGAATTTAAATAAAATACAACTCCTAATTAAATATAATCCCTCCTAATTGGGCTTCCAAAGTCTAGCGTATTGTTCCAACCACGTCTCGCCTTGAACTTGTTTTTGTCCTGCATCATTTCTCCTCCTCTGCGAAAAACTCGACTCCGTCGAGTTATGAACACAAGAACACCCACGTCGGATTAGTGATGAATTCTTTGCAAGCTTCAATTTGGGCAAGTCAATAGCACAAGTAAGAGTAAATTTAGTATTGCCCTTAAAAATTGAATAAGTGTTGGCACGAGCATCGTGGTAGGCGTGTCGATCCCATAGCCAGGTACGCCCCAAAATGATATGACAAACCTTAAGGGGGAGAATATCGCGCATAACTGTATCCTTAAGCTTGCCAATGAAAAATGTAACCAAACATCTCTGAGTAACCCTCAATTTTGTATTTGTAATCCATGCCACCTCATACGGGTCCGGATGAGGCTCAACTTTTAATCCAAGTTTCTTAACCGTGTCCTCAGCAATGACATCCGCACAACTCCCCGTATCAATTACAAGAGAACATATCTGACCCGCACACTTGACTCGTGTCTGAAAGATCCGCCCACGATGAAGTTTATGATCATCATTTTGCTTTCTAGTAACCCATAGAGGTCGAAGAACACCTAAACATCCTTCCAAATGTGCATCAGCTTCCAAATCTTGTTCATTATACTCATTATCCTCGTCCGATGGCGTACAAACCTCTTCATGTACAACAGTTTTCTCATCTTTGTTGACCATAGCAACTTGTTTAGAAGGAGGAGAGGCAACATTTATCTTTGGAGACGGACACTCGAAAGACATGTGACCAAAGCCACGACAGTTAAAACACCGAGTTATAGGGTTGTTACTAGCACTGGAAGAACCTGTGGTACGATTTGGCCTGCTAGCAGCTGAAAAATTTGTAGATGATCTCTCCACTGGCCTGCTTCTAAAAGGCTCTACAAAAGTTCTCTCATTCCGAGTCTGTACTGGTACTGAAGGCCTAACAGAATTCCTCCTCAAGGTATCCTCCACTTGGTTGGCAACTTGAACAGCATCATCTAAGAGCATAATTTTCCCAGAAGCTACTCCACTAGCAATCTCCTGATTTAACCCCCGACGATACATGGAGATTAACACATCTTCAATCCAAGGGAATTCTGACCTTGTAACCAAACTGTAGAATGTAGATGTGTACTTGGCTACAGATTTACTTCCTTGCACCAATTCCGTCAACTGTAAACATGCCCTTTGCTTGTAATCTGGAGGCACAAACCTTCGTGTCATAGCAGTTTTCATATCCTCCCATCTTCGTGCAGCTGTGTATAGATTTCGTTGATGTTGATCCCACCAAATACGGGTTGTACCTTTTAACTTCGCATCAGTAAAGAAAAGCTTTCTTTCGTCAGATAGTTCGTACCAACGGAAGAAACTCTCCAAACTATGAATCCAATCAAAAAATGACTCAGGCCCTTGATCTCCATTGAAATCACCAACGTCCAACTTGGCTCCTCTATCTACTGCATTTAATTTAGGATCTGGCGCATGAGGGAAATTAGGTCCATTAGGTCCCTGTTGTTGTAGAACTCTCATATCATTAGGACCTTCAAAGTTTCGGTGGACATCCTCGCGTTGTCCTCTATCAACACGTTCCGTGAGGACATTAACTTTTGCTGCAAGGGCTGCAATAGAAGTCTGTACAGTCTGAACATGGCCAGTTAATGCTGCGATTGAATCTTCAAGTCTTTGAATGTGTTCACCTTGCTGCGTTGTATAAACGTCAAGCCTAGCGTTGACTTCTCCAGCATTAACCATGATTCTTGTAAATAAACTATATATAGATATATGTATATATATATATATATATATTTTTTTCTTCTTTTTTTTAAATAGGGACTAAACTGAAAAGCTTTGAAATTTCAGGGGCTGGAATGTAAAAACTACAAGTACGAGGACTAAAATGTAATTACAGAAACTTCAGGGGCTAAACTGTAAAAATATAAAAGTTCAGGGGGTATTTTAAAATTATTACGAAACCTTGGGGTGTAAACTGTAATTTGCCAAGATATTATATCATGGCACAGATCAGCAGCAGCGTTGGTCTTTTTCCTTTCTTCTTCGTTTCTTTTTCGGTTCCTTCTTGCGACTGTGGATATGGAGCAACAGGTGGCTCGTCTGTGGCTGGCGGAGGCTGCGAAGTCAGGAGGCGGCAGCGGCGGCGGCGTCTCAGGTATGTTTTCTCTCTCTTCTTCTACTTCCTCTGTTTCTTCTACTTTTTCTGCTTTTCTTTTCTTTTTTTTTTTCGGTTTTGTTGGCTGCGACTTGGGCTGTGTTTGGCTAGGTTGGGGTTGTTTGACCAAAGGTTGTGGTGGAGATGCCTGAAATTTTGGTTTTGATTATGCGGTAGAAAAATTAGGTTGCGGGTTCCAATTTGGGATTTTAGAGGTTCTAATTTTGTGGTCACGGGTGGAGGAATTTGGGGAGTGTTGTGTGTTCGGGTTAGGGTTTTGGAATTGTGGTGTTTGCGGCAGAGATGATGGCAGAATGGGGTTATAGGGTTTGGGACTTTAGGGTTGTGAGTTTGGTTTGGGTGGCGGTCGGCTGAATAGCCTTAGGGTTTGGTTTGGCTGACGGCAGAGGGTGGTTTAGGGTTAGGCTCTGATACCAAATAATGGGGGACGGGGTAATTAGGGCACAAAATATCTCACACAGAGAACTCAAAATACTCAAAGTGATTTTATAATTCAATGTCCCTAAAATACTGAGGTACAATCCTATTTATAATACTTCAATCCAACTCTCCTAACCCTAATTGGATTCTAATAAGATAATTACAACTTAAATAAGGTAACTATAACTTAAAGAATTTAAATAAAATACAACTCCTAATTAAATATAATCCCTCCTAATTGGGCTTCCAAAGTCTAGCGTATTGTTCCAACCACGTCTCGCGTTGAACTTGTTTTTGTCTTGCATCACTTCCTCTCATCTCTTTGGGCTACTGTGATGGGTTTAGGTTTGTTGAAGCTTTTTCTAAGATAGATGAGCATAGAAGTTTTGGTTGTAGGAGGTGCAAAAAAGTCTTTTTTAGAGCTAGGCTAGATGTTGATGTTAGTAATTTGAGTTTTAGGATAGCTGTTGGCAGGTTTAGGAGTAGGGCTTTCATAAAACTTGGCTTCTTTGAAGGCTTGGGGAATAGTCTTTGGGTCAAACAACTTCACAATCTTCTTAGTTTCATCCTTAAGGCCTCTAATAAAATTCCCCACAAAAAAGTCCTCAGTCAAGTGAGGCAACTTCTCCAGCAACCTGCCCTTGTGCCTTTCAAACTCATCATAATATTCATTGACAGTTCCCACTTGCTTCAACAATTTGAATTGCTCATATATATTTTCCACATCAGCCTCATTAAATCTCACAGTGAAGTCCTCTACAAATTCCCTCCAAGTGAGTCCATCCTTGCCATTAAGATAGGACTAGTACCAGTACTTTGGAGAGCCATGGAGATGCATCCTAGCTATGGCAATCCTCCTCTGGGAGTTGATTCCATATATGTTGAAGTACTCCTCACAATCATGTATCCAACTCTTTGCATCATCACCTACAATAGAGGATGGAAACACCAGTTTAAGGCGTTTTAACTCTCTCCCCTCTTCTTCAGCTTCTTCATTTTGGTTTATTCTCCTATATTGAGCATCATCTTCTTCATTTCTCCTAATTCTTTCTTGCTCAACATGCTTAGGGTCTCTAAAGAAACCCCTATCCCTTCTTTGCCCCATATGAATAGGCCACTTACCCCTTCCATTATCTCCAAATGGAATCTCAAACCTATCATCACTTTCTGGGCTACTTTGCCTTGACAACTCATTCATACCCTCCATGAAGTGGTCTATTTTTTCATCAATGAATTGTAATTTCTCATTGGTGTACTCCCTATAACTTAAAAAGTCCTGCTGCAACATTTGTGAAGGACCAACCATGTTTACAGAGGATAGAAATGAAATGAATCACAGGACAATTGTGATTCTGAGTTTGAAAATTAATTTCAAGAAGCACCAAAACTACTTGAATGAGAGTAAATGAGCTTGAGTGATTTTTAAGTAAGACGTGGACCTCCTCACTGAAACAAACTGAGCACCCTATATAGAATAATTTTTAAATTCAACTAATTACAGCTTAATTGATTTTTTAAGTGTAATTTAGCACACAAAACAAGCTATAGCACCAAGGGATCAAAACTTAGCATAAACACAATCTACCACTGCAGTAACAAGTGTAAACACTAAGAATATAACTGAAACTGTTTAATATTTGAACTGAAAAAACAACTGAAAATTGATAACTTTTTTTTTTGGATTTTTGAATGATTAAACTAATACTAGATAGGCTAAACAAAGTGAATTAAATCTCTGAATCACAAACAAAAATAGATCAAGAAAGTTAAAAACACATAAGCCGACAGAGAAGAAAAAGCAATTTGTGGACTGAAACATGTTTGGGTGTTGTTTATGAGAAATATGTTATGGGCTATTGCTGTAAGAGTAATTCGAGTATGATGGAAGTGACTTATACGTGTTACGAGTGTTTTAATGTTTGAATTTGTTGAGTTACAGGTTCGACAGAAAACAGAGCCTCCATGATGGCTTTTTCTGTTGCTATGGAACTGGAATCCACTGTGGTTGTTGATGATTTTGGGTTGTTTCTGGCTATATTTGAATAGTCGAAGGGAGTAGAAGAGATAGAACTGAGATTGGTTTTGTTCAAGAGAAGAAATTAGAGGTTGAAGATAGAGAAAAGATAGAGAAGAAAACAGAGGATTAGAGGAAGAAGATGATGAGTTTGGATAGAACCAACAAGTCTGATACCAAATTTTCAGACCTGTATCGGTACATAACTAGAGAATATAAAAAGAAACAGAGATATAGAGATAGAAATAGAGAGACACTAGAGATTAGAGAGAAATTAGGAGGAAGAAGGATAGAAAACTCATTGTTAATTCACTGAGTTCGTGAGGAAGAAGAGAGAGAGAGAGATAGAAAGGGAGGAGAAGCTGGTTGAAAGCTTCCCTCATCAATTAATTTCACAATGCATAAATTTCATACTTAGGAATACTCTTCCCATTATATCTATATATAGCTATCACATGCTAAAAATATTTCTCCCAACCTACACCACTATCCTTATCCTCCACTCACATAATTACTAACTACCCATGTGCTTACATGTGCATTCAAAATATACCAACTCTAGAATATACTAATTATTCCCTCCTTCCCAGTTTGCCCTGTTCATCCTAACAGTGATGTTCCGAGGTTATTAATAGATCAGCAATTGAGATCTATATGTGATTTTTATTAATAATTTTTACAAGAGCCCAGGGAAAAAAATGGTGGCACTCCTGTACGAAGATGAGTTAGAAAGGAGAAAACATGCTTTAAAAAGAATAATGTAAAAAGGTAAATCCACAAACTGACATTTTGGAAACTATAATTTTCAACTAGTAAATGTTTCATAGTATACTACAAGAAATATTAGGATGGAGTTCTATTTGGAAACATACATATAAACATTCATATAAAATATGATTTCTTTTTTTTATAGTTTCGAATGTAGGCACAGTAGATAGTATTCCTTGATTGTAAGTTGTAAATATATACATTCGAGTATAACAACCATTATATCAAATATAGCTAGATCATCATCCCAAAATTACAAAATATATAGGGTAAGTGGCAAGATGATCTATAAACTGAATAAATAAAAATTCGATGCAGGCCATGTTAGAATGATTATATATTATATGCGGAATAATAGGGCCATCCAGAGAAATGAACAAGAACTAGAAATTACCAAGTTACATCCCTCCAAAATAAGCATTAGGCTAGTACCATGAGAATACCATGTTATAAAACTAAATACAGAACAGCCATGGGTGTTTTTCTTATATTGTCTTAAATTCTTTTTTGCTTTATGAGGTATATGTGGGGGAGGGAAACACATATACAAAGAAAGTTCAATTTGAGTTGAGGAGAAATTTAAAAAGAAGATGAAAGCAAAGATGTTATATGCACATTAACTGTGGGAAAAAATAAACGAATTCCAAGAGTCATGAGAACATAATAAATAGAGATGATAATCGCATCCAACAACATCTGCATAAGAGCCAAATCTCTCCATATGAAGACAGGTAAATTTGATGATTGACAACAATAAAAACATTTATATCAACTAATATTTTTACATTTCTCAAAGAAACCAAGCGAGTCGGCTAGAAAGGCAGATGCTGCTTCTCTAGAGCCATATTTGAAATTCACAGAATTTATAATGTTATGTATTTTTCATCTCAAAATGAAACCAAGAAAACAAGAGGATGAAAAAAAACTTATATTCAAACAAAAACACCTGAGATTCATCTAGAAGCTTCTGATTGGTTTCCAACTCCCTTCCAAGCTTGGCAACCTCCTCCATCAGGGTTTCAAGTTTGGTTTCCCGTTCACTTAGTTCATTGGACTTTTCTGCAAGTAAATTTTGAAGTTCCAGCACAAGATCACCACTTAGATTAGAATCCAAACCTGGGCCTACTGCCGTGTCAGAAGGTAAAGTATTCAGAGGCTGCGACATGCTATCGGCAGTGGAGCTGGTTGCCAGTGCCATGCCCACGTCTGACAACACCGTGTCTTTCCCATCTTTGTCATTGGCATACATATCGTCATGATTTGGCTCTAGCATAGATGAATCCAATTGAGGGTTTGATATTCCAGATGAATCAGTCATATTTTCATCCAAACCTTCACATGCTTTCCCTTGTTTATCAAGAACTCCTAATTTGACATGTAATGAGCCAGAGGCACAGGAAAACTGATCCATGGATACTAATGCCAAGAGAGATTCTCCTTCACCTGATATATCTGACTTACTTTCACCAGTCTTCTCAGTTGAGGGGGCATAGACAGATGCATCTTTATCAACTGAAAGCTTATTCTCTTGCAAATACTGATCAGACAACCTCTGCTCCAATTCTCGAATGCGTTTCTCATATGACTCGCACTGCATTTGCTTATTCTTTAGCATAGATATCAGATGTTTCCCATATTCATCTTTCAGATGCAAGGCTTCAGCAGTCTTCTCTACCGCATCTTTCAGTAAATTCTCCACTTTACCTTCATCTAGTGCTTCATATTCAACTTCGGAGCAAAACGAGCAAATCAGAGCTATTGCAGAAGCAAGTTCAGCTTTTAACTTTGCATTCTCAACTTCTATCTTGCTGGTCCCAGCAATCTCTACCAGCTCAGAAGCCTCAAGTATCTCTTCGGAATCATATTTCTCAGTGGCATCCAAAGAACTCTCTTCGACTTTAGCTGAATGAGAACCATCATTAGACACGGAAAATGAAACCTTCTCAATTCCATGCTTCTCACCCATGGAAGAAAATCCCACCAAATATTCAGGAGCATAACGTTCTATGTCTGAAATTTTAATATCAAGCAAATTAGTGTCAAAAGGATTTACATTGACATCACATTGATTAGGAGTGTCAAACAAACCCATGGATGCTAATATATCCCTAGGTATATAAGAGCTATGTACTTTGAGAAATTCCTCCCTTCTCCTGACTTCAGCATCCCTCTTTGTCGCAAGTTTTTCAGCCAATTGTCCAGCCAAGCCCATGTAGAGCTTCATTGAAGCCTTTCGTCTCACTACCTCAGCAAGGCAAGCTCTATATGCAGGTCCAATCCCACGAACCACCTTTAAGTGCTCAAATTGATCATTTTGACGTTTCAATGCCTCGTTAAAAACTGAAAACTTAAATCGTACGTCTTTGATGGAGAACTGAATGTATGCTATCTTTTGCATGTAACTTTGCACAAACATATTCATTTCATTTTTTTTGTTTCTGCAGAATTCAAGCAGGTTGGAAATTGATCGCTCATAAGTCTGCATCTTAGGGAGGTAACTTTTGTCATGGCAGTCATACATGGGACCTAATGCTGAAACTGCATCGTGAGGAAGGAGTGAAGATGATAATTGGTTGGCTAGACAGTCATCCACAAGTTTCTTCACCGTACCGACATCCTTGCTGCATGAACATGCATGCATGGCAAATAGAAATAAAAAAGTTATGCAATATACTATAAAAAGCACATAAAGGTGATGAATATGGGAAAGTGTGTTATGCACACAATAAAGGACAGTCATAAATACGTTGAAACAACAAATATCCAAGATATTGAGCTTTTTATAGAATTAAAAATTAATAATAGCCAAAAACACATCAAGGTTGATATGAAACACAGCCTGCTAGATGAGGTCCTACTCTTAAGACATTTTCAGTATGCAAAATGGGACTCCAATTTCAAGATTTTCTTTGCAAAAGTAGCAGAAGTTACAATTGCTTATTTTTCCATAAAGTTGATCACCATAACAAAATATAACTGAAAAATCTAACACAGCCTTGAATAAAGAAACATCTAACACAGCCTTGAATAAAGAAACATAACAAGAAAATAATGAGGAATCAATCTGAAATCTAAAACACCAAAAGTACAATCATATGCCGGACTTAACCCAGATGAGTTTCTACAGAGATGAAGAGAGACAAGACTGATGTGGAATAGATCAAGGTGTGTGAAAGAAAATAATGCAGCGGTTTAGGCTCTCTGTCTGCTACATTCGTCAACAAACCCGGTACTAAGTTAACTAAGAGATACTCTGTCTACTACATTCATCAACAAACCCAGTACTAAGTTAACTGAGAGACTAGATGCAAAGACATTTGTTCCTCATCCCTTCTTTCAACTTTCTTATTTCAGCTTTGAAAGAGCTGAAACTATCACATAGTCTTTAGCAAAGTGATATTTTTTTGTTTACTCTGCTTCTGTTTTTCTCTGAATTGGAACCAAAACAAACCGGACACCTTCAAACACAAATTAATTCTTTCCGACAGTATCAAATTGAACAAGACCTCCCCCATAACCCCTCGCTCTTCCCAAACAAAGCTACATTAGAAATCATGCAATTAAGTCTAGATTTTGAGTCCCAGAAAGTTTTAACATTCATGACGTGAATCAAATGGTGACAAGTTCACAAAATTAACTAAAGATTGATCGAACTTAGCCGTGTTTATGAGGAACATTGGGTATCTCAAACCACTAGGAACAATTATGGACGAAGTCCTAAGAGAAGTTGAATGAGTACAAAAGTTGCGGATCACAAAAGTCCACTAACATGCATCAAATGTTTTTAACAATACTGATGATATCATTATAAATAGTACACACCCACAAAATATTTCAAAGGGGCAAGAAAGCCAATAGACAAAATGAATTATTCAAAGTAAAAAAGTTTAAAGCCTATAATTTGACAGAACTAGTGTGAGATAGAGAGAGAACCTCAAAGCCTGCATTATACGTTTCTGCTCATTAATATATCGTTGATGGTTCTTGATTGCGTGTTCCAAGTCCTGAATAAGAACTAAGGATTTACTAGAGAACAAATGCTCAGTGCTTAGCTTTAACTCTCCAAACTCCTGCTTAAATTCAGCAACCTTACTCTCAAACTGCCTATGGGAACTGCTACAATCCTCTACCATTTTCCTCAGGTTTTCTTCCTTCACAAAATCCAGTAAACATTTGCGGTTCCCGGTTTGTAAAGGAGGGATAAGCTTGCAAGATCTCAATTTCTCTATATTCCTTCCAAAATTCACCAGAAGACTGGAATGGCTCCGATGCTGCAGAGAATAATGCTTCACAAAATCTGTATAGTTTTGCAACATCATCTTATAGAAATGTTCCAGATTAACCCGAGCAATTTCCAATGCCCTCTCTTGCACCTTTTGTTCACTCAACAACCGCTCACACGTCTCATATTTCAATAAAGTGCGACTGTAAATTGCATGTCCACGCTGGTAATGGTAAATGAATTGTCTCTCATATGAAGGCAAAGACTTAAGGGCAGGGTCTGAAGCATCATCCAACGGGTGGGGATTGTTGGATGATGATGGTGGTGGTGGGTCTGCAGTTTCAATTATTTCAACTTGCTCTGGTGAAGGAGTTGGTGAATTGCTTCGCATTCTAGCTCTATTGAATAAGTACACTTCTCGATCACTGGATGGAAGTTTATATGATGACAGCTGCCGTGGCGATTCCAGCTTCATGTCGAAGCACAGAAGAAGCTGATCATTTAAGTGAATCCCCGAAACAGATTCTAGGAATAGCTGGACCTCCTCAACTAGGGTATATTCATCACAATCGAGCTCGAATGAGTGTCCATTATCAGCCATATGCACTAGAAGCTTTCCCCTTTGGACTAAACCTTTTGAAACACTTGAGCTCATCTTTTACTCGCAATTGCGCTATGTGCTCACAATAACCCAGTTCACAAAATCAAACCACCAATTTTAAATCAACTGAATCCTCAAGTAAATGCAAAATAATTAGTGAAAACAACCCACCAGTTCGACGGTGTAATAAAATAGGTCAATTTTAACCCTCGCCCAAAGGGGAAGCTCCCATTTCTCGATCAAATTAGTGATAAATCGCCTATTACAACCACCATTAAATCTAGAAAGGCCAAGCTCGAATTCAAACAGGATTTTATCTATTATACTGCAATTCTACAAGTTAATCCTTGATAAAACCTTACTTATCTGATATCTCCAACCCACAATCATCAATAAAACCGAAAGACCGAAAAGTCTGAAAACTTTACCAACAAAACCCTAATCAACCACAATGTCAACACGCCCACAAGTCACTTCCTCAACAGAACCCTAAATTTAGCACCGATGAACCCCAATTCATAAAAAAAATAAAAAAATCAGCGACTACCAGCACTTAATATAATTTAGGCCATTTTGAGAAACTACTCAGCACCCGAATAACGAAAACCCAAGCAAGACAAAATTCAATCGCAAAAGAAGAAATTTCTTATAAGCAACCAAATCAAAGAGGATAAGAAGTTTGGGGAAATAGGTTCAAACTTCAAAGACCAATACAAGAGTTCTAAAACGAAATGATTTCGTGAGAAGGAGAGACGAAGAGATTGATTAACTTAGAATCGGCTAAGAACAAAATGATTTCGTCATTATGTGTGTTTATACTTTATAGAGAGAAAAGAAAGTGTTTCTTCGTCGTCGTTGACGAAAGTGTAATATTTGTAGTATTGCATTGGAGAGAATTTTCGGCGGCGGGAAGTACCAGTTGAGGCGAAGGGACAGCGAAAAGTTGCTCTGTTCTGCTCTACCCAATGTTACTCTGCTTTTTATTTATTTATTATTATTATTACTAAATAAATTACTTTTACTTGGTATAATTATAAATTATTAAAAAAAATACTTCGATAAATCATAAAAATAGAATATCAAGAAATTGTATATGGATTAAATTCTAACATGCTATCATTTTTACAAATACATTATAACACATATTACAGTTGTGTTTAAAAAATACTCCTTTTTAAAAGTCAACGTTTTAAAAATATTTATTTAAATTTAGCTTGATAGAATATTAAATAACTATGGGACTATGATTATGGGACAGGGTGGTGTATGAATTATATAAAGTTACTTGAGAATAAATTATATAGAAATTACTTGTAAAATTAGAATTTTATCACGTGTAATAATATGTCACGCTAGGAATTCAAAAAAAATAAAAATCCAATATGGTTAGTCAATTAATTTTACCATAATAAATAGTAAATACAAAATATATCAATACAATTCAAAAAAAAAATTAGATTTTTTTTTACTTATTATATTATTATTAAAAAATATAAACATCTGATTTTACATTTCATTCATAAACAATTTATTCTCAAAGTTAGTAATGTAATTTAGGAGTTTTGGTGATGTATGCATGCATGTTGGTTCTATGGGTGCGCACAACAAACACAAAATATGCCGTCAAAAGTACTTTTTTTAGAATAAAAAAAATTATGTTTAGTTACTCACTTAAAATAAAATAGATCATTCTTATCTCTTTTAAATTTATAAATTTTATTTATTAAAAAATGATATGTAATAATTTATTCAAACTATAATTAAATAAATTATTTTACCTTTCATTCTATTTTATTTCTTGACCCAGGACGAAGCCGAGTATTGATAAGTGGGGTCAATTTACCTTACTCAATTTTTTTTTTAAAAATATAATATATGAAAAATATAAAAAAAATTAAGTGTTATATGTAAATTGACCCAAACGAAAATTTGTAAATTTTTTAATATATAAAGTCAAATTTATATTATGTGACTTTCTCAATTAATTCTTAACTCTTTTATATAACATTTTTCTTTAATCTTCTTAAATTATATATTAATTTTATTTATATTACTTTTGAGTTTTGAAGTATTTATATGTTTCATTTATATAAAATGTTATTATTGATTATATTTCATTGTTTTCAAATACTTTTCAATTATAAAGTTAGACGTACATTTTTAAAACGACAATTTTTAAGAAAAATAAAATCTAAACATATTTATAATATTTGTTAGAAATATAGTATCAGTAACATGGTAGTACTTGTTTTACATAGTGCATAAATGCATAAATGATATAATAAAATTTTCATGTAATTTTATAGTTTAAATATGTTTATCTAATTTTGGAACAAACTAAATAGTAAAATATATTTCTAATTATAAAAACGGACCAAATAATAACATATATCTTTAATTTTAAAATAGACTAAAGAGTAAAATATATTTTTAATTTTAGAACGAAATGATAACGTGTTGTATACAACAAAAATAAAAATTAGACCAGGGACATAGCCCTTGGACCTCCGTTAAATTATTAATAATTATGCAATAATTTTGATTTTACTAAACTTGTTTTTTTTATTAATTTTATTCTTGCGATTCAAACGTAAACTTATAAAATATATAATCACCACGCCACATTTCTTATGCAAATCACTCGACATGTAAAGATAATATTAGAAATTTTAAATTTATTATTTTAAATTATGTATCAGTCAATTATATCATTATATATATATATATTTAATACTCCATATGCGATGGCATAGATGACTTCAGAGAGTATAATGTAAAATAATTTTGTTATGACAAATGACCCTTACAGTAATGGATACAATAATTTAATATAAAACGGTGAAATTTATAATTTTTATATTAAGTGATTATGGATCTTATAATTTTTATATTAGATCATTATATTTATTATTACATAAATCTATATAATAAAACATAACACATTTTAAATTTAAAAGTATAACTTGCATTTTATCTCACAATTTTTTTTCCGTCTAAATCAAATTCACTCTTACACTAATAATAAAATTCTCGCTCAAATCAAATTCACTCATACACTATAATAATAATAATAATAATAATAATAACAATTACAATAATAGTAATAATAATAATAATAGTAATAATAATAATAGTGATAATAATAACAATAATAGTAATAATAATTAATATAATAATAATAATAATTAATATAATTTTTTATTATACTGTACCTTAAAATACGAGTAATTATTAGTTATTACATATAACAATACTCAAAGTGAAAAACACACATGCAAATGCAATGGGACACAAAGGTGACTGGGACACGCTAGCCATAAATCAGGACCACCACATGAAAACAAAAAACCAATAAGGATATGAATTTAAATAAAGGGAATCGATAAATTCATAATAAAAAATATTTTTTTTATATTAATAATAAATTAAAAAAATTTATTATAAAAAATTTATTTTTTATTATGAATTTAATTATTTTTTAAATAAATTATCCCTTTAATTACTTATTTGAGGAAAAAAGTGAACGTGGGGCCGCCCGGTTCACACAGGCCACAGCTGGCATACCAATTCCTTTCATATTTCTTCTGTAACTCACACTCGGCCGCCGACCGCTGCCCGTTCCTCTTACCTCCACGGTTGACGGCTCCAATCCTTCCCGATGAGGAGACTCCAACTTTCTCGTAGTCGCAGCGACCTTGTCAAGATCACTGAGGTTTCTCTCTATCGCACTATTTTTATTTTCTAGGGTTTAATTAGTTGTTGATTAGGATTAATTAAATCATGGTCTCCAGTGATACCTAAAAAAAAAGAAAAAGGAAACCCACACTGCGTTTTCAGCCAAAAATTTCAGGTTTGAACCCAAGACCCTGCCACACTATTTAGATAGCATAGCATTAGAGGAAGGTTTTGTCACATTATTTAGATGGCATGATTAATATGACAACTGATTGTTTGAAAATTACACATTAGAGGAAGGTTTTGTCAAATTGCTCACAGACTTGTTTTAAATATTACTAAAATCCGGAAGAAAGAAGATTTGTTAATATTTTAGTGTGAGGCCTTTTACTGCTCATGATTAAACTTCGGACATCCTTCCCCTTGGCCATGAACCTCCATTTCGGGGTAGAACCTGAGGATCGGGTGAAATATGAATCTGACAGGTCTGTTTCTAATAACTCATGAAGGATATTATCAGATTCCCACAATTTAAGTAGATCCGAGGTCTATAAATCCTCGTTTTCGTAGTTGTAGAAGCGGTTTTTGTTGGAATCCTTTTTTCATCATTTTAAGGAATTGGTTAGTCGTCCAGTAGCAAGTAAGATAAGAGTAGTAAATCCTATTCGATGAAAGAAAGAGAACAAAGAAGAAATTAATTGTAATCAATCGTTTTGATGCATGCATTGTTGTATTAGATCGAGATCCAAAGGTTCTTTCTTGACCTAACTACAAGGACGAAGTTTTATAATACGGAAAGAGAAAATGTAGAACGTAAAAAGGAAAAGAGAATAGAAATTACTAGTCTTAGAACCTAGTTGGACCAAAATAAAGATTTTATTTTTTTATAATATAAGCTTGCCGTTTGCTCTAAAATATAAAATGGATTCGATACAATTAAAAAATAAAAAGTTTTATTCCACACTGTAATGATTCAAAAAGAGTTTCATTTTTGAGTGAAGTTACACGGCCCAGTTCTTATTATTAGTTTATAAGTTTACCCAAGAGTTGCTCAATGAATCCATTGATTGAATCGCGGGATGGGTAGATGTCGCAGATGATGAATCAATTTCTTTTTATACGCCTGTCACTTTTTCTTTGTTAGTGCCGTCTATAATGATAGATGAATCAAAAACTTTCAATTTAACTTATTCTTTCAATTGGTATTTTTGCTTTTCTCCTTTTTTGCAAAAATGGAAACTTAGGTAAGTGCTTTTTTTATAAACATATGTATAAAAAGAACATATTTCATTTAGCTCCTTTATGCCTACTATAACTAGTTATTTCGGTTTTCTACTAGCGGCTTTAACTATAACCTCAGCTCTATTTATTGGTCTTAGCAAGATACGACTTATCTGAAATTAATATTTGAAATGCACAATTCATAAAAAGAAACCTTTCGGTGAGATTCTTTGGAAATTACCAATTCTTAGTCATTGAGATTCATGGTAATTCGGATTAATATTTAGGTATAGATATTACCTCCTTTTTCTCCTTTCAAACAAAATGAAATGATTGAAGTTTTTCTATTTGGAATCGTGTTAGGTCTAATTCCTATTACTTTGGCTGGATTATTCGTAACTGCATATTTACAATACAGGCGCGGTGATCAGTTGGACCTTTGATTAATTAATATCTCTTTTTTTGATTGACCTCCTACTTTCGTTAATACAAAGGAGGTCATCAGATTGCTATTCAAGTTAGTGAAGCTATTTCACGATCTAAGAATAAGAAGGATGAAATCACGCTCTGTAGGATTTGAACCTACGACATTGGGTTTTGGAGACTCACGTTCTACCGAACTGAACTAAGAGCGCTTTCTTATCAGAAAAGATAAGACTGTAAAGAAACCTTTCTAATCCCAATACATCTTTGAATGAAAGATTATATATGTCCAATTTGAATCGATCTCAATTAATCCTTCGTTACTGCTTAACGGAGAAGTAATAGGTAGGGATGACAGGATTTGAACCCGTGACATTTTGTACCCAAAACAAACGCGCTACCAAGCTGCACTACATCCCTTCAATCGGTCTACAGTGTCATTGTAGAGAATTCCTATCTTGTTTTCCACATCGTTATTTCTTCCATTGATATATACAATTTATATGGACATTTCGTCTTTTTTGTCTCATTTATTATATAATAATAGTAAAAGACTTATATGCATATGAAATACAGAACGGAACCCGTCGTAAAAATAAATGAGTATTTTCGGGAATGCTCGGGGACTTTTTTTATGTTGTTTTAAGAAAATCTTATTCACCGGATCGTTGTACATTTCAATTTGAATTAGGAATTGCGTGTACAACTATAAGCGGTCCTTAACTGCATATGCATCCGATCATATATGTATTACCATTATATATTACAATATAATATATATTACAATAAAAGAAGGAGGTTTTTCAATGCGAGATCTAAAAACATATCTCTCCGTGGCACTGGTATTAAGTACTCTATGGTTCGGGTCTTTAGCAGGTCTATTGATAGAGATTAATCGTTTTTTCCCAGATGCGTTGACATTCCCCTTTTTTTGATTCTAGTTATTGACACGGTAACGAATAACAAAGATTAGGGATACAATTAAATATCTGTGACTAATCCTTCGCCCCCCCCCCCCCATAAGGGAGGAAAGAGAAAAAAAAAAAAAAAAAAGTAACAGCTGCCAGACCTGGGTTCAAGTTCGAATTAAATAGGGATGGGGGTAGAATAAACAATGTGGGGTTTAGGTCTAGGGCAAGACTCTTATACAAGATACTAAAATGTAAATGAAATACTGTACTATGATTTGAAATATAGTTTAGAAATCTTTGTATATTATTTACTATATTGATTGCAGCGAAATCTTTCATAATTGGATTTCAAGTTAGTAACTTCTATTTTTTCCTTCCTTTCTTCTTCTTCGTTTTGGATCGAAAATAGAAGAGTTGAGTAAATCAAAAATCAAAAAAGGAGGTTCATGGCCAAGGGGAAGGATGTCCGAATAACCATTATTTTGGAATGTACTAGTTGTGTTCGAAACGGTGTTAATAAGGTATCAACGGGTATTTCCAGATATATTACTCAAAAGAAAAAGAAAGATATAAGTTAATTGCCCTTATGTGCTAATGTGTTAGAACCTCTGTAGGGAAGATTTAGGGACTTTGAGACTTACATTAAGAAAGAAAGATATATTTGTCTCGATCAGTGATGAAGCTATTGTGCAACTATTTCAAAAAATGAAAAACCGAAGAATGATATTGTAATATATGAATGATGTTTTTATCTTTGGAACCAGTATTGCTATTTTAATATATAAGCGTATATTTAGCATTAGTTGTCCCCAATTTTAGAATTTTCTGGCTTTGCAACTCCAAACAAGTTAATATTGATGTGAAATAATACAGACTTTATGCATTTTGGAAATTGGAATAGCTTAATATCTGATTCCCCTCCCCCCAACCGATGCCTAAATGAGCAGCAGCTGACCTACTTGGGAATGAAACATGTGACTGACCACATGCAATATTTTCCCTCTACGTGTACATAATTTCTTGCCAACACTTTCATATGAACACACAGGAATGAGTTCTGAAAGAAAATTTGTAGAGAGCTGAAGTTTTAGGTGGGAGGAAACAAAAGGCCTTTCGGAAGGGCTGCAAGAAAGAAAATAATGGTGGTGGTGGCCCCCGGTTCCACTACTTTTGCCAAGGAGATGGCCATCCGGAAACGTATTGCCAATATGTATCCTCTCTCTATCTGTCTCTCTCTCTATATATATAAATACATACATACATATATATATGTGTGTGTGCGTGTGTGTGTGTAATGGCCTTTTCCCTTCTGCCTTTGCAATTTGATTCTTTTAACTTTTGTTATAAATAAAAACGAATTCTGTTATGGGAAGATGTACCTTGTTGTTAGCTCCACGCTCAACAGCCTCAACTTTTAATTAATCAGAGAGTATTAATACATATTTAATATTTAAAGTGTATCTATGTCTGGGATGATTGGATTTGACTAGTTATTGAGGTGATTTTTTCTTTTTAAATTATTATATTGATTTTTGAGTTAATCAGTTTTTAGGGTCAGGGCATGGTATAATTTCTCTATAAAGAAAAGGGTCTTAACTCTTAAGATTTGTAGAACTCTAGCAGACACAACATGTATACGAGTATTTATTTAAGTGGATTTTTTTTTCTAAAAAAATATTTATTAAGTGAAATGGAAAAACGAGAAACAAGTACTCCTATTTCTCATAATTTCATTTGAAGTTCTATTCGTTGAAGTGGAAACCTTTTCATTGTGAATTAGAATCGGCTAAAAAACACTCTATTAGATATAATAATTTGTTATATTCATGATGACAGGTTGATATACAAGATTATAATGATTAGTTTAGAATGGGGGCTGAATGTTCAGGCCCCCCAACTAAACATCTCTTGCATCAAGCTCACTGTTTTTGCTTACCATTTTTTTTATTTTTTTTAGCCAGTGTGTCCAAGCTACATGGTTTAGTAGAGCACACAAACTAGTGATTACTAATTCTTCGACTTGTATCACCATTCCACAGATTTAATAAAAGAGAGGATGATTTTCCTTCATTAAGGGAGTACAATGATTACTTGGAGGAAGTGGAAGACATGAGTAAGTTTTCCAAATGCATCCAACGTTATTAGATTATACTGATGATAACTGAACACTGAAACTTCAAGTACTGAATTTTACTATTGTAAATTTGTAACTTTTAAGTTGGTTATTGATAATCAAACGATGTATTACCTTAGACTGAGCTTATTCATTAACAAATGATAAGTGAAGTCTCTATGAGTTGAAGTCAAACCCATTTTTACTGTAGACTGACACCCTTTAACCACATTTAGCAATGGATATGTTCTCATAAAAAAGTTCTCTTTGCAGTAGTAAACTTGGTTGAAGGAATAGATGTTCCGGCTATTGAAGAAAATATTTCACATTACCAAAAAGAAAATGCCGAGCAAATAATGAATGCCCAAGCTCGGAAGGTTCCTCCCAAAATATTTGTTTCTTCAAGTATTAAACTTTTGTTTATATTCAGTGTGATAATATTTAATCATTCAGGCTAAAATTTGTGAACTTTTGTCATCTTTCATTGTGGTTTCTGTGGTCAATTAGGCTGAAGAATATGCAGCAGCATTGGCAGCAAGCAAGGGACTGCCTATTCATGCTGACTATGATGTGGTGAGTCATCTTATAGAATGACATTTGAGTCTCCAGCAAGTGGTGGTTGTGCAATGCATTCACAAACATTTCACATTTAACATCAAGTGGCACTAGTATTTCAATACAACTCTCTTCTTGGTTATTATATCGTCTGCTCATGGGTGAATATTGGTTGTTTTATGTTGATTTAGTTGACTTTTAGCGGATATTTACTTGTTCTTTATCTGGTAGACAAGTAGACAACAATCTTATAGGTTAAATTTTTTTCTCTCAGGCGACACTAGTATATGTTACTTTGATCGACGTCTAATGGATATTTACTTAGGTTACTAAAGTAGCATCCCCAACACCTTTATACAAGTTGACAAGTAGACACTCTTGCAGTTCCAAAATTTTGTTTGGTTGAAAGTGCATTCGTAGGTTACTAAAGTAGCATCCCCAACACCTTTATACAAAATTTTCCTAAATTCACGCTATTTCCATGTTAGTGTGGAGCTTCATCATCTTGTTACAACCAGGGAGTACAGTTCTGTAGGGTGAACAGAACTATAGTGATATATTCAAGGCAATTACTTGTTTCATACTAGCTCTTAAGGAGCAAGTAGGAGCAGATCTAGACACTTTTCCAATGGGTGCACACTGTATTTATGGAAGTATGATCACGTACATGTAAAATTTTACAAAACAAAATATACTACATATTGACTTTCACAAAGAGTTATTAATTTTCATACTATTTCACATCAACACAAAAAGCCAACAATTGTTTAGTCTTTTTTTTAATAAAATTCTTATAATACTTGAGTGATATGACAGAGAAAGAGCTTCGACATATCATACGACTTGTAGGAGTCAATTGTAGTGGTGATAATTTAGTTGTGTTAGTATCGTGCTTTCAGCTTGTAGGTGGAGTTTACTAATGCAAGTGATGAATACAGTTCCAATTTGTTGCTTATGAAGATTGAAGAGTATATCTACTATTGCATATGGTAGGAGTTGCTCATATCTTAGTAGAGGATTGTTACCCTCTTATCATTATCATGAAACTAGTTGAAAGCTCTTGGCAAGGTGAATATCCCCTGAAAATAGCACATTGCTTCTCTTGTTTAGAGTTGCGGGACAGGACTCTTGTTTACTGCTTCGTACTTATTGAGGAAGTGAATAAGAAGTGTTTAAACACGACAGAAGAACTCTTATGTTCTACTCTCTGAATATAGATAAATCATACTTCCTTCAAGGTAAATTAGAAGCTGAGCAAGCCAAGTTAAGAGGTTAGGGAATGGGTATTCCTCTCCATTATTCTATTACCTTTCACTTGTTGAAGGAGGTGATCTTGCTGCATATGCAACTAGCAGGCAAAAAGCCCTGTAAACCATGGCTGAATCAGGAGCTCTTACGAGTGTTATACTTTTCATTTAATTGGTGGAATTCTAACAAATCAAAGGGGGAAAAAAAGAATAAAACAAATAACTAAAGGAGTATATCATGAGAAAGTCTTCTTTATATATTTTTTTCGGCCGGCCTTTCTGTCTGTTGGTCTTCTTTGGTTAACAATCCCTCATCCCCCATGTTTTCTTTCTGGTGGGTAGTGATTGAATAATTTGGTTTTGGCTGTGGGGTTTATTCTTGTTTTGAGGTTTCTTTGACAACTATCACATTCTTCTTGTCTTTATTTGCTACAGGCCATGGGTCAGAGCTCCCAGGCTGCAGCTAGTGCCGGTGGGAATTATGCCCCCGCAATTGCTGGAGGCGCCATTGCACAACCAATCCCAATCGGATCGGGACGTGAAATGCTGGGTTATCAGTTTGATGATGAAGAAATGATGAAACTTAAAGCAGAGAGAGGTGGTAAAGCTGGAGGGTGGAGCATAGAATTGAGCAAGAAAAGGGCGCTTGAAGAAGCCTTTGGAAGCCTTTGGATTTGAGTTTTAAGTACCGTATTGTTTGATAGGCAACACAATTTTGTTTCAGATTTAACATGTTGACTATGAAACAAAATTGATTATGAACAGAATTACATCATAGCAGGACTCATATTGTAACACCCCCTTCCCGAAATAGAAAGGAAGATTACGGACAAAACATAACAAAGCTACAAAACAAATGCAGGTCGGGCTCTATGCCACCAAAATGAATAACTCCAAAAATAATAAATGCCACAAATCAAATCTTAATAAAGCCAAACTAGTTCAAACCATGATCTAAGATAATCATTACAACTCCAAAAAAAAACTAATGTATCATAACCTAACTGAGTATATCTAAATCACTGGAAAGAAGGGAGCTCTCATCACACTTGCCCTTGATCCCCCTGATTACCTGCCGGAAGAAAAACACAGAATGAGTCAAATGTCCAGTACGGATATAGAGTACAAAAATAATGAACTGAAATAAATAGTGCAAATAACTGAACTGAACTGAAACGAACAAAACTAACACAACAAAATAATAGGCTGAATCAAATGGCTGAGTGTTATTTCATACCGAGCTCAAAACAGAATAGAAATATACCTTGTCACAAAGACAAGTCAAAATACTATCACACAGGCAGACACACATTAGACTGCAGATCCAAATATATGCAAAATCGAAAAGGTGTGTTCGGCACAAACATCACCAATCCGCAGAACAGAACAGAAACTAGGGCCGACCCATACGCCTCCCACAACAAAACACCAAATGACCAACTCCCACCGGAGCACAAAACGGAGACGTCGTTGACTGATCACACCGCCACGGAAGGTGTCATGCCTTGGTGCCAAGAGGACATGTCTGTGGTACCCCCACAGGTGGTTATAGCTCAGGTATACCCTACGGTATAATCTAACAAAATAAAGATATCATGTCACAACGAATGCAACACAATATCAACAAAGGGTTCTAATACGCACATGCTAAACCGAAACAAATCGACACAAAGTCTCCCAAATATACTAGCATGTACGTTTCTACAGAATCAAAATAAATACTAGTCATGTTTAATAAGTCTAAAGAGTACAAAAATGAATATCTGAATATTCAAAATCAAACGAATTATCAAATGAATTTAAGAAACAATAATCATATGTGATATTATTCGAATTCAAAATGAGAAGCAAAACGAACAAATTAATTTTCGAAAGAATATCGCTGAAATACGAAATAGGTACAATTTATAATTGAAGGAAAGATATTCAATTTACAGAATATAATCAAGGTATAGAAAATAAAACTTCTATTCTAAAGAATAAACGGAATATAAGAAAATAAATATAAACAACGAGATATCACGAGATATATCGAATACAAAAATGATCAGATGAGCTGAGTACGAAATCCGTACCTGAATCAAACTATCTATGAATTTATGAAGCAATAACGAATTCAAATGAGAAGCAAAATGGACAAATCAAAATTCATAAGAGTAATGCTGAAGAAGTACGGAATCCGTACCTGGAATCAGTAATGTAATACCCAAATTATATTGTAAATATGACTCGTTCAATTCCCTCCGCCTGAACTAATCACCAAAATAAATGAATAATAAATAAATTATAAACCAAAAGTTAAATTTGTTAATTTATTATTACCATTTTATAACTCTTATTATTATTATTATTATTATTATTATTATTATTATTATTATTATTATTATTATTATTATTATTATTATTATTATTATTATTATTATTATTATTTCCATATGTACAGACCAAATACATAAATAATTTAGTGTTAATAAATTAACTACAAATTATATTATCAGATTCTTTGTTTAATTAATGAAGTACATGACTTTGTTGCTATTCTTCTACATCCAGCCATAATCACTTTTATATATAACCATGCAAATAAAGTATCTCCAGGATTATTATTTTTTTACACAATTATATATACACATCAGGCTACGAACTGAATTTCTGTTGTGATCAAAAAGTTAAAAAGCATAATAACCCATACCGAAAAGCAACCCGAAAAATAATAAAATAAAATAAAGAAAACAAATAAACCTGCTTACGCCTCTGATTTTTCTCTCTTTCTCGGTTAATGCAAAGTTTATACCAAAAACAGTTTAATTTAAAGGAATCTTAATTTCCTTGCTTTATTACCTAACGGATGAATACCCTGATTACATACATACATATATATATATATATATATATATATATATATATATATACATATATATATATATATATATATGATCCAAATAAAATAACATATATAATAAGAATCCATTTGCATGCTATACAATGATTTTATTAGTAATTTAATGCACATCATTCATATGCCCAAAATCAACATGATAGCTTTATAATTTACCACCACACAAGCATACTGTTATTATCTAGCCTTATGGTTATGCATATTTCTCCAATTCCGAATGTCCATGTACAATTGATATATTTATATTAATCACTTACCGGAAAACAATAAAGAAGCAAAATATCAGTGGTTCTTCTCTGCCGCTCCTGTTCCGTTCTCTTCCCTCGGTCAGATTGCATAATATGTATTATGAGGAATATTAGGGTTTAGTTATTATTTATTATATACATATTTAATTAATTCTCCTAATTGTAATAGGATTAATATTACCCATATGCAAATTAAACCCAATTAATTTTTAAGGCCCAATTTTATTAAATTAACTTATCCATCACTTATTAATACAGTTTAGCCCACATAAATTAAATGACTAGTTTGACCTAATTAAATGACAAAGTCCAATTAATATGTTTTAAAATATATCATTTTATTTTATTTTTATTTCTATTTTTACCGGGTATTACACATATAACAACATCGATTATGAATTGGCACAAATTTATCGTAATACGTATAGTAGGACTCATATAATTTTGTTTGATTATGAACAGAAATACATCATAAGATGGATTGTAAAAACTTTACAAATCCCTGAAGAAATTAAAGTCCTAATCTTGTCTTGAAAATTAAAACTGATTTATAGCTAATGTTAATTCGTAATCATCAGTCAGACATATTATATATGTTGGCTATTAAGTAACTGTGTTTATAGATCATGATTTAAACATAATATCCTAACAGGTATAGATATCTAAATTAATAATCCTTGTAAAAAAAATGTACAACTAATTATCGTAAGCTAAAATATATGTATTTTCCACGCCGATATAGGAATTTTTGTTGTTACCAAAACAGATACAAGAATCACTTAAAGCTTTGTATTTCAACATCCAGCTTTAAAAATTATGTCTGGATCCAATATTCCGAATCCAACTAGGATTGCTTAATAGACTTCTATTACGTTCTTTCAGTCTCTAATAAATTGGAGACTTTAGCATCCAGTCGGTTCCGGCTAGGAGGAGAAGAAGTACGGACGAGGGTAACTCAGAAATTATGGAAATTGCACCCGAATTGATGCCTTTTCTAATCCAAACCAAAACTGTCGGTTCATTTTAGAGATTTTGAAAAAATTAGGCCTCCAGTAACAATAGACGAGTTTGATGGTCAACTGGAATTGTATGTGTTCGATTTGTGGGAATAGAGTTTTGACAGGAACGGTGGTTGCTACATTGCCTTGTTTGCATGTATTTCATAGAGATTGCATGTATCAAAGGGTGCCCGATTTTAATTCATGCCCACTGTGTGGATTAACTTGTGCTACTTCGATATAGTTCCAAATTACAACTCTAAAAAATTTGGAGAAAACTAGGACTGAAATATAAAATTGACTATCTTATTTGTAGTAAACTCTTTCCTCTAACATTTTATTTAACACAGATCGCCCTCAAACTTACATTAGTAATAAATAGACGACTCTATTAAAGATTTTGTCAAAAAAATGACAGCTCGTTATTGATTTTAGAAATAAATCCCTCATTTAAATGTCAGATATTCAACAATGAGGACAACATAGTAAATAGACAAAAAACTAAAAAAAAATTAAATAAATAAATAAAACAATCAACCCACTCGGTCACTCCCCATTCCAGTATTATATGTCCCAAAAAAAAATAAAAAAAATATCTTTCTCCTAACTAACACGTCTCGCCGGAATCCACAGTTCTCGCTGAATTTCACCATCAATCTCTCTATCTCATTCCATCTCGTTCACCTCTCAAATCCAACATTAAAAACCCTAACTCAAATTTAATCAACAACCCCAACCATATTAATCAAACCCCTCAACACCAAATGCACAAAATTGGTCTAGTTTTTTTGGCCAAACAAACTTTCATTGTGAACACTAAAAAATTCCTTCACACAATGCATGTCTTTTGCACTTCAGCTCTAACACAGAAATTTGATAGTAAAGTAAACTACTGAAAAATATGCATATATGTGTCACCTTTGATTACAATTTAAAGATCTAAAATTATTCTTCAAATGCTTCTGGACATTAACCATTTTCTAATCCATGGAGAATTCATGCTATACAAACAGAGAGCCAACGCCCAACATCAACAATTCAATTTTTTGACCCTTGCGAGTTTTGGTTCTCTGGGTACGTCCTTGCCGCCATTGTTAATCTTCCTCTCTATCTTCAATCTTCAATCGAAAGGCTTTAATCCTTTTTATTTATTATTAATACCTATAATTATTTATTAAAAATATTAAAACTTGATTTAAGTTTGAACTTACATAAAATAATATATTGACTAGTGATTGGATTAAAAAAAAATCCAGTTAGTAATAATTATTGAATAACCTTAATTTAGCTCAAATATAAATTTATTTTTAAAATTTTTAATTTTAGACTTTAATTTTTAATTTTTTAATTATTAATTTATTATTTTTTTTTGACATCTGGATTAAAAAAATCCAGTTAGTAGTATTATTAAATAACCTTAATTTAGTTCAAATATAAATTCAATTTTTTTTTTAATTTTAGACTTAAATTTTTAATTTTTTATAGTTTAGTTTTTTAAGTATTAATTTTTTTAATCTTACATTTACATTTTTTTTTATAATTTATTTTTAATAGTTTAATTTATTGTTCCGATTATACCCCTATTGCAGTTACTTCCGTCACTTTTTTGACAGAAAAGTTAGTAGGGTCATTTCTTTAATACTTATGCAACTTGGAGGATGAATTATGCCAAAAAAAAATAAATTGAAGAAGGAGTTTGTAAAAAAATTATAAATAAGAGGGTGTCAAAAAACTAGGGCTTTGACATAAAAAACTAAATAGAAAAAAAAAAATTGCTACTATGATTATGATTAGAACACATCCAAGCTAGCGGGAGCATGCAATGGTAGTACTCAACGAAAAAGAAAGAGAAGATGAATTGTGTGTAGATCTAGCTAAGGAGTTCGGAATATCCCTTTTGTCTTTTGATGATATTGTAGACTTCATTGTTGGAAGGGAACGAAGTGATTTTGAATCAATTAGAAGGAAGGAAGGTACGGCTCTCATGTCTTACCAAGATCTAGTTGCTTTTTTATTTTTTTTACCTCTTTTCTTAGTAGCTTCAATCTGTTAACTGGTTTATGAGTTTACTATTAACTAAATGCTAAGGGGTATGGAAAAATTATTGAAAAAAAACACATATATATATATATATGTATACTCTTATAATAAGTTTATATGTTTGTATAAATATAATACAGGTATATGTGTTAACATATTTTGGTTACGTTTTTTTTTTTTATTTACTTTTTATATAATTTATATTTTATACTTTATATTTGTATTTTTTTGAAGTTTCCTATTTTGCCCAACTCTGTTTACGCTGTCACCCTTTTTTAATAAAAAAAAAAAAAGTTAACAGGATCCTTGTTTTAGTACTAATGTAAATTTAAGGGTGAGTTTTGCTATATAAAAAAGTTGAAGGAAGATATTCGTGAAATATACAAATTGGAGGGTTAGTTTTGTATTTTAATCATATGGTTCGCCTTTTTTTTGTGTGTGCTGATACCATGAAGTGGGTATTACCACTCAAGCATCATTGGGCGAGGTATCTGCATTCATATCAACAAAGGATGCATACTTAAGTCAAGTTTAGAGTATTACCTTAATTTGCATATTAACTGCAAATATATTTTGACTGTTTTATCTCTAATTTTAGAACGGAAAAAATAATTAATTATAGTTATCTAGCTGACAGTGTAAATTATATATATATTATCAAAATTAACAAAAAGCAAAATAATGGAAGACTGAAATGAACAAATCCATAATTGAGAGGTATGATAACTCATTCATATTGCAACTTTAAAATTTTTATTTTTGTTATCAAGATGTTTGATGAATTAATGTAGTTTTTCTTGGTATTAAGAAAAATATTTGAGTGGATGTGTAAGTACATTCTTGTCCCTATTGCCCGCGTGTCTCCGCAAACCAGTTAATTAATTAGTATCCTCCAGCATGCGCATATGGTTGTTAATATGTCGTTTTAATTTTCTGTCGGGTGTTGATGGTTTTCAGATCTATCAAGATAATGTTTGTTGGGTTCTTAATTACGTATGGTATCTTCTATTGCTGGGATAAGGGCTCTCTAACGGTCCGCAACTTCTGAAAATTTTAATGCACGTGAATATATTTGGCAGGGGCTCAAATCAACTGGAAAAATTTTAGATTTTTTTTTTATATATAAAATAAATGAGTATTGCCTATTTATTTGAATTAAAAATAAAATAAAATTACACTTATTTATTTTATATGTAAATAAAAAAATTAAATAACTATAAAAGCATTTTTTTGATTGATGCTCAATGATTGTCACGGTAGCTGCAGCTCAGATCTGGCAAAACTGAATACTTTGTGTATGAAATTCTGACAATTAATGCATTATTAATGACAAGTGTCCCCCAAATATATTTCACAAAAATTGATTGATTTGTTTTGATACCTACTCAACAGGCTGGACCCAAAAAGGAAAGGACTACTCAATTATTGCCCACATGATCTAGGCATATATTGTACTTACTCAAATTTGTCTTTCCGGTACTAGCTAGAAAGCCCGAGCTCAATCCATTCCTCAAAACGGACAATAGCTAGTACATTGAAGATATTCCCTAGTTAACTATATTTTTTGGCCGGATATCTAGATTTATATATATAATGAGAATACAGAACACGAGACAAAGAGATCTAGTTCCCTTTCAGTGGCCTCAACAAACCCTACTATCAAACAGTGCTGGAGCTTAATTGGTGCAACAAGCCAAAATCATTGCTTGGATCAGATTTCATTGGCTTAGCTTAGCTTAGCTTATATATATATATATATGAAAATAATTCATATCTAGCGTTAAATGGAAACACTATTTTTTTAGCGCATCTCCCAATCAGACAACTGCTATTTAAAATACAAAATTCCTTCCGAAAGTCTAAGGCCCGAAAGAGAATGGAAAACTTTAAACTTATTCAAAAAAATTATCCATTAGTCTTACCTGTAAAAAAGATGAAAAAATATGGTCTCATTTCATTTGTATTTTAAAAATGAGATGAGACCATACTCTTTTATTTTTTATGAAAATAAGACTTGTGAATAATTTTTTTGAGTAAGTATAGGAGTACACCCGAAGAGAATTTTAATTTGAAAACGTAAAGACTTGGGATATAACATGTTTACCCCTAACAATTGACAAAATCTTAAATAATTTAATCCTTTCCGGCTTTTGATTCCCTGTTTTGCTCTTTTCCAAGTACCAAACATGATATTAGATAGTCTCACTTCTTTTTTATTTGTCTTTTTAAATGATAAAATTTGTATTTTTTATTTGACATTAGTAGATTTTAAGAAATTATTAATAATTTAATTTTTTATATTATTCTTACATTAAATAAGTTGTTTCTTCTTCTTTTTATTTATTTATTTATCTTTTTCAATAATTTAAAAAAAAATATTGAGATTTTATAACTATTTTGGTCAATCAAGACAAAATACTAATTATATTTTTTAATCATTATATTTTCTCTTAAAACATCTATTAAAAAAACCACGGAAAGTAATGTAGTTGTTTTGTATTAGAATCATTATGTTCTTTTGGGTCTTTGTCCAACTTTACTGCTTGTACTTAACTTCTTAATTAGCGGACCATACGCTCTTAATTTACTGCGGCGGGATGATTAATTGCCAACGCCACGTATATGTATGTTGATTAAGAATTTGTCTGATTCTCACCTTCATATCAGAATTCTTGGTTAATTAATTGAATAGTTCTCTGTCTGACATGCATGCTGTCACTTTACTACGATTTGGGCAAAATTGCTAAGCGCAAGACAAATTTTAATTTATTTAGATAAATTTACCCTTAGATAATTATTACAGCTATTAACGAATTAGAAGATATATATATAGAGTAAATCCATCTTCTCTATCTCTTCTCTCTGTCAAACCGCGGGTAAAAGTTGTTTGTTCCTGAGGACTGAGGATTATCCAACTGGTATTTCATTTTTTGGTGTAAAGATAGAAACAGGCTTATATATATGTATGTATGTATGTATGAGAACTCAGCTAGCTCCAAACATTTTCTTATGATCCAGCTCTCCTTAGTCTACAAATACTCTCCTGCTCATCCAGTCAAACTCACTCTTGCCCTTAATATTCCTTGTAAGAATTTAGAGTCCATATGGAGGAATTAGTTGTCTCCTCGTCTTCAATTTCAAATTCTCCATCTGACTCTCTGCCTCAACAACATGAACCATTATTAACCCTTCAACAGAGACTTCAATATATAGTTGAAAGCCAGCCTGCTGATTCTTGGACTTATGTCATTTTTCTGGCAAACCGATAATGGCCGTCTCCTCCTCTCATGGGGAGACGGCCATTTCCAAGCCACCACCAAACCCTTAATCTTTTCCAGCAGGGATCAAATCGATAACATGGACGTTGACGGCGATTTCATGGATGCCGAATGGTTTTACCTCATGTCCCTGGCCCTAACATTTCCTGCGGGGGACGGATCTGTACCCGCCAAGGCCTTAAGCTCGGGTGTTCATAGTTGGCTAAGTGGTGCTCATCAACTTCAGCTTTCCGAGTGTAAAAGAGCTAAAGATGCTCAAGCTCTTGGTATTCAAACTTTGGTTTGTATTCCAATTTCTAGTGGAGTCCTTGAAATGGGCTCAAACACTGTCATTAAAGAAAACTTGTGCCTTGTACAGCAAGCTAAGTCACTGTTTGGATCCGAGCTCATTGTCTTCATCCCAAAACACCCAAGCCCCAGTAGTAGTAATGTTGAGTGGTCATCATATCTGAACATGGAGCATTCGGATTCTGAATTTCTTCCTCAGTTTGAATCTGCAACTGCCATTATTAATAATAATATTCGCACGGATAAGAAGAAAAAAACAGCCAAGAAAAGGGGCCAAAAGCCTGCCCACTGCAGCCAGCAGGACATTATTAATCCGAATAACCATTTGGAGGCGGAGAGACAGCGGCGGGAGAAGCTAAACAGCCGGTTTTACGAGCTCCGGTGGGTGGTCCCCAACGTGACAAGGACCGACAAGGCATCTGTGCTTGCTGATGCATTATCCTACATTAATGAAATGAAAGCCAAAGTAGATGAAATGGAGTCCCAACTAGTCCAACTCAAAAACGAATCCATGAGATCAGCAGCAAAACAAGAATGTGGCACCACCCCAACCAGCAATAGTTCTGTTGACCAAACAAGGCCTAATTCTTCACCATCACATGCTGCTGCACCTGGAGTAACATTGGAGGTTGATATTAAGATAGTCGGGGCGGACGCCCTGATCCGAATTCAGTGGGAAAATGCGGAGTATCCGGGTGCAAAATTGATGTACGTGGTACGTGAACTGGCGTTACATGTCCGCCATGTAAACATGTTCACCATAAATGATTTAATGATCCAATATGTTGTTATTAGGGTTCCTGATGGATTCACAACTGAAGATGGACTAAGAGCTGCAATTCTTACTGCATTACAGAAGTAAATTACATGCATGCATGTCCATCACGAAAAACATTAATAAAGGTACTGCTTTAATTGTTGTGTGTACGTTTGGCTGTTCAGCCTAATAAAAGTTGCTTAAAAGTTAACGTGAGTTGTGTAAAAGTCAGTTTCGTTAGCCCCTTAAATTATATTTTCTATGCTATACATTTTTTGATATGTCATTTAAATTAACGTGTTTTAAATTATAAGGAAAAATACATTATTTTTATTTTTGTAGGTGATTGTCTTAAAATTTTCTTGACATAACACGATATGTCATTTTATATACGTATGAGTTTATTAGAAAATTGGAGTTTATTCATTAATTTACTCCCTCCTATGTCGGACCCTACATGCAGTCCCCGCCCCATATATGCGTTACCCCATCTAAATAATTGCTTGGACACATGCTAAGTGGCTAGGGTTTTTTTTTCCTCCATGCATGTGCGTCTGTGATTTATTTTATGCACGTATGTGTGTGTATATATATATATACAGAAATGTTTAATAGTATACATTCTTAAGTGATATACTTTTTTAAGTAACATACTTTTAATAAAACAATATCGTTTTAAAGAAAGCGATGACATTTTCATAAATAGAAGGAAAGCAAGTGGGGCAGTAGAATATCACGTATTTTTTAATATTTTTTTTTATAAATATAATATTCAAAATGACGTCATTTTGATAAAAATATGTTACTTAAGGAAGTATATCACTTAAGGGAATATGCTATTAAACCGTTCTCTCTCTCTATATATATATAAATAAATACATGCACCTATTTGTATATTCCTTATGTATCTAAAAACATGATGAAAACATAATTTTTACAGAAGTTAAAGTAGTTAAAAATTAGGAAGCAGTATATATATATAAAAAAATCAATCTATCTTTGGATTTTAAATATTTAAAAAAAAACTTATTTGTCATATGAGTAATATTTAGTTAAAGATAAATAAATTCATATAAAAGCAAAAATTTTATATAATTAATTAATTTATTTTACTCATCTTTTTAACCATAATTTTTTTTTATCACTTTAGTCGATATCGTATTGGGGACGGAGGGAGAATACTTGGACGAACTGGAACTGGACCTGGCTATTGGACCACTGCTCCTGCAGTGCCTGAACAATGTGGCCAACAGGACGCTGACACCACTACTGCCATTTATGATCTAGTGGTGAGTCTGAAATTGTCAGACCCTTAATTATTATTAAATTTATAATTTTTTAATTATATTTATTAATGTAAATATTATATTTTAATTCTAATATTTTATTTGTGAGTTAGTATAAATATAATATTTATTATTATTAATATAATAAAAAGTTATTAAAAAATTTAATAATAAAAAATGTAAAATTTCAACCTGTCAAATTTGAGCTTGCAACTTTCTTATTTTGGGATTGTGAATGCGATCTGTGAATGCGATCTGTGAATCTCATTATGCTCAAGGACCAAAAATGAATTCTTGATTGTCATGCGTGATGGACCTATATCACATCACGTATAACATATATCACATCACGTATAACAGAGCCCTTGGTTAGCCTGTCAGGAGTCCTGCCTTCCCTTATTTTCAATTTCAGACTTTTCCCCTTCCTTTAACTGATTTACTTATTAGAATTTATAGAAAGAGGAAATTCATATTTTTTAAGGAGTCCGCTTAATGTGTGTCCTAAACGCGAAAAATAAGAGATGAGACCAGCTAAAAATTATTTCTTTATATAATTGTACTGAATTCAATAAATAGAGTCCACTAGTATATTATTTTTTTATATATTGAATTCAGTGCGCCTACATAAACAAATAATATTATACATTATTTTTCGTGCTTAGTGTGTACCCTAAGGGCACACATTAAGAAAATCCTTCCTTAAGTTCTAACCTGTTCTCCTCTGAGAAGATAGCCAAAGGTAAAAATTATTAAATATTTTTAAAATATCTATCATATAATATTTTATATTATTTATATAATATTATATTAGTATTTAAAATTAGTTATTTTACTTTAAGTGTTTATATGATATTACATAAATAGTGTGAGACATCACATGACAGTATCCAAAACTATTGAATAATTACTCTAATTAAGGATCTATTTAATTTGATTACTGTTTTTTTTTGTAATTTTTAATTTTAATTTTTATTATTTATAATTTGAAATGAAAAATAGTATTTGATAATTATTTTTATTTCAAAAAAAGTAAAAGTAAAATTTATTTTAACAACATAAAAGTAAGATTATATATAAATTTTTAATTTTGACAATATAAAGTGTAAGACCCCGAATTTTATGAAATACAAAATTTAATTTTTCTTCATATATATTTATTTTTTAAACAGTAAGTGGTTAAATTAACAAAATTGAAAGTTAAGGATGTTATGTGCAAATTTTATTTTGTCGGACAATATTCGCTTTGTCGGGGAATATTCGTTTGGTCGGGGAATATTCGTGCCGTACGACGGCGCCGAAATAATAAATTATTGGTGGACCCCACAACGGAATATTTGTCGGATATAGAAAACGACAGAAATAACCTTTTTAAATAAAAATAGTCAACGGAACTGTTAAAATACCGGTGATAAAAGAATAGTAGCATACGGTAGTTATTGGTATTTTCTGTAGCACTCGGTACTCTACAGTAACACACGGTATTGCATAGTGTCTCATATTTTTGGTCTGATAATTGACACCGTAACTGTTACGCATCATTTCATCGATAATTGTCACTGCATAATATTTTATATTATCAATTCAATAATTGTTGTTACACAGTATTTTGCATTATTGATTTAATAATTGTCATTACACTGTATTTTATATCATTGAGTCAATAATTGTTGTTGCACTGTTTTTAAAATTATTGAACCTAATAATTGTCACAGTAACACATGCACAGTAATTCACATTATTGAATCAATAATTGTCATTACACAGTAACGTATGCTTTATTTTACATTATTGTTATCTCTATTATGATGTTATTTAAACAGTTGTATTTCATTAATTTATTGACTTGATATCTAAGAGCTAACTATACTGTATTTATAACAATTAGTCATAATAATTGAATTGATAAAGTTATTTGTTTATAATATAAAGTTAGGTGATTATTAGGTGATATGAAATGAATGGTGTAGATTAAAGTGTGAATTATTGTTGAATAATTGAATTGATTTGTTTATAATATAAAGTTAGGTGATTATTAGGTGATATGAAATGAATGGTGTAGATTAAAGTGTGAATTATTGTTGAATAATTAAATTGATTTGTTTATAATATAAAGTTAGGTGATTATTAAGTGATATGAAATGAATGGTGTAGATTAAAGATAATATAATATTTGAAATGGATGGTGTAGATTAAAAGATGATCTTTAAATGAATGGTTTAGATTAAATGAATGATAAGATTTTTGGCTATAAATAGAAGCCTTAACTTAAGGATTTTTCATAAACTTCCTTACTTGTTCTTTCTTTCTCTCTCTAAATACTTCTTGTGAAAGTTCTCTCTAAGTGTGCTTAAGTCATCTTGAGTATTTGTGAAGATCTATAAGTATACGTGTACTGTTCAAGTTAATCAACCTCATTTAAATCAATATCCAGTCACGTGTTACGGTAAGGGATACCATCTTTTTCATCTTCCATTATTCAAACATACTATGGTAAGGGATTATCATTATTTGATTCTCGATAATAATATTGTTTCTTCCTTACTCATAAGACGTGCCTTTTATTTCCATGTATTAAATTGTGGGAATAACCTTACGGAGCGGATTGCCGCCTGTTGGTGAATAACCTTTCGTATTCATTCATTATTAATCTCTGAGAATAACCTTACGGAGCGGATTGCCGCCTGTTTGGTGAATAACTCTTTGTACTCAAATTCTATTAAATTGTGGGAATAACCTTACGGAGCGGATTGCCGCCTGTTGGTGAATAACCTTTCGTATTCATTCATTATTAATCTCTGTGAATAACCTTACGGAGCGGATTGCCGCCTGTTGGTGAATAACCTTTCGTATTCATTCATTATTAATCTCTGTGAATAACCTTACGGAGCGGATTGCCGCCTGTTTGGTGAATAACTCTTTGTACTCAAATCCTATTAAATTGTGGGAATAACCTTACGGAGCGGATTGCCGCCTGTTGGTGAATAACCTTTCGTATTCATTCATTATTAATCTCTGAGAATAACCTTACGGAGCGGATTGCCGCCTGTTTGGTGAATAACTCTTTGTACTCAAATTCTATTAAATTGTGGGAATAACCTTACGGAGCGGTTTGCCGCCTGTTGGTGAATAACCCTTTGTATTAATTTCCTTCACCTTTTGTTAATCAAACCTGCTACGGTAAGGGATATTATTTTCTTTCATACTCCTAAATCGAAATTTATTATGGAACTATTGCTTCTATAATTCCTGAAAATATTATATGTTCCATAATAGTTGAACTTCATTATTTCAACTGAACCTTCCTATTTACGTGAACCTTTCTATTGAATTGTAACCGTTATTCTGAACTGTGGATCTTGAATATCATTTTTAAATTTCACTCCACATCATGTTGACAATTTGGACATTATTTGAATCTGTACAAAGTAAACTTCCGATACTTATTGTTATCCTATTTCTTCTGTTCATCATTTATATCATTCTAATCATCCAAAAATCAAGCTGTTGTGAATATCTGTGGCCGGGGGCACAGATGTGATATATTTGTTGAACAGATGATAGGTTAAAGGCGATATAATAGGTTAAAGGCGATACATCTGTTCGGTGTCTTTTATGGCACGTGGTGAATGTTCTCTTTGGCCCGTAGTGCAAAGATGAACTGTTGTTTGGTATGATTATGACCAAAGGCTGAATCTGGTATAATCATGACCGTTGGTGTTATATTGAATGTCTTTGGCCCGTAGTGCAAAGATGAACTGTTGATCTGCATGATTATGATCAGGAACTGTGAATTTGTATTATCTTGACTAATGATATTTCAGATGATAAAAGTTGATGATGTTTTTCCTAAAAAGAGAACCGAGTGGACATTATAGTCTGCATTATTCTTCTAATAGATTACTCATTCCGTTGCTATTATTGATCTGAACGTTGTTTAAGAATTTAACTGCAGTTTTTGATATAAACCTTGTAGTCTATTGTATTCTATCAAGAAGTCAACTGTTGAAGACTAATGATAATTTATTCGTCATTATCTTAGTCATGATATTCTTTACTGGGCTATTTGAGCTCACCCTTTCTTTTGTTCCATTGTTTTTCAACAGGAGATGAAAACATAACAGGGTCTAGCCGGGGAATGGAGTGAGGGTCCGAGGAATAGTTATCATAGTCTTCACGTTTTGTAAAATAGTGTGGCAATAATAGTGAAGACTTAGTTGTGTATTATTATACACTGTATTGTTGTACGTTGTGCTTTGTTGTAATAATTTTGTTGTAGTCTTTTGACGACTCAAGTTTGGGCTGTGTGGGCCCAGATTTGGGGGCGTCACAGTTGGCATCAGAGCTTAGGGATATGGTCTTTAATGGAGATCTGGGGTTAGAACTAGGAGGGGAGAGACGAATAGAATCAATTATTAGTGTGTCCTACCTAAATTAGATTTTTTTTTATCTAATGAATCGATTTGAATGTAGGAACATGAAGAGATGAGTCAGTTTATTTGAACTAACATTTATTTTGTGACCACAGTTAAGTATGACATCTGGAAATCAGGAGGTTAACTATGAAATTACCGAAACAAATGTAGCTGCAAAACAAGAGGCGACGAATAATCTTCTTACAAACTCAGAGTTGAATCATTTGCCTAAGGCAAAAATTATGCGTGTTCTATCCAGTAAGGATGAAGGTGAAAGCTCTGCTACAGTCGTTCCAGATCCATTCTTAGAAGCAATTAAAGGAAGTAACGAACTTGCGGAAATTATTGCCTTTAATTTACTCACTAATTGGGAGAGTGATATCACTTGGTTATGCTCTATAACAAAGGATCAGAATATATGGACTTTTCATATTAGTCTTTGGGATTTATGGTGTTCCAGCTATGATTTTCAAGATTATTTAAAAATGATGTTTCTATACTTTTGGGCGTTACAATTTAGAGGAATTCAGGTTAAGTTAGTCACTATCGTGGAAACTGCAGTCTATCGAAAATACTATTTTAATGGAAATCATTGGTACCTTACTACTGATGAAGTTGATGAACCCGAGAAACAGTTTGCTAGAAAATTATTCAGTGGTATTCCCATGGTTGAAATACGTGAAGATCCGAATGAAGTATTCGGGATTCGATTTGACGATAACAGTCAAGAAACCGAATGAGGTGATAACCGGTAAGCTATTCATAAATTCTCGTGAAGTCTATGCCATATTAGATACTGGCTCTATCCACTCTTTTATCTCACCTATATGTACTCAACGTTTAAATTTGACTATTGAAAACTTAAATCTTGTCTTATCAGTTGAAACCTCATTGGGAGAAATACCTATTACATTTACTATCTATAAATCTTGCCTAAGTTCAAATCAACAACCTCACATTACCTGTTGACCTTATTTCTTTGGAGATGCATGAATTTGATGTGATTTTAGGAATTGATTGGTTGACTACCCATCATGCTAAAATTGATTGTTTTCATAAGATTATTAGTTTTCATATTCCTAATCAACCTGTCATGCAAATTCAAGCAACTAAACCATTGAAATTTATAACTGTTATTTCTAGCCATAAAGCCATTCGTTTATTGAAAAACGGATGTCAAGCCTTTTTAGCTCATGTCACTGATTTGAACAAAAATACATCAAACTTGAATGATATTCCCATTGTTAATGAGTTTCCTGACGTTTTTTTTCTGAGGAACTTTCTGGCATTCCCCCAAACCGTGAAATTGAATTCTGTATCGATCTTGAACCCGGCACTAAGCCCATTTTAAAGTCCCATACCAAATGGCTCCCATAGAACACCAAGAGTTGAAAGTTTAAAACTTATATCGAGCGAGGAATGCGAGAAGAGTTTTCAAGAACTCAAGAGGAGACTGGTTTCAGCTCATGTTCTGACCATACCATCAGGATCAGGAGAATTTGTTATCTACAGCGATGCTTCTGGCAAAGGTTTAGGCTGTGTCCTTATGCAACATGGAAAGGTTATAGCCTATGCCTCTCGACAACTCAAAGATTATGAGAAAAATTATCTTACTCATGGTCTAGAGTTGGCAGCAGTCGTTTTCGCGTTGAAGATCTGGAGACACTACTTGTACGGAGAAAAAGTGGATATCTATACGGATCATAAAAGTCTCAAGTATTTCTTCACCCAGAAGGAACTCAACATGCGACAACGACGTTGGCTTGAGCTGTTAAAGGATTATGACCACACAATCCAGTATCACCCGGGAAAGGCGAACGTTGTAGCTGACGCTTTGAGCAGAAAATCTTATGCAAGTACAAGTGCACTGCTGGCAACACAAAAGTGTATTTTGTACGACTTGCAAAAGATGGAGATAGAGCTAAAGACACCAGGGACCCACTCGAAGATTGCTCACGTGCGAGTAGAACCAACTTTAATCGATAAAATTAAAGCTGCTCAAGCTACCGATCCGGAACTGATAAACATGATAAAGAAAGTACAAGAAGGTGCCATTCCCGAAGCAAGAATTGACGAGAAAGGAATACTTCGAGTCAACTCTCGACTCTGTGTTCCTAACGATCCTGAATTAAAGCATAAAATCATGATGGAGGCACACAACACGCCGTTTGCAATTCACCCAGGAGGTACCAAGATGTATCGAGATCTTCGACATACATTTTGGTGGAACAATATGAAAAGAGAGATTGCGGAGTTTATCTCAAGGTGCCTAACTTGTCAACGTGTCAAGGCAGAGCATCAAGTTCCTAAAGGTCCATTACAATCACTTGAAGTTCCCGAATGGAAGTGGGAACACATCAATATGGACTTCGTGACGGGTCTTCCAAAAGTTTCTCAAGGCTTAGATACAATTTGGGTGATCGTAGATAGATTGACCAAATCTGCTCATTTCTTGCCTATACGAGAAAACTTTTCACTTGAACGTCTTGCCGGTATGTACATAAATGAGATCGTGAGATTGCATGGCATGCCAGTTTCCATAGTTTCTGATCGAGATCCTAGATTCACTTCACGCTTTTGGATCAGTCTACAAAAAGCTATGGGCACTGAACTACGTTTTAGTTCTGCATACCATCCTCAAACGGACGGACAATCGGAAAGGACGATCCAGACCCTCGAAGATCTTTTGAGACTTTGTGTATTAGACTTCAAAGGAAGTTGGGATAAGTACTTGCCATTGGTGGAATTTTCTTACAACAACAGTTACCAAGCAAGCATAGGCATGGCTCCATTCGAGGCTTTGTATGGAAGGAAGTGTCGCTCTCCAATATGTTGGAATGAGGTAGGAGAAGCAAAATTGTTGGGACCCGAGTTGGTACGCTTGACGACCGAAAAGATCCAAATGATCCGACAACGAATACAGACCGCACAAGAACGACAAAAGAGTTATGCTAATCTTCATCGGAGAGACGAAAGTTTCAACGTCGGAGATCATGTATTCTTACGTGTTTCTCCATGGAAAGGGGTTACGAGATTCGGAAAAAGAGGAAAGCTCAACCCTCGATTTATTGGCCCATTTGAAATCCTCGATCGAATAGGAACCGTAGCCTACAGACTAGCCCTACCACCAAGTATGTCTCGCATCCATAACGTTTTTCACATATCTATGTTACGTAAATATGTGAAGGACCCAAACCACGTCATTGAGTTAGAACCAGACGTTATAGCAGAGGATTTAACATACGAGGAGGTACCTGTTAAGATCCTAGATAAGAAGGAGCAGATCCTACGCTCAAAGGTTATACCTCAAGTTAAGGTTTTATGGAGGAACCAAGATACTGAGGAAATGACCTGGGAGCTAGAATCTGAGATCAAATCTAAGTATCCTTACCTCTTCGATATGTCAGGTACGTCAATTTCGGGGACGAAATTTCATAAGGAGGGGAGGTTGTAAGACCCCGAATTTTATGAAATACAAAATTTAATTTTTCTTCATATATATATTTTTTTTAAACAGTAAGTGGTTAAATTAACAAAATTGAAAGTTAAGGATGTTATGTGCAAATTTTATTTTGTCGGACAATATTCGCTTTGTCGGGGAATATTCGTTTGGTCGGGGAATATTCGTGCTGTACGACGGCGCCGAAATAATAAATTATTGGTGGACCCCACAACGGAATATTTGTCGGATATAGAAAACGACAGAAATAACCTTTTTAAATAAAAATAGTCAACGGAACTGTTAAAATACCGGTGATAAAAGAATAGTAGCATACGGTAGTTATTGGTATTTTCTGTAGCACTCGGTACTCTACAGTAACACACGGTATTGCATAGTGTCTCATATTTTTGGTCTGATAATTGACACCGTAACTGTTACGCATCATTTCATCGATAATTGTCACTGCATAATATTTTATATTATCAATTCAATAATTGTTGTTACACAGTATTTTGCATTATTGATTTAATAATTGTCATTACACTGTATTTTATATCATTGAGTCAATAATTGTTGTTGCACTGTTTTTAAAATTATTGAACCTAATAATTATCACAGTAACACATGCACAGTAATTCACATTATTGAATCAATAATTGTCATTACACAGTAACGTATGCTTTATTTTACATTATTGTTATCTCTATTATGATGTTATTTAAACAGTTGTATTTCATTAATTTATTGACTTGATATCTAAGAGCTAACTATACTGTATTTATAACAATTAGTCATAATAATTGAATTGATAAAGTTATTTGTTTATAATATAAAGTTAGGTGATTATTAGGTGATATGAAATGAATGGTGTAGATTAAAGTGTGAATTATTGTTGAATAATTGAATTGATTTGTTTATAATATAAAGTTAGGTGATTATTAGGTGATATGAAATGAATGGTGTAGATTAAAGTGTGAATTATTGTTGAATAATTAAATTGATTTGTTTATAATATAAAGTTAGGTGATTATTAAGTGATATGAAATGAATGGTGTAGATTAAAGATAATATAATATTTGAAATGGATGGTGTAGATTAAAAGATGATCTTTAAATGAATGGTTTAGATTAAATGAATGATAAGATTTTTGGCTATAAATAGAAGCCTTAACTTAAGGATTTTTCATAAACTTCCTTACTTGTTCTTTCTTTCTCTCTCTAAATACTTCTTGTGAAAGTTCTCTCTAAGTGTGCTTAAGTCATCTTGAGTATTTGTGAAGATCTATAAGTATACGTGTACTGTTCAAGTTAATCAACCTCATTTAAATCAATATCCAGTCACGTGTTACGGTAAGGGATACCATCTTTTTCATCTTCCATTATTCAAACATACTATGGTAAGGGATTATCATTATTTGATTCTCGATAATAATATTGTTTCTTCCTTACTCATAAGACGTGCCTTTTATTTCCATGTATTAAATTGTGGGAATAACCTTACGGAGCGGATTGCCGCCTGTTGGTGAATAACCTTTCGTATTCATTCATTATTAATCTCTGAGAATAACCTTACGGAGCGGATTGCCGCCTGTTTGGTGAATAACTCTTTGTACTCAAATTCTATTAAATTGTGGGAATAACCTTACGGAGCGGATTGCCGCCTGTTAGTGAATAACCTTTCGTATTCATTCATTATTAATCTCTGTGAATAACCTTACGGAGCGGATTGCCGCCTGTTGGTGAATAACCTTTCGTATTCATTCATTATTAATCTCTGTGAATAACCTTACGGAGCGGATTGCCGCCTGTTTGGTGAATAACTCTTTGTACTCAAATCCTATTAAATTGTGGGAATAACCTTACGGAGCGGATTGCCGCCTGTTGGTGAATAACCTTTCGTATTCATTCATTATTAATCTCTGAGAATAACCTTACGGAGCGGATTGCCGCCTGTTTGGTGAATAACTCTTTGTACTCAAATTCTATTAAATTGTGGGAATAACCTTACGGAGCGGTTTGCCGCCTGTTGGTGAATAACCCTTTGTATTAATTTCCTTCACCTTTTGTTAATCAAACCTGCTACGGTAAGGGATATTATTTTCTTTCATACTCCTAAATCGAAATTTATTATGGAACTATTGCTTCTATAATTCCTGAAAATATTATATGTTCCATAATAGTTGAACTTCATTATTTCAACTGAACCTTCCTATTTACGTGAACCTTTCTATTGAATTGTAACCGTTATTCTGAACTGTGGATCTTGAATATCATTTTTAAATTTCACTCCACATCATGTTGACAATTTGGACATTATTTGAATCTGTACAAAGTAAACTTCCGATACTTATTGTTATCCTATTTCTTCTGTTCATCATTTATATCATTCTAATCATCCAAAAATCAAGCTGTTGTGAATATCTGTGGCCGGGGGCACAGATGTGATATATTTGTTGAACAGATGATAGGTTAAAGGCGATATAATAGGTTAAAGGCGATACATCTGTTCGGTGTCTTTTATGGCACGTGGTGAATGTTCTCTTTGGCCCGTAGTGCAAAGATGAACTGTTGTTTGGTATGATTATGACCAAAGGCTGAATCTGGTATAATCATGACCGTTGGTGTTATATTGAATGTCTTTGGCCCGTAGTGCAAAGATGAACTGTTGATCTGCATGATTATGATCAGGAACTGTGAATTTGTATTATCTTGACTAATGATATTTCAGATGATAAAAGTTGATGATGTTTTTCCTAAAAAGAGAACCGAGTGGACATTATAGTCTGCATTATTCTTCTAATAGATTACTCATTCCGCTGCTATTATTGATCTGAACGTTGTTTAAGAATTTAACTGCAGTTTTTGATATAAACCTTGTAGTCTATTGTATTCTATCAAGAACTCAACTGTTGAAGACTAATGATAATTTATTCGTCATTATCTTAGTCATGATATTCTTTACTGGGCTATTTGAGCTCACCCTTTCTTTTGTTCCATTGTTTTTCAACAGGAGATGAAAACATAACAGGGTCTAGCCGGGGAATGGAGTGAGGGTCCGAGGAATAGTTATCATAGTCTTCACGTTTTGTAAAATAGTGTGGCAATAATAGTGAAGACTTAGTTGTGTATTATTATACACTGTATTGTTGTACGTTGTGCTTTGTTGTAATAATTTTGTTGTAGTCTTTTGACGACTCAAGTTTGGACTGTGTGGGCCCAGATTTGGGGGCGTCACATAAAGGGACTGTTTGTTTGGCTCCGAATAGAATTGAATGAGTTAATATTTGAACGAAAAATTCATTCAAAGTGTTTGATTGTCATTTGTAAAAATCTGAATGGCTTAATATTTGCTGACCAAATCAGTTCACATTTTCTAGCTGAATCATTCCAAAGCCAACTGAATGGAATTTTTACACATGTTGCCCCTTTTAAGTTTAATTCATCCCCCAAATTGAAACACAAATATAAAAAGATGAAGAAGAAATTAAATTGATGTAAAGCATTTGATTTGATTTGGAAAAGATATGATGAGTCTGGGATCGCCTCAAATTGCATATTTTCCAACTCTGTTAGTTCTTTGGTGCTGGATTCATGAACAGAAACTAAGATTCCCTCTCTTCATTCAACAGACTGATTCATGCACACTAACTGTTCGACGAAATGACAACAGTGAGAGAATTGTTTTTCGGAGACTATTACTCTTTGATTTTGTGAGTAATTTCGTCGATGAATCCATCGTTCATGCGTATATAGAGAGGAAAGAGAAATGAAGAGAGAAAATTTGAGAAATTGAGCTTGGGTTTTGGATTTCTAGATAAAGAGAGATGTTCGAATTTGGAGAGAAGTATTGTTAAAATTGTTAATTAATTTTAATACATTTGGTTTTAAAGTTAGGAAAAAAATAAAGAAAATGCTATTTAATAGTTAATGTTAGAAAATATAAAAATTATTCAAATACTTAATATATATATATATATATATATATATATATATATATATATATATATATATATATAATTATTAAAATACTTTATGTAGTTTTTTTAATAATTAATATATATTTATCTTGCATACGTTTTAAATTAATTATCAAACAAACTAATTTAAAATATTTTTAATGGTTAAAAATCTAAAATAGACTCATTCAGATATTTTAGACATATTAATTATCGGACAATTTTTTTTATTCAGTATTCAGAATTCTGTTTCATTCACCTCATTTAGATTACTTAAATATTCAGAACTGTTTCATTCAATTTTATTAAACAGCCCCAAAGAGCTATTCAAAGTTTAGTGAAATTTTAAGCTCCAACTCTTTATAAAAATAAATAAAATTATCAAATAACGTTATCTATTTTTATTTTTATTAATAAAAAAATTAATATTTTCACAAGAGAAATTGATATTCTCGCAAAATTCTACTCATATAAATAATAAATGAGATCCACTTTCATATAAGTAAATGCTTGTGAAAATATTAATTTCTCTTATAAAAATATAATTATCTAAAAATAAATAAAAACACAAACATATAAAAATAAAAATAGGAAGTGAAAATATAAAAACAAAAACAATTATCAAACCAACGGTAAGAATTCATAACCATGACCAAGTTCATGATGCACTGATTGTCGGTTTTTCGAGCTGTCCGTGTCAAGGAATTAATGCAATTGGTTGAATTCTCTCGTTCGGTTGACAATATTAAATACTTTCTTCAGTCCATATTGTTTAATTATTATTAATTTTAAAAAAAATTAAGCATAAATTAATATATATATTTAAAATTTTAATCAATACAATAATAAAAATTATAAATTATTTAAAAAATAATATTTATTATTAGTTTTATTATTTCATAATTTTTAATGAGTCATTTTAATTAATTTTGAGTTTAAAATATCTCAAATTAACTTTTAAAAATTAATAATGATCAAATAATTTAAAAGGAAAGAAGTATAAAAATGAAAATATAAATGTCCCTTTAAATCTTAATCTTTATAGGTTCAAGTCTGTCATATGCAACATTGAGATATATCCTTAAAAAGAAAATGTGACATAAATAATAGGACTTATATATATATATATATATATATATTAATTGTTCTAAATCAAATATTTCATAATGTAGGTTTCGAAAAAATACGTTTATGAAAATAGCCTGTCCACATATAAGATGTAAAATCCCATTTATGAAAATAGTGTTTGGCTTCGAGAAGATTACTACCATTTGCCACAACCAATTTTGTGGTGAAGAAGAAGAAGGGCTAGCTGGACACTGGCACTGGCCAGAGTAGATGTAGATGGCTCAGAAATCAAATACAAAAACAAAAGTCGCAAGACAAATAAATATATACAGAAGAAACGATACCCTAATTATTATAATATTATGTATGTATCACATACTAGCCCACTCAATATTAAATTATTCAATATTTATTTCGACACCATGTAAATGTAGAGTAGTTTCTTTGTCTGTATATAAATATTTTATTATTTTAAAATTTTTATATGAAAACGATATAAAATTAATTTATTAAAATAATGTATGAAACAATCATACGATGACAGGAGGCAAAAACTCAATCAGAATAGAGTTTAAAAAACCCAAAATCTCCTTACAAAGGAGATGAATGGGACCCAATATTTTGCCGGGATTAATACTACAATGTCAAAATAGAATTATTCTCATTAGAAATTAGCATTTTATTTGACCGATCACAAATTAAGATCATCTAAAATGGCTGACATCAACATAAACAGAACGGCTACCTATTTTAACTGCAAATTAAGCCATGTCTCATGACTAAAAGGAAAACCATCTATATTTTAAAATCTACTAGTTTTTGCATCTTCACTCGTCACATATGGAGAAACTAAGACTAAACATACGACCAAAAAATATATGCAACTCAGGTAAATGGCATCTTGCACACTACTTGATCTGTTATAACTTTTATCAGAGAACATCATTCAATTTAAAATAGAAAATTAAAAGTACAAATATCTCAAATTAATCAACTTGAACTAAAACTCAACAATTATCCACTATCGACAGATTTATCATGTATTGAGATTAAACTTCTCCCAAAATTTTCAAATAAAAAGATTTATCTGATTCCATCTTAATAATTACCTAAGAAAATAAAATTAGAAATTGCTATATTAGTATACATTATAGGCATTATGAAATACTAAGGTACAATTATTTTTTGGCATTTGCCTCACATACAATCTATTTGAAAAACCAAATTACTCATAAAAATTTTACAAGTTCAATATGCATCAACAACATATTTGCTTGAATTAATTATATTCGGAAAGGATAATTTCAATATCAAAATTGCTAGAATTTAGAATGGAGTTAACACAAAAACAAACAAGAGCACTAATTCTATCCTATTCAATTGGATGAAAAGGTACGTATTTATTTCAATCTATTAATTAATCAGTGAATTAAAATAATATTATAATGACTTCTTTTGAAATTAAACAAATTATTATGATTATGTCATATTTAAAATCTACAAATAAGTCATTTAAAAGTTTACCCGTGATTTTGCACGAGTTAGAAAGCTGGTTACAAAGAAATCAACAGATACTTAAAACATAAAGCAACAACATAACATCCACTATTTAAACATAGAAAATATAAAGAAAATATAAAAAATGAATCACAGATAAAATGTTTGAATGGTATTAACTAAATCATAAAGTATTAAATATTAAGTATTAATTACTAAATCATAAAGTATTAAGTATCCACTATTTAAACATAGACAATATATTTAAATATTATTTTTTCGTTTTGTAGCGACCTAGAGGTTAGTCTCCTATATATGTCCTAGAAGCAATTTTATATTACTTTTCTTCTGAAGAAACATACGCATTTATATATTATTTTTCTTTTTGTAGCGACCTACGAGAATCTGCTCAACAAGTCATAGATTGAAATATTAAACCACAACAAGCAATCATCACAAAACCACCCACCCACCACGAGCTAATAATTTCAGATATTATAAATCCCGAACAGCAGTATATAAATAACTGCATATATATTTGAAAGCTCAAGCTGCATAGAATAAGTGGACAATTAAAGAAAACAAAAATAGAAGCACCTAAAACAGTCCAGCTCTCCATGCCATTTTGAAGTAAAATTCGAAAGGCTCTCTAGCTGACAACCACAAGTAAGAAGCTAGCAAGATACAATATTTTTTTCTTTAAACAAACATAAAGGTTGAAGGTGCTCGCTCTTTAAAAGTCTTGGAAGTTCAGTTATTCCAAACACCTCGCGAAACTACAAAATTAGACACTTGCAAATGATTTAAGAATCCTTATTTCTTAAAAGCCTCAAAAAACCTAATAAGAGAAGAGTCACACCATTGGAGCACCGACAAGCCTCCTCAAAGATACTACCAAATGCTACATCATCCTCCAAAAAATTGTTCAAATACATTCTTAAGTAAATTAAACAAGAATGTCAAACAAGCATATAAAATAATAAGTATCCACCCAACTCAAAACTTATGTACACAACCACCTCAGTTTATGAGTATCGACTATACGTATCTAACATGGTGCACTTTGTAAAGTCATTGCCAAAATAAATATCAAGACAGAAGATTATCTTTAATAGCTAACAGATTAAGTAAACCACATTCTAATAAGCTAGTTACTTCTCAAAAGTAGAAACAAAAATAATTGCACAACATTCGAACACTATATTTATCTTAACTATTAAAAAATAAAATATGACATTGAAATCGGTGTCATACCCTACTTTTTAATTGTTAAGATGAATGTAGTATTTAATTTTATATTTAGATGTTGTATATATAGACTTGTCCCAAAGGTAGACTCTAATTCCCTAACCATCAAGTAATTTTAAATCATTTGGTAGCTTAAATAATAATAATAATAATAATAATAATAATAATAAGTAATAGGGTTTTAAAAATAACATACGACAATTTGCTATTAGTGAGTTATTTTTACCCACATCACTAAATACAAACTTACATACTCTTATATATTTTATGTATTTTACTTTTGTGCAATTAAATTTGTCGAAAAACTCTATAGAGCCGAGACAGGAGTCAAGTTCGGACAAACATTTGTCTTATCAAAAATAAAAGACAAAAAAAAAAAAAAAAAATAGAAAAAAAAGTGGGATTTTGTGTGATTCTCAATAATTGCCTTTGTATAAATTTGACGCAAAACGGAAGCGACAAAAAAATAAATGCTAAATTTCATTCTAGTAGACGAATCTAGATACCACTAGGGTTTCTTGAATGCACAAGATATTTATTTTTTTAGAAATTCACTAGGGAAAGGGAAAATAATCCAAAAATAATTTTTATTAATCAAAACCTTCCTTCCAATGTAATATTAAAGACCCTTTTATAAGAAGGGTTGATTACAACTTAAAAGAAAAGTCAAATAAAAATTAAAAAAATAATTCAAAATTTCTAAGATCATGCATGAAACCTACCTAATTGATACTAAAATAAAATTCTTTATTCCTAAAATCAAGCCCGATTAAAGATAAAAATTCTAATAATTAAAAATCTATAAATTACATTTAGTTGCTATAAAACATCATATCTTCCTCCATAATTGAGTAAAATCTAAAATACAAAAGTGTAAGTATTTTTTCATGCATCATTTTCCCCTCAGAAAAAATCGTTCTCAAATTTTAAAACATTTAAGGATAAAAAATAATTGTCTTCGTATAAATTAAAGTCTCTCACAAAGTTAATAGCACCGTATTAGCAAAAATAATTGTAATTAAACAGCAACAAAAGGATGTTAAGTTTTATATATGAACTCCTCGTGATAAAAGAAAATAAAAATTACAGCACAAACTGGAAAAAGTTTACTATATATCTCCAAAATGAAAAATACAACATTTTCTCAAGGTTTAACCTAATTCTTGGTCCAGAATATGAAAAATTGTGTCCAAAGAAAAATTACAAAAATTCTTGCATTTTATTGTCTCTCTTTTACATATATATATATATATATATATATATATATATATTAAGAACACCCTTCAAATTGAAACCGGAACACTCTCATTGAATTGAATTGACGAATTAATTCCATGTTCACTATTTTTTTATTTTTATTTTTTTTCTGCCATGAAGCTCTCACCTCAGATCTTGCAAAACAGAAATTCTTTCATTCTGACAATGCCTTCAAATTAAAGTGTCCACCATATTTCACAAAAATGTGAGTATATGTCCGCGTAAAAAACATGCAGATTATGATGCATATATATACCATCATTTCATTGTTGTTTTTCTTCTTTCTTTCTTTCATACCATGCATCATTTATTCTTTAGTCATGGCTTCTACCATCATTAATTAATTCCTTTCTTTCTAACTCAACCACTGGTTTTTCAACTGTTATATCACTTCTTAATGACTCAATTAAAGTTCAACCATATAATCTACGTGGTCCACAGTGCACCAGGTATATTCACCTACCATAACAACTTTTTACCTTTCATCGATCATTTGATGTACGTAGAAGCTAGAAAGCCCTCCATCGGTCCATCCATTAAAAAATATAATTAATGTTTTATCCGATTAAAATAATTTAAATAAGATTTAATGTAATGATAATATAAAAAATTAAATCATTAATTTTTTTTGAAATTGACAAATAAAAAAATCAAATTTTGTCCTCTAAAAGACAAAAAAAAAACAAAAACGGAGGGAGTATATCGGATATTATGCGTGTGGTGTGGAACATAACCTTTTGGCATGTTTTAATTTTAATTCCAATGCTCTTGAATATTATCCCCAAACTTCAAAGTTTTGTGTCGGTATCGTTATGTTCTTTTGGCTTTGTCAAACATTACTGCTTCTGCAACTTATTATAATTAGCGGACCCTACCCTCATAATTTGCCTGCGATGGGATGATTAATTGCCAACGCGAGGCATGCATGTTAATTATAAGAATTTGTCGGATTCTCACCTTCGTCTCAGACTTCTTGGCTAATTCGATCACTGACATGCGTGCAGTTACTTTACTACTATAATTAATGCAATTAGGATTAATTGTGGGGATTGATATTAACAAAGCAAAATTATTAGGGACAGGACAATTTAATTTATTTAAACAAGTTTACCTTTAGATAATTATTATACCTATTATCGAATTAGAGTAAATCCATCTTTTCCATCTCTTCTCTGTCAAACCGCGGGTAAAAGGTGTTTGTTCCGAAAGATTACCCAACTGTTATTTCATTTTTTGGTGGAAAAACTCACCTTTAATGGTATTAAGGTATCAAGTCTAGTAGCACATACTTCTTCTAATTCAGACTCAACCAAAGGGAGCAGGGAGACTAGAATTAACTGCCTCAGTAGTATAGCAGCTTGTGAAAGTCTTAGATAGCAGCATCAGTGTTAATACAATTACAACACACTGTAATTAGGTCATTCTAAATAAACTCGTGTAAATATTGATGTCACTATTAGCTTAAATCAAGGAGATCAGTTAGATGTGTTAATGGTGAATGTAATAGCATAAATGGATATAATCTGTGTACAAATTCATTCATTCAATTACAGAGAACTTTTGTTCAACTTTTTCTCTTTATGTTTTTCTACACAGGGAGTACCAACAAAGATAGAAATAGCCTTTTAACACCTGTGTATCCGAATGCTCCACAATTGGCCGTCACCTTCCTCCGTTTACCTTCTCTGTCGAAAAACTTTATTATTCTTAATTAATTAATACCTAGACCTCCTTTCAGCAGTTTGGTGATGTAAATTGATTGATTAAATAACTATAAAGGATATATTTGTCTAACTAAAATTAATTGTCAATGTGTCTTAACATTTTTGACTTGTTAATATCAGTTCTCTTAATTATCAATGCATTACATCAAGTGTATATATATAAAAAAGAACTCAAGTAGGCGTAGCTCCAAATTACATTTTCTTGTGGTCCAGGTCTTCCTAGTCTACAAATACTCTTCTCTCTCTCTCTCATAAACTCATAACTCACTCTTGCCCTTAATTCCTTGTAAGAATTTAGAGTCCATGGAGGAATTAGTTGTCTCCTCATCTTCAACTTCTAATTCTCCTATGCCTCATCAAACACAACAACATGCGCCATTATTAACCCTTCAACAGAGACTTCAATACATAGTTGAAAGCCAGCAGCCTGTTTATTCTTGGACTTATGTAATTTTCTGGCTAACCGATAATGGTCGTCTCCTCCTCTTATGGGGAGACGGACATTTCCGAGCCAGCACTAAACCTCCCAGGGATCAAATAAATAACATGGACATTGACGGGTCCATCGATGCTTGCAATTTCATGGATGCCGAATGGTTTTACCTCATGTCCCTGGCCCGAACATTTCCTGTGGGGAACGGATCTGTTCTGGCCAAGGCCTTAAGCTCCGGTGCTCATATTTGGCTAAGCGGTGCTCATCAACTTCAGCTTTCCGAGTGTAAAAGAGCTAAAGATGCTCAGGCTCATGGTATTCAAACTTTGGCTTGTATTCCAACTTGTAGTGGAGTCCTTGAAATGGGCTCAAACACTATGGTTAAAGAAAACCTGAGCCTCGTGCAACAAGCCCAGTCACTGTTTGGATCCGACCTCATTGGCTTCATCCCAAAACACCCAAACCCTAGTAGTACTAATGCTGAGTGGTCATCATATCTCAACATGGAGCATTCGGATTCCGAATTTCTTCCTCAGTTTGAATCTGCCAATGCCATTAATAATAATATTCCTGTGGCTGAGGATAAGAAAAAAAAAGCAGCCAAGAAAAGGGGCCGAAAGCCAGCCCACTGCAGCCAACAGGACATTATTAATCCGAATAATCATGTAGAGGCGGAGAGACAGCGGCGGGAGAGGCTGAACATCCGGTTCTACGAGCTCCGGTCGATCGTCCCCAACGTGACGAGGATGGACAAGGCATCTGTGCTTGCTGATGCATTATCTTACATTAATGAAATGAAAGCCAAAGTAGATGAATTGGAGTCCCAACTACTCCAAATCAAAGAAGAATCTCACAGATCAGCAGCAAAACAAGAATGTGGCACCACGACAACCACCAATAATTCTGTTGACCAAACAAGGCCTAATTCTTCACCGCCATTACCTGCAGCAGCTGCTGCTGGGGTAACATTGGATGTTGATATTAAGATAGTCGGGCCGGATGCCGTGATCCGAATTCAGTGGAAGAATGCGGAGTATCCGGGTTCAAAATTGATGTATGCGGTACGTGAACTGGAGTTACAAGTCCACCATGTAAACATGTCCACCATAAATGATTTAATGATTCAAGATGTTGTTATTAGGGTTCCTGATGAATTCACAAGTGAAGATGGACTAAGAGCTGCAATTGTTACTGCATTACAGAAGTAACTTACATGCATGCCCACTACAAAAAACATTAATGATGGTACTGCAATTTGTTTTTTTAATTGTTGTTTGTACGTTTGCCTGTTGAACCTAATAAAAGTTATCAAAAAGCCAACGTGAGTTGTGTAAGAGTCAGTTTCGTTATCCCCTCAATCTAAACTCTCCAATTAATTAAGACGGGTCACGTTTGTCCCTTCAAATTATCACATATTTTTAATGTCATTCTCGAAGTACATTTTATATCAATTTAATCTTCTTGGTGGCAATTTTTGTCATTTTCATTCTTTTTATCCGATTTAAGAAGAAATTCATCCAAAATTCGACCTTGACCTATTTTTAAAGGGCAAAAATGTCTTTAACATTATATGTATTATTAATATTAGAAATTAAAAAAAACAAAAATAAAAAATAGAAATTAAAATACAAAAAACAGTAAAAGAAAACAAAACTAAGTCAATTTTTTTTATTTAAAAAAACTAAAAAGTTTTAAAATTAAATATTATTTTCAGGCAAAAAAATTAAGAGAGAGAGAGAGCTTTAATTGTACATCCAACCCTATTTAATCAAGGATAAACTTTTAATAATAGCCAGATAATTAACATAAAATTTATAAAAGTATTTAGTAATCAAAGAAAAAGAAGAAGAAATGCCAAGTATTGACCATAAGTTTCTTTCTCTGGTAAATTAATAAGGAGGTCTAGCTCCTCCCCAATATGCCTCAGTTGGTAAAATTGGCTTGAATTAAGAAGACTTTTTTTTTGTTGCTAAATTGTTTTATATAAATGAAGAAAAAATTACAATGGCAAGAGGGCATACCTAGGGGTGTGCAACCGGTAAATCCCGGACCGAACCGGACCGGTACCGAACCGAACCGGTACCGAAAGTGGCAATTTTTTGATACCGAAACCGGTACCGAAAGTACCGGTATACCGAACCGGAAAACCGGTTCGGTACCGGTTTTTACCGAATAAAACCGAAATTAATATAATTAATATTTTATTATTATTTTTATTAATTTTATTAATAATTTATTATTATAATTATTATTTTATTATTATAATTATTAATTTTATTATTATTATTATTATTATTTTTATTATTATTATTATTATTTCTATTATTATTATTACTATTTCTATTATTATTAATAATTATTTAGTAATAATAATAATAATTTAAAAAAAAAAATAGAAAACCGGTATACCGGTTCGGTTCGGTAAATACCGAACCATAAATAAGCGGTACCGGAACCGGTACCGAAAAATCGGTATATACCGGTTTTTTTGTACCGGTATCGAACCGGTTTATTTTATACCGAAAAATCGGTTCGGTCCAGACCGGTTTCCCGGAAAAACCGAAAATACCGAGATGGATGCACAGCCCTAGGCATACCCCAGATCATTACATATATATGCATGAAAGTCCTAACCAAACAGGAATCAAAACACCAAGAACAAGATCATAACATGTGCATGAACTGCACTGATTCAACCCGCCTAGAAACGATTTCAAATAAAATCCCAAAATTTAGGCGGGAATAAGTCTAAATTCCGTGTAATATCGCTGCAGCAGCAAGTTAAAGTCCCCAATTGTACACACAACACTACCACGCGCCAAATGAGCATGCAACACCGGCCAACCATTCAGCCTAACTGAAAGTAACGAACCAATAGCCATGACCGGCGGTGAAGATCCGGAAAGACCTAGAAAATCCCGCCAGAATGAAGAGAAACCCAGCCATAACAACAAACCCATAAGCCCAGCAACCCAAAACATCAAAAGTAACAAACAAACCAATACCAGAACGGCGAAAAAACAGAGGCCGATTCGCCAGAATCCGGCAAAAGAAATTTGTAAAACATATCGTAAGGCATGCTTCATCTAATTTGAAATTTCAGAAATTGAGATTCAAAATCATCATCTCTAACTTTAAATTTTATAAAATATATAAAACCTTTAAAACCAATTTGATTTATTTTTCTAAAATCTTCCCATCTTGCTTTCATCCCGATTTCAAAAAGAAAGGATACAACTCATATACATATATTAATCTTCCATTACAACCATTATGAATCCTAGAAATCTAAAACCAAAAATTTCAATCCATTCGCCATCTTCAAAATTTTCCCCAACATCTCAAAACTAAAAAATCCAAAATTAAATTAAACCCATAAATTGAAAGCTCAAAATACCCAAATTTAAAGATCATTAAATACATAAATAAAAAAAGAAATATAGGAGAAGATGGAAAAATCCTTCGTCGTCACTACCGTGGGCTAGATCTAAGAAATATTGCTACCAAAGTCCATTTTCGCCATGAAATTGCTGTTGGATTCCAACCATTTTTGACAACCGAAGGAGGAAGAAAAGAGCTCAGGGACGATGATTGCTTCTGGGAGACGATACATATAAATATAAATTGGTATTTTTTGTGTTTGGGATGAGTTGATTAATGGTGATGTTGGATCTTGGATATTTAAATGGGGCGCCCATGGAGGGTCCGACCCATTTGGTTGTTAGTCAGATGGCTATTGAGACTCAGTCTTTAACGTTATAATTATAACGTTATAATTATAACGTTAAGTTGACTGAGTGGTTGGAGGTTTTATAGGGAGTGGGTTAAACCACTACGCCTATAAAACCCACGACCTCAGTTCATCTGAGATAATCTCATGATCAATTATCAATATACTGGATATTGATTAAGCCACAGTTCTCCCAAAATAATAACTGAATTCCCAAATTTGTGACGGATCGTGAATTGGTTCTCCGTTCTCATTCTGTAGTTCGGAGACGACTGTTTGGGTTTGGGTTTGGCTTTGTTTTTCAACCGTACGAGTTCTTCCGCACCAAAAGATCACGCTTCGAGGGTATGATTTTTGGTTCTCGTTAATATATTTGTGTAAACATGTGATAACATACATATTATTAAAATCCTTCATTGGTATCAGAGCATGGTTGTAAGATCATATGTATGTACTGTTTACACAATATGCCATGAAAGCATGTATAAAAATGAAAACCGCATTCTTTAATTTGCCATAACTTTCTGGGGTAATAATCCGTTTCATGTGATTTTGGCATATATGCGTAGAATATTTTATGGGCTTTCCGTAGATATATTGTATGCATGATTTGGATAAGAAATGACCAAGTTATGGCCTCTGTAAGAAAAATTCGCGATCTGATGGCTGGAGGTTGAAGATGAAGTGCAATAACCACTCTCAGTGGCTTGCACGTTCATTACAACACTATCATGGAAGCTCCCAAAATTGTGGTTGAGCACACCATTGAACTCAACTCATCCAGACGATCACAACGGAAAAAACAACGTCGCGAACGGAGGTCGGGAAGGCGGCGCGTGTGATACACGCGCCTTGTGCCGCCGCGGAAATCCCACGCGCCCGCGCAATGCGCGGACGTCTTTCAGCAGCTGGCGCGTGATATGCACGCGCCTGACCCACGCGCTGACCCGTGACCCGGTTCCGACCCGCGTTTTTTCTGTTGACCGGCCGGTTGTTTGACCCGCCCGGTTTGTTATTTAATTTCAGAAAATGTTTTTATTAATTATTTTATATGAGAAAATGATTTATAAATACTAAATGAAATTAATAAATTCCGAAAATTTTACAGAAATTAATTATTTGCATATAATTGATGTTTCCAGTGTTTGTTTTGGAAAATTAATATATTTGGATATTTTTTGTTAATTTCTAACTTAATTGTGCAATGATTAATTAATTGTGATAATTAGAATAATTATCAGAAAAATCCCAGAAAATTACAGTAACCTTTTATGATGATAATACACTGTTAGAAATTTTTGGGAAATTTTTGATGTGCTTATAATATACTTGGTATATTAAATTGTGTAATATTGCTTATTATTTAATTCCTTTGTTAATATTTTGAAATATTAATTGTTTGATACATGGAATTAAATTGTTATGCTGTAATTGCACATGCACACATATTTCTAGTGGGAGTGATTTAGGTGGTAGTAATTTAATTAAAATTATTCCCTAAATTAAATGTCTTAAGCGCCGAAAAATTAAGTTTAAATAATTGGACATTTATATGAATTGTGATTCCTAAGCTTAGCGAAGTCTCCCTTTTATATTTATGTCCTAATTATTTTTATGTTAATTTGATTCGTGCGGCTAAGATATAATTATACTGTGGTGAACTATGAATATCTCTAATCAATTTTTTCCGAAACAGAAATGGCTTCAAAACACATAATCGCAGATCTTAATCAAGGAAACAAGTTAGACGGAGATAATTACGATGTTTGGCACCGTAAGGTTAGGATGGTCTTGGAGGAGCAAGAGGTTGAAGAAACCCTGCTGTCCAAAATGACAAAACCAGACGGTGAAGATGCAAAGGATCCGGTCAAGGTTGTAGCCTTCGAAAGTTGGCGCAAAAAGGACCGAATCGCTCGCATAACGTTGCTGAGCTGCATGAACAACGACTTCCTGTTTGAGTATGAACAATACTCAACGGCACATGAGATGTGGGAAGCTCTCAAGACGAAGTTTGGCGGCACCTCGCTGACAAGGCTGAGAGAGTTAGCCATAAGATTCGATGGTTATAAAAAACGTGATAACCACACTATGAAACAACACCTTCGAATCATGGCTAACATGATCCGGGAATTAAAATCCGGTAGGACTCAGCTGTCAGACGAGCAGCATATTTCAGCAGTGGTTCGCTCTCTTCCCGACAGTTGGGAACATATGCGGGTCAACATGACCCATAATGAGAATATCAGAAATTTTGATGATATTCGTCGCCACCTGGAGCTCGAGGCTGAGCGCCTTGACGTTGTCAAGTCCTCCAGGGCATATGTAGCTGAATCGAGCTCTTATAAAGGGTTCAAGCCAAAGAAGGGCAAGAAATCTGCTAATCCTACTGCGCCTAAGATGGCTGCGAGTGGTGGTGTCAGCAAACGGAAAAGAGGCAAGCGAGGTGCTGGCAAAAAGGACAAGGCCAAGATGGCATGCTACAATTGTGGCAAGACAGGACACTTCGCTCGTGAATGCACTGAGCCGAAGAAGGTAATTCCTAGTCCTAATCTATCTATGTGTTTAGTATCAAGTACTGTTATGGTTGCTCATTCTCTCCATATGTGGATTGTAGATTCAGGAGTAACGGACCACATAGCTAGAGATCGGAGTGGATTCGTGGAATACCGCCGCATTCCGGCTGGCAGAAAAGTATTCATGGGGAACGATTCCAGTGTGGACGTGCTAGGCACTGGCACTTACAAACTGGAAATGCGAGGAGGCTCTGCATTGACCCTACATGATGTACTTTATGCGCCGGATGTCCGGCAGAATTTATTTTCTGTTTTGTCAGTACTTCGTTTAGGCTATTCTGTTAGTTTTGAGAACAACGTTGTAATAATTTCGCATGGGACGAATATTTTTGGATATGGTTTTATTAATAATGGTTTTATGATTTTGGATACTGTTGATTCTATCATTAATAGTAATGATTCATATTCCTTGCTTGTTGAGAATGATAATGTTAGTTCAATTCAATGGCATGCTAGATTAGGCCATATTGGACAGGATAGAATGACTAGGTTAGCTCGAGCAGGTCTTTTAGGCCCACTCGCTAAAGTCAATCTACCCACTTGTGAACATTGTCTAGCAGGAAAGTCAACTAGAAAACCATTTGGTAAAGCCACTAGGGCAGAAACGCCATTGCAACTCATTCACTCAGACATCTGTGGCCCTATGAATGTGAAAGAAAGGAATGGACGTTCCTACTTTCTCACAATGATAGATGACTATACGCGCTTCGGATATACTTTTTTTATCTCTCATAAGTCTGAGGCATTAGAATGCTTTAGACGTTATTTGATTGAGGTCGAGAAACAGTTGGATAAAAGTGTTAAGGCACTTCGAACTGACCGAGGCCGCGAGTATCTATCCGATCAGTTCAAGGAACTGTGTGAAGAAAGAGGGATAATCAGGCAACTGACAATCCCTAGAACTCCGCAACAAAATGGTGTGGCGGAGAGGAGGAATCGAACATTATTAGACATGGTTAGGTCTATGATGGCGCAAGCAAATTTGCCTATCTCCTATTGGGGTGATGCATTGTTGACTGCGACATATATACTTAATCGTGTACCTTCAAAATCCGTTCAGTCCACCCCATATGAATTGTGGACCGGCAGAAAGCCCGAATTGGGCCATATGCGGTCTTGGGGATCAGCAGCTTATGTGCACAACACTTCCCATGAACATGGGAAGTTGGGCCCGAGGGGTAAGAAGTGTATCTTTGTAAGATATTCTGAACACTCCAAAGGCTACGTGTTCGTTGGAGAGCAAACTGATGGGACTGTATCGGCGATAGAGTCACGAGATGCAGATTTCCTTGAGATGGATTTCCCTAACAGAGGTGATATGAGCAAAGAGATGAACTTTTATGAGATGGAGGAAGATTTGGGCGCCCCAACTCGTACAGTAGAGTCCGATGAGGCTATTCCTCAGACTCCTGTAGATAGTGGGAGTGGCATGCCTTCAAGCAACACTCTTCCATCAAATGAAGAGTCTCTTGTTCCTCAAATGCGTAAAAGTCAAAGGGGCAACATTCCACGTCGTCTCTTTGAGATTGAGGGGAATGCCTTTCTGGCCGATACGCATGAAGATGAGGAACCTCGATCTTATCGAGATGCTCTATCATCTACTGCTAGTGATAAGTGGATGACTGCAATGATAGATGAGATGGAATCCATGAGGACTAATCAAGTCTGGGACTTGGTTGACCTTCCACCAGGGCGAAAGGCTATTGGGAACAAATGGATTCTTAAAGTCAAACGCAAGGCGGATGGTTCCATCGATCGGTACAAAGCTCGTCTTGTAGCCAAGGGCTACACCCAGCAAGAGAGAATTGATTACGAGGAAACCTTCTCACCGGTTGTGAGGTTTGCCTCAATTCGCCTCATTTTAGCAATTGTCGCACATTTGGATCTGGAGTTATATCAAATGGATGTTAAGACAGTTTTTCTCAATGGAGATTTAGCTGAGGAGATATACATGGATCAACCTGAGGGTTTCATCATAGAAGGACAAGAGCGCAAAGTCTGCAAGCTCAAACGTTCTATCTATGGTTTGAAACAGGCATCTAGGCAATGGTATCTGAGATTCCATCGAGCCGTCATTAGTGATGGGTTTACGATGATCGAGGAAGACCATTGTGTGTATATTAAACGATCCAAAGATAAATTCCTTATCCTATCGATGTATGTCGACGACATCCTACTAGCTGGGAACGATAAGGAGATGATTGTTACCACCAAAGGGTGGTTGTCCTCTAACTTTGAAATGAAGGACATGGGAGAAGCAGCTTATGTTCTTGGAGTTAAGATCTATAGAGATCGCTCAAGAAAGCTTCTTGGTTTGTCTCAAGAGACTTACCTTAAGAAGGTTCTGGAGCAATTCCAAATGAGCAACTGCAAACCCATAGACACTCCTATCGCTAAAGGCGATGCCATTGGACCCGAGCAATGCCCTAGTTCTCCCGAGGAAATTGAGAAAATGTCCCACTACCCGTATGCCAGTGCTATAGGAAAGCTAATGTATGCAGTTGTGTGTACTCGGCCTGACATAGCATATGCAATCGGTTATCTCGGTCGTTATCAGTCAAATCCTGGAATTGCCCATTGGAGGGCAATCAAGAGGATCTTGCGATATTTGAAAGGTACTTTGGACTACATGTTGTGCTATGGAGGACTGGACTTGCGCTTGATTGGTTACTCTGATGCTAGTTGGGGAGGTAACCAAGGGGTGCGCAAGTCGACCTCAGGATATGCATTCTTGCTACATGGTGGTGCCATCACTTGGTGTAGCAAGAAACAGACTTGCGTTGCTCTTTCAACGATGGAGTCGGAGTTTGTAGCATGTACGTCAGCTGTTCAGGAAGCCATGTGGTTGAGGAGATTCTTCTAGGATCTTGGAGTCGTCCCTCATGCTTCAGATCCTGTGACTGTTTACTGTGATAGCACAGCGGCCCTAGGTTACACTAAGGACCCTAAGTATCACGGCAGGACGAAGCACATTGACTTGAGGATGAACTTCATTAGAGAGAACATAGCAAATAATGAGGTGATATTGGAGTACATGCCCACTGACCTTATGGTAGCGGATCCCTTGACGAAACCGATACTGAGAGATGTTTTTTGTAGGCATGTTAGTTCGTTAGGGCTTCGTAGGGTTTGATGTACTTTCTTATTTTATTGTATATCACTCATTATTTGGCTTGTATTAAAGATATTCATTGTTGTATCGAGATATTTATCATTTATGCGAGATTCATTTGTTCCTACTTATGATTGTGTTGTTTTAGCGCATATGATAAATATTAATGGTTCACACAGTTATTATGCATATTGGATATGCACACACACTAAATATATGTCAACAGGTTGATTGGCTCACTCACACGAGCAATTGTAATGACCACGAATTTCATTAGTCATTGTAAATATACTTAATAAATATTTAGCAATGAATTTAAATTTTTCTCATTAATTAATTGTGCATTAGATAATTAAATAAATCTACTTATGTGCTTGTATATTTATTTAAAGGATTAAAGCAAAGTGTATAATTAATTAAAGCAAACCTAATTGGATTATATTTTATATCCAAATGAGTTGATAAACTAGGTTAAAGATATTAACCTAGTAGCCCATGTAATTAATTTAATTACTAGTCCATGTAATTAATTAAACAAGCTCAATGCTTGATTTAATTAAATGTAACCTAGACTATTTAAAAGAAGCCCAATGTGGTATTTAAATTGAGCCCAAACAATTTAATTGAATGAGCCCAATAGAAGTTATTACCAAGCCCAATGTGAAGTCCAATAAGGGTCAAACTTTGGTCAATATATATATATATGTATATATATATATATATATAGATGTATATATGCACATTTTTGCATTAAAAATAAAGGAAAAATGGCTTGGATAATTCAATTTGCTGAATTTTTGAGGGCCCCACATGGATAACTTGATTTCCTAGATTGCTTGAAAATCCATCCATGTCATAAGTTGTTCAACCACCCTAGTCATTCCATATGTCTATCACTTGGTCATTCAATGGAATAGTAAGCTTGATTAGGCTTTAATTTCACCAACATGGGTGAATTAGCAAGTTAATGAAGGGTTAGTTGTTGGCTATAAATAAGACATCCTACAACCTTGGTGATGTTGGTTAGTTCATTTGCAAGAATTCTAGAGAGAAAAATAGAGAGCATTTGGGAGAAAAATAGAAGAAACACTTAAGTGTTGAGTGATATAGCTAGAGGTTGAGCTTGGTGGATGACACAAAGCTTCACCACATACTTTGGTAGGAGAAGAAGAAGAGCCTTCAAATCACAAAGGTTTAAAAGTGCTCTCAACTTCATCTTATTTCATTTTTGTAGTCTAGAAAGCTTTTGATCGGTTAAAAATCTATTTTTAACCAATCAAAACTCGTTTTGATGATCTAGAAGTATCTAACTATGTAATATATGTATATTCATAGATCTATGTGTTTATAACATGTTTTGGTATGTGAGAAATACATAAAAATGGTAGAAAAGTTCATAACACAATTTTACCGGTAAACCCTAACTATGCACGCTAGGTTTATGGTTGTATTTTGAAATGTACAAATCGGAAATTGGATTTATATGGCTAGAAAGCTAGATCTTTGAGTTTTAAAGAAAAACCCTTTTTGAACCTTTCACAAATATTGAATAACAAAGAAGTTATAGCTTTAACCACAAAAGATGTCATTTTTAAACCCTAAGTGGTTCGATCCGTAAATTTCGTGTAAAACGTTTTTAAAATGTGATTGAACCATGGAATATTGTAAAAGAAGAAGTTACAAGGTTAACAAAACTGAGTTTGTGTCATTTGGACATATAGACCACATTTTATTCAAGTTTGAACCAATAAAACCAAGGATTTGTGAAGTTAGTTTTCACCTTATCCTTGTGAGCAGTTTTTAGTCTAGTTACGTTTGGAATTTGGATTTGTGTTCTAAAGAGAAATTGTAGAGGGGGAAATTCTGATGAGAATGGACTCAAGAATCACCTCAAAATGTTTTAAAATGAAGAAGTTATGGCTGTCGGAGCGTCGGAGGGTCGGGCAGTCCTCAAATTCGGGTTTCAGAAAATTTGTACCACCGCCGCAGCGGTGGAAACCACCGCCGCAGCGGTCAAACATTCTGTTAAAAACCTGTTTTAGTAGTCCGGGTCGGGTCGGGTCGGTCCGGGTTGAGTTTTTAATGAAAATTTAAGTTGAAATACATGTAAAATGAGTGTATTTCAATACTAAACCATATATGTAAAGTTTATTAGTGACTTAATGATATCTAAATGTATAAAATAAAGACTTAAGTTAACACAATTAAAAGGTTAACTAGTGGTATTGTTTGAACAATATTAAAATATTATTAAATGATGAATAATATTAAGTATATGATTAAAAAGATATTAAATGATGAATAACATTGTAATTGTGTAAAATATTATCAAATGAGTAATAATATTAGATGATGATTAAAATATTATTAAAATAATTAATAATATTAATAAGGGAATAAAATATTATTAAATGATTAATAATATTAAATAATGAATAAAATATTATTAAATGATTAATAATATTAGATACTTAATAAAATATTATTAAATGATTAATAATATTAGGTAATGAATAAAATATTATTAAATGATTAATAATATTAGTTACTTAATAACATATTATTAAATGATTAATAATATTAGATAATTAATAAAATATTATTAAATGATTAATAATATTAGATACTTAATAAAATATTATTAAATGATTAATAATATTAGATATTTATTTGAACTATATTAAATAATTAATATAAGTTCCTTGTGTTTGAAATATTATCAAGTAGTGATAATATTTCCTAAGTGTTTAGTTACCCATAATTAATCAATTATGTGGTTCGTAAGGTTTATAAAGGTCATTATACTTACAAGTATATGATACTAATTTAAGATCAAACTGATTTAATTGTTAGGTCCGTTCAAGGATTGTTAAATTAAGTTGGTTAGCAGTAAACGACGCACGAGGCAAGTCTTCTACCCTTAACTTATACTTATTGTTGTAATTATTATTCAACTTTAATTACTTTGAGCAATTCAATTATTGTTGAGCAAGTATCTACACTCGTAGATATTTGACAGACCTTTGAGTGAATTAATTATCGAAAATTACTTCACATCGTTATTGATTATTGTATTCGCACATAGTGCTTTTGCAAACTGTTTAAGAACGTCTAAGCTAATTGTTTCGGCTAGACAAATGCATGTTAAATTCATTTAGTTGAATATTATAAAAGCTTATCCAAACCATTGGCTGGTGCGGATTCTTACAGTAAGACTGAGATAGAACAACCCTAGTTAAAGGGGATTTTTATTTGTCGGAGACCCGACAGCGCGCAAGAAAACTAAATGTGATGCATATACATAGGACATGAGAGGACTGATCCCCTCAAGTGTCCCGTTATTTTAACAAGGAGTCAGACATTGTATGTCTGTTCTACCTTAGTAGTAGTTCAGGGTCATTAAAGACCACTCAGCAGTAAAGAGTCAATTCCTTCTTTTATTGAACATTGATTCTTGTTATCTTTCACAATTGCTATTGTTGAAACCTTGAAGTTATTTCCCTTCATCATGATATATCGTATGATTGTTGTTTATAAACTTGCTGAGCCATTTAGTTGCTCATTCTTGCTATATCATGACTATATTTCAGCCATTCCCGAAAGCTCTAAATCGGACAAAGGCAAGGGGAAAGCGAATGCTTAGTTTTAGTAATTGCATGCTAGTTTATATTACTGTTATGTAATTACTGTTGTAAATCTTTTGTATTTCCCTTAAGATATGTAATGTTAAGATTAAGGTATTAGACCTTGGGAAGTGTAGCCTTTTGTTAAGGAACCTTTTGTATTATTCCGCGAAGTTTGAATACAATTTATGTATTTCATTGTTCTTAAGTATTGTACAGTGAGAACCAAACCCGAGGTTAAAGAACCCGGATTTGGGGTCGTCACAGCAATCACCCTTGGCGCTTTGAAGAGCAAGCAAGGTTGAGACAGTTCATATTAGCGCTTTGAGTAGCGAATTTTGATGTTTTGGATAACAATCAATTGGCGCTTGATAGCGAGCAATATGAAATATTATGTCGCCTTGGCATGAGCCAAGATGAAGTTAATTTAGATTAACTGAATATAGAATGCCCCACCATCTATATTAACCTGCATTGATAGCCGGATGCGAAGTTTCAGAGTTGGCGCTTGGGAAAGCGAGCAATCTAGAAATTCGAGTTAGGCGCTTGTGGAGGGACTGAACTAAGATCCGTATGGCATGACCATATGACATATGCTCATATAAATGAGATTGTCTGCCATAACATGATAACCGGACGCGAAATTTCAAATGTGGCGCTTTGATAAGCGAGCATTTTTTGAAATGTTCGAGTTAGACACTCTAGGAGTGACTAGACTAAGGTCCGCACAACAAGGCTATAGAATAGTATGTTGTGAGAGTGTTACATGTGCTTAACGACCATGTAAAGGAGGTGAGTGAATGGATCCCTGTTTCCTCACCGTGTGAGTCCTGTAGGACAAAATCTTTATTCCTACATCAAGTGCTCTTTGTGATCTTTGACTATACTACAAAGACATGGATTAGTGTTGCTACTTTGGTTTCGATTCCTAAGGTCAAGATTGATGAGACTCTAAGGACCGATTCTGGGAAAGCAGTTGATTCATATCTGAATAGTATTAAGGCAAAGAGAAGATAATTTGATTTCACCTCGTTCTGCACTTATTGTCGACAACTATAGCGCTTCGATAGCGATATAGTAATAAGTGAGATACGAAATGGACTTGGGCCCAAAGGTGGTTAAGTATGGCTCTCTGAGGGATTAGAGATACTTAACCTTGTGAAATTCAAATGTGTCTGGGGTACTATGAGTTTATAGGTTGTAGTCTCTACGTAAACTAATTGAGTTTGACGTGAGAGCTCCCGCACTGTTTTCTTGAAAGGGTAGATGCCTCTATGTTGGCCCTAACGGGTTTGATGTAGAGCTCCCGCATTACAGGTGAACTCAACGGTCACACGATCCGGCAAATATGAATACATGTTATTTTGGTTTGAGCTAATTTTTAGCAGTTGTGATGATTACGTCGTCCCCGCCATGGGCGAGTGGGAGATGTTGGATCTTGGATATTTAAATGGGGCGCCCATGGAGGGTCCGACCCATTTGGTTGTTAGTCAGATGGCTATTGAGACTCAGTCTTTAACGTTATAATTATAACGTTATAATTATAACGTTAAGTTGACTGAGTGGTTGGAGGTTTTATAGGGAGTGGGTTAAACCACTACGCCTATAAAACCCACGACCTCAGTTCATCTGAGATAATCTCATGATCAATTATCAATATACTGGATATTGATTAAGCCACAGTTCTCCCAAAATAATAACTGAATTCCCAAATTTGTGACGGATCGTGAATTGGTTCTCCGTTCTCATTCTGTAGTTCGGAGACGACTGTTTGGGTTTGGGTTTGGCTTTGTTTTTCAACCGTACGAGCTCTTCCGCACCAAAAGATCACGCTTCGAGGGTATGATTTTTGGTTCTCGTTAATATATTTGTGTAAACATGTGATAACATACATATTATTAAAATCCTTCATGTAGAAACATGGTTTAGTTAAATGAAGATACATATGCGTATAAAGGTTTTTCTTTTTTCTTTTATTTTAATTTCTAATATTATTAATAGATATAATGTTAAAGAAACATTTGACGTTGGTAAAATGGATCGAGCTGAATTTTGGATGAATTTTTTCTTAAATCGGGTAAAAAAATGAAAATGACAAAAATTGTCACTTAGAGAATTAAATTGACAAAAAATATATTTTGAAGATAATTTTAGAAATACATGATAATTTAAAATGACAAAAGTAATATTCTACCAATTAATTAAGATGTGTAGTCGAAACTTGCTAAATTAACTTCTTTTCCTCATTAAGGTGAAAACCAGTTTTTATTTTTTATGTCCAACTCTCTTTTATCTCGACCTTGTATATATATATATATATACACACACACACACACACACTTCTTGTAACATTAATTCTTGATAAATGAAACTGTTACTGCAGTTGAAAGAAAAATATTTGAAGCACATACCGTTCAAAAGTGAATTACCCACATCTTCCCCCCTACGTGGGATCCTACATGCAGTCTCCACACCATATATATGCGTTAGTACCCTATCTAAATAATTGCCTAGAGTCATTGCTAGGTGGCTAGGGCTTTTTTTTTCTTCCGGATAAATATAAATGCATAATATTAATTATAATATTAAATATAATATTTTATATGAATGCATGCAACTATGGCAATCATGTACAGTATATGTGGGCGAACTGAAACTGGACCTGATTATTGGAACCGCATAGTAGTATATAATAATTAGGGAAAACTTAGCATATCCATGGGGCCCACTCCATGGCTTGGAACAGCCTGCTGTAAGTATTTGTGCACCTGAAAAATGTGGCCGACAGGACGCTAACACCAATACTGCGTTCCTAAATGGAGTATCTGAAAATATATCATTATGAATACTAAAGCGTACGAATACTCGCTTGTTCAACATTAAATTATTCACTATTTATTTTGACACCGTGTGAATGTAGACTAGTTTCTTTGTACGTAGTGGAGTATATAGGTATGGCACTACTATTCACTGGCCAGCTTTAATTCACTTCCCGAGCAATATTCATATGTATTATAGCATAAAATAAAATTGTACTTCCACTTTTCACATAAATATGCAGGCTACGTTTTATTTGATTAATGGACCCCAACCAGCCTTTTCTTTTCAGATTGTTTTGTTTCCTCATCGCTTGAGAAATAAATTCACAAATCAGTCTTTTATAAATAAAAAATAAATAAATAAACTAGTTTAAGTGAAAATTGAACTAACAATTAATTACTGTGTTTTAAAAAATTAAAAATGCTTTTTTGACTTTTTAAGATTAATTTACAAAATCTTAAAATAAAAAATTAATTTCATTTTATTTTATTAAACAAATAAAAACAATATATATATAATTAATATCCATGTGGTATCAATGTCTGTGTGAATGCATGCATCTATGGTAGTCATGTATACGTGGACGAACTGAAACTGTACCTGACTATTGGAACAGCGTATATAATTAATATCCACGTGATCCACTCCATGACTATTGGAACAGCCTGTGTTGTAAGTATTTAATCTGTTAGAATATTTTTCGAATCTTATTTCAAAGAAAAATATTATTATAGAAATACGTGAAAGCAGAACCGTCCATGCAAAATGAATTTTTAATTGTCATACGTGATGGACCTGTGTGATACGGTGTCACATCAGTAAAAAACACAATATATATATATATATATATATATATATATATATATATATATATATAAATTTTTGTTATTTATAATCATTCATTCATGATTTTTTATAAAATGATAAATTCTATATTTTAATTATTTTATAAAAAATTATTATATAAATTATTATATGAAAAATTAATTGTATAATTATTATATATTGCAAAACTGATATAATAATTAACAATTCTTTTCAACAGAGTTATAATTGTTTATATACTGATTTTAAATTTTATAACTTTACAAATTAACTCTAAAAACCCAAATGTATTTCTTATTTAAAGCCTAGAACAATTTTTAGATATAAATATATATGGAACAAAAAGTGTTCTCTTTTATTGATAGGAAAATAAAAGAATTATTATTTACACAAGTAAAAATTAATATTTTCACATGATCTCTCGTTAATTAAGTGTCGGATCTATTTACTATTTATGTAAAAGAGATTTTGTAGAACTATCATTTTTACTAGTAAAAATATCAATTTTTAAAAATAAAATAACACAATATACTCAAACTTATCATCATAATCCATTCTCATGTTACTACTATTAAACTAATAATTTATTATTTTTAGAGATAAATATAAAATAAAATACTCCCTTAGTTCTCAAAAAGAAAAGATACAATTTTTTTTGTCCTCATAAAGATGAGATAAAATACATAAAATAGAGAGTAAATATGTCATTTAATGGAATCTATTAACATAAAAAAAATAAAAATACTTATCATTTTATATAATATTGCGGAGTCATTATGAATAAATTTTTTTAAAAAATTATTCTCATTCTTCTACTTTTAATTATCGTAATATGTATCTAAATTATATTTTGGTCATCTTTTAAAGAACGAAGGGAATACATTATTATCATATACAAATTTTATGCATTGTATTTTTGTTTTTTTGAAACAAAATGAATATCGGAATGGTAGTAATACTACTACCCAATGGACGGACGGATACACAATGGTACTACTACCTACACCCGGTGGTTTAGTTAATGCACGTAATAAAGGTAGTACTTGTGGGTCGTATGATCGGAAAAAATTATTGTGGCTAATAATAGTCAGTTAGATGAAAGACTGAAAGTTGTAACATAATAAATTGTGAAATGACGCTAAAAGTAAATTCATATAAGAAAGCCGTTGTATCAGCTCTGACATTAACAATGAGACATAGAACACTCAATATAGAGAAACACAGTAAAAGTTTGCCGTGTTCTAAAAAACTCTGTCCAAATCCGTTTAGACATTAGGTGGTCATGTACAGCCTCAATTTTGATGGACGCTTAGACGGAATTGGACCTCTACCGCATTGATTTAACAAAAGTTTTGAAACTTTATAATACTTGAAATGAATTTTTTTAATGTAAAATTTTAAAATTATATTTACTATATGATTTGTATAGTATAATAAGTATATACAATAGAAAAATAAAAAAATGAGACCGTCTATGAAAACGCCTAGTCTGCCTAGAAAAATGACTAGACACTCCCTTGGTCGCCTAGATCCGCCTAACGATTTTTAGAACATTTATCGTTTGAATGCATGATTGACTATGATTTAATTTTTTAACCAATGCTAATACTATCAAATCAATGGCTACCAATCACAAAAAATTTGAACTTATCAACATGCACTTTAACTTTTAACCGGCAATGCGTAGAAATACAAGACATATAAATTAATGGAAAGGGGCAAAAACATTATAACAGGAACAGCTCCAACTCCAACTCCAGAGCCAGTCAAACTTCCTCCAAAAACAAAATTTTGATTATTTGGGAACTTAACGGGCCTTTAATCTAATCTTGAACAAATTCTATAGGAGATGCTTATAAAAAACTTTACTTCTTTACCAGCATCTCATACCAAATGTTCGTGACCAACACAAAATTTGTTATAATCAAGTTTTAGCTCATGTTGAGTGTCTTACGATCAATTTTAAGCCGATGTTAATGCATTGTCATCATTAATCTGTTTTATAGTTAAGGGGACTAGGAAAGAACGTAGTGTTGAATTGTGCAGCTGGTGTGGGTCGAATAACGATAAAGAGTGGCTTGGGAATTTACCAATAAGCAGGGACCTGATGCTCCACCGTTATTTTCTTATCAAACTTGTGCTTATTAAGTCCCACAAGTTGAGGGTATTTTGAACGCTCTGGAAATTAACTACTGCATTATGCTCATTATTAGAGTAAATTTATTTTACTGGATACATATGGCCTTGCTTAATTCTTGAAAAAAAAGAAGAGGCTTTAGGTAGTTTAAATGGGTTTACATTTCCATCCCCCTCTCCCCTCCCCCCACGAAATTAGTTTGTGTTTTACAACAAAAATCGTAAACTTATTATCAAAGAAAGAAATAAAAAAATCCTAAACTAGTCCTGAATTACCTCGATTCTGATGCAAGGAAAAGCAATCAGCTTATTTTTAGTATGCTCTCTTACATTTCACAAGGATCAGTAAAGAATATTTTGATGAAACTTTGGGGGACTATGGGATTAAGTGCAACTTTAACTCCAAATACCATCAATAATAAAGGGATTCTGCTTCCAATCACCAGCAACTAAACCTAAAAATCCTACTCCGATAACTAAGTCTCACCCTCAAATAAAGAATCTCCATGCAGCTCGAGCACCCAACCCTCACCCCCAAAAACTCATGCTCCAAACTTTTTCTTTTTCTTTATTATTTTTGGATGTCACTAAACTTTAACCAACCAAGATATTCTACATTACATACAGAATCTAGCAATCTAATCTTTCCATATAAACCAAATCCATCATATGTAACTCCAGCCAGCATTCATTTTGTATTTTCTATATCAAGTTGGTTCTAGAGCTGGCAATAGAAATTATCCACACATACATCAACATTTTCAAATTCAAATGTGTATTAGGATGAGATAGTTACACTAGGGGAGTGGGTGAGCGACTGAGGGAAGGTTTCCATTAGGTAATCTTATCAAGAGTAGAATGAAATGCTGGGAACCACAAACCTGCAAATTGCAATCCAGCATCCCTGCAAGGCAACGGCTGTCATCATCATACGAGTACTATCAAGAGAGTGGACAAAATTTAGAGGGAATGAAGTTCTCTGTTTTCTAACATCAAACTGAATTGGGCACAATAACAGTAGTGTTGGCAACTAATAAGATGCTTAAAAATAGAGGAGAAAGTACTTTATTAATAATAAATCACAACTTACTGAGTCACCCTCACGCTGCAAAGCCAAAACCTGAAGGGATGTTTTTATCTGCAACACCGTGGTGCAATTAGTAACTACACTGTCACAAAATTATTTTCAAGGCATATGGAAAATTGGCAGGGTATAACTTTGACTCCAGATTGTTTGTTCAATGGGAAAAGGTGCTCTAATTTGGACTTCCCAACTTTTAGAAACCAGTCTTCTTTTTTGAGAAGTGATTTCAGAAAGCAAACTAGGGTTCAAGCAGCATATGGCTGATTGTTTTAATTATGTGTGCAAAGGACAGTTTTGCACTTTGTAATCAAGCTAGTCCATGCAGATGACTTGATCTGAATGATCAGCATGTCATGCATTTACTCACATATTGTATAGCAATTAGAGATCACCAATTTTGATTTCTTGAACTCTGCCATTCCAAACAAAGTAGATGATTGCACCCCAAAATTGGTATATTTTGGCCATGCTATTATAGAACATGAACGAGTTCCAACTAAAGGTCTATCTATTGTGAACAACTCTTTAACTGTAAAGCTTCTACATAGAACATGTTACAACTTTTAACACCTGCTTTTCCACAGAATATTCCGTTAAAAGAAATAATGGTAATAAAACAGTAATAATAATAATAATAATAATAATAATAATAACAATAACAATAATAATACAGTGTCATATTCTGGAAATGGTCCATCTCAACTGAAAATTGTGATTTACCATATACTTTAGTACTATGTAACTCTTTTTTTCCCCTTAAAAGTCCACATGATTATTGTAAATTTGCAGAAATTTCATTCAAAGTTGTGTAGAACTTTTTAGTTTAAATATATGTTGAATTTTAGTGACATTGGGACAAGATATAATGTAAACAAATGATATATATATTTATATATATATATATATCGTGAAGCAATTTAAATACCTCTTACGTGACTATCTGTGGGATCATTCCTCTTTAGAACTATATGTGCTCAGTTTTACAATTGTGGTTCTAGATCAACACTTAACGGTCACATGTAAGGTAAAGAATATATATGTAGGGGTGATGTATGGGACACCTCTGTATTTTTTTACTACCTATTAAGTTATGCTTAAACTTTTCATCATTTCATTTTAATATTTTTTTTCACCCCGCCCCTGGTCAACAAAAATGTCTGAGGTCCGCCCTTGGTTCTATGAAATGCTGAATGTCAATTGACTTGTGAGCACCGGCGAAGCTACATAGTGCATAGTGGGGTCACTTGACCCCACTTAATTTTTTTTTGTTTTATAATATATAATAAATTTAAAATTTTTAAATATTATGAACAAATTGACCCCACTAAAATTTTATAAAATTTATAATATAAGGGTCAAATTGAAAATATATAACTTTCTCACTTAAGTCTCAAATTCATATCATTCCTACATCTTCTATATATTCATATAATTTTCTTAAATTAATTAATAATCTATTATATATTATTTTTTATAGAAATTAATTATTTATAAACAATTTGTCTTTAAAAAAGTCTATTAGGTATTAATATGGTATATATATACATGTATATAAATATATATAGAGTTAATAATTATTATATTATTATTGTAATCAAATATATGCAACCTGAAAATATAAAAAAATTATTGAAAAAGTTTAGTTCAGGGGCAGCTCCCCCGAACTCCTATTAAATTATTTATAACCTCATAATAATTTTGATCTTACTGAAAATTAATATTGACTTTGCCATTGCTTGCGAGTACATGGTATTTCAGAATATTCTTCTGGTTGTGCTACAATATGATTATATATTTATATCTGATGATCATAGGCAACCCTTGGACGTGTTTCTATGATCTTTTTGGAAGTATAGTGAAGGTACCTTATTTACGGTCATGACGTCAGTTATCTTCGTGGGGTGGAGCAACCATGCTTTTCCCAGGATTTCCTCCTGTAGGTCTTGCTTTGGAGGATATATCTGATGGTTGTCTCTGCTAATCATTTTATGCTTCAACCTCCAGCTTCATCACAAAATGAGCTAAGGTTCCCTTAACTGCATCATGTCAGATGCACCTCGACACGACTGTCTGGACTGGGAGTAGGTTCTAGTAGAACTATAGAAGTCATTGTAGAACCTTGAAAATCTAGTTGTGTGGTGTAGGCGTGGTCTTTCTTGGCTATGTGGGGGAGGGACAGGGAGTGACCTTTTGGAAGAGAAGGCCAATGCTAAATAATTCGATCTTAATCAAAAGAATAAGCTAGGGCCGTGAGTGTTTGTCTAGCTATTTTCTGTTCTATTATATATTTCTATTGCTTAATTTTTCAGGTTCTTGTGTTTCAGACCATAGGAAAAATAATGTTTTTGTGTTATTCTTGTATTCATTGCATATGTTATTTTGAAGGCAATGGTAGTTTTGGGGTGCCAAACATTTTCTTATTTGCCAAGGCATTTGTAGGGCCTCAAATCTTCTGTATCCATTCTCAATATCATGTCTCTATTATTAGAGACATGATGTGTGTATGTATATATATATATATATATATATATATATATATATATATATATATATATATATATATATATATATATATATACATCATGTCTCTGATAACAGAGATATAATATAAATAATGGATACAGAAAATTTGTGCCCGATAGGTAGTACAGGGGTGATTATCCACTACGAGGTCATTAATTTTAATTTGTTTAAGTATTAGTCAATTTATATAATTCTTAACTAGTGGGGCGCAAGGATATATAAAAAGAGCCGCTAAACTATATAGATTAATTATTTGGTCTGTGATGATAAGTGCTCTATTCGTGTAAGTTATACACCTTTTTTGAACATGCAGGTGGAGCATTGCACTCATCGATAACTTATTCAGAGTTTTTCTTGGTTTCCAATATTTTGTTCTTAAACTAAATTCTACGTGTTAGAATTTAAGATCGAAATATAGTACGTACACACAAAGATTTGATGAAAAACAAGATAATAAGAATATATGATGTACCCAGATTCATCAATTTGGTTATTCCTGTTTGTATGATGTATTCATTAGATGACTCACACACTGTACAATAATTCATACACCAAATAATATTTTATAGTAGCTACAAAACCCTAACTGTTATAATATGTGTTCAAGTCCAATACATTAATAAAACCTAAGATCGAGTCACTAATAAATCTTCAAATCCAAAAATACATTACATTTGGCTTCTAGGGGGTGCTGTATTCTTACAACCCCACCCGCTCACCAGCGAGCGGAGCAGCTCCTCACGAAGGAATAAGACCATTAGTAAGACCCGTAGAAGTATGAGTCAATCCCAACATTTTTCCATTTGGTGAATTTATGGATATTTGCTTGTTATACATATTCCTTTAGATTCCTTTATGTGCATATTCTTGCTAGAGACTTCTCTCACTGATTACTCAACTTTTTCTTGCTCTCAGATGACAACTAATTTGAGGAGGTGAACATTGTGAGGCCAAATGACTTTTACCAACCCCGTGATGCTGAAGTTGGTGGAAGCTGGTAAGTTGGGAAGAAGTGACCCACGACAAAGTTTAAAATGGCTGATACACATTAGTTGCTCGGGCTTCTGTTGCAGATGCTTCCTACTCAAATGAACTTTAGTGATCGAGTTTCATTTAGTTAGGAGATGTCTAATCATTATTCACAAGACTTTCATGGATTTAAACGTGTAGTACTATACTTTGCATTAGAATTCATGCTTTTATGTGGTAGTCGCATTAATTTATTATGAGGTAGTCGCATTAATCTATGCTATGCTTTAGAGGTGGTTTATTAGGGTATGAAAAATACAGAATTTGTGTGTTTTGTTATAAGAACACTGGCGCATTAGTTGCATCCACTATCAACGTACAGAGTCAAAGTTGCCGTAGACCTTATTAGCATAGCACAGCAAGACGAGGAGCTGCAAACAATACATACTAGTTGCGCATGTGACTTGCATATGCATCCCAGTGAGCCGGCAACAATTAGGGTTGGGTTGGATTTCAACTTTTAGGATGGAATTAAGAAGATATATTTTTTAAGTGTTTAGATTGACTTATTTGGTCCAATTAATCAAGTTTTGGTGATTATGATTTTTAAAGATTATTATAATTCGAATTATTTGGTTCAGTTATCTATGGCAAAATTTCCCAGATAAGTAATTTTCAAACAAATTATCAGCTAATGTGTTTTTCCATCAATTTTGAGGTGAGCACCAGTTTTGGATTGTTTTAAATTTCAACAAAGAAAAATGGGAATAAATTAAGCAAGTAAGCATTCATTAAGCGAATATAACCAGGCCCAACCAGCTTAGAGAATAGAGGATGTTGGGTTATTTTAAATAATGAAATAGTTTATTATGTTGGAGACGTGGATTTTGTGATTAAGAAAATGTGAGATGACTCCATTTATTGATGAAGAGAGAAGAAGAAAGAAAACCCTCTCGAACCCCGGATCAGGGACTAAGTCAAAAAAAAAAATTAGAGCGTCAGGATAAAATATTATAATATTATAAATAATTTAATAAGAATTTGAGTTATTATTTATATTTTATGAATAATTTTATATTATTAATATATATGAATCTTTTATAGTATAATACGTAAAGTGAAGTAAATAAATCATAAAATTTAATATTTCTATTATGATACTTAAAAAATAAGAAGAGTTATATTTTGAATTGACTTAAAAAATTAAAATAATTCTCATATTTAGAATAAAGGAAACACTTTACTTATATTTTTTCAAATAGTATTATATATATATATGGGGAATAATCTATGGCAAGCGTTTGCTATGGATACTATTCCAGTAAATGTATCTTGAACCGTTAAAATAATAATTTTAATGGATGAGATGAATGTCACCCGCTATCTAAGATAACAGGTAGAAAAAAAAAAAATCTCAGTCAACCCGCTATCTTAAATGACGGGTGGAGTTTTTTTCTTTTCTTTAAAAAAATCATCCACCCGCTAACTTAGATGCGGGGTGGAGTGAATTTTTTTTTTTTTTTTTTTTTTTTAAACTAAGTTTTAAAAAAAAAAAAAAAAAATCCTCCACCTGTCAACTAAGATGACGGGTGGAAATTTTTTTTGATTTTTGAAACTAAGTTTGAAAAACAAAATCAAAAATTTTTTCCACCCGTCATCTTAGTTAACGGGTGGATTTTTTTTTTTATTTTTAAAACTAAGTTTAACAAAAAAAAAATCAAAATCAAAAAAAAAATTCACCCGTCATCTTAGTTGACGAGTATAGTTTGTTTGTTCGTTTTTTTTTTAATACTAAGTTTAACAAAAAAAAAATAAAATTTCCACCTGTCATCTTAGTTGACTAGTAGAGTTTGTTTGTTTTTTTTATTTTTTTTATTTTTTTAGAACTAAGTTTAATATAAATAAAAATCAAAAATCAAAATTTTTTTCCACCCGTCATCTTAGTTGACGGGTGGACTTTGTTTGGTATTTTTTTTTTAATTTTTAAAACTAAGTTTAAGAAAAAACAAAATAAAAATAAAAATTAAATTTTCTTTCCACCCGTCATCTTAGTTGACGGGTGGAGTTTGTTTTTCTTTTTTTTTTTAAATTTTTTAAAACTATGTTTAACAAAAGAAAAAATTTCAAAAATCAAAAAAAAATTCCACCCGTCATCTTAGTTGACGGGTGGAGTTTGTTTTTCTTTCTTTTTTTTTTTTTTTAAAATTAAGTTTTAAAAAAAAAATCAAATTTTTTTTCCACCCGTCATCTTAGTTGACGGATGGAGTTTGTTTTTTTTAAAATTTTTAAAACTAAGTTTAACAAAAAAAAAAAAAAATCAAAAATCAAAAAAAAATTCCACTCGTCATCTTAATTGACGGGTGGAGTTTTTTTTTTTTTTTTTTAAATTTTAAAACTAAGTTTAACAAAGAAAAAAAAATCAAAAATCAAAAAAAAATTCCACCCGTCATCTTAGTTGACAGTTGGAGTTTGTTTTTCTTTTTTTCTTTTTTTAAAATTAAGTTTAGCCAAAAATCAAAAATCAAAATTTTTTTTTCCACCCGTCATTTTAGTTGACGGGTGGAGTTTGTTTTTCTTTTTTTCTTTTTTTTTAAAAAATTTTTAAAACTAAGTTTAACACACACAAAAATAATCAAAAAAAAAAAAAAATCACCCGTCATCTTAGTTGACAGGTGGAGGATTTTTTTATTTTTTTTTAAAACTTAATTTAAACAAACAAAAAAAAAGAATTTTTCACTCCACCCGTTATTTAAGTTAGCGGGTGGAGGATTTTTTTGAAAAAAATAATTTCACTCCACCTGTCATCTAAGATAGCGAGTTGACTGAGTTTTTTTTTTTTTCCTACCCGTTATCTTAGACAGCGGGTGACATTCATCTCATTCATTAAAATTATTATTTTAACGATTCAAGATGTATTTGCTGGAATAGTGTCTATAGTAAACGCTTACTATGGATCATTCTTATATATATATATATATATATATAAATTGGGAGGGGGAGGGTTGAAGTTAAAATATCAAAATTTAATAAAAATCAGGATAGCCCGACCCCTTAGCCCTAGGTGGCTTAGGTTGTGTTTGATAAAATTAGTTATTAAGATCTGAATAATTTAGACATCTGAATAATATAGAGCATCTGAATAGAATTGTATCTGAATGAAAAAATGTTGTTTGATAATTTTTTTTTTCAAAATGTCTGAATAAAAGTATTTTACTATTTTATCCCTATGTATAAAAGTATTATAAAAAAAAACAAAAAACAAAAAACAAAAGCAAAGCAGCGCTGCTGGCAATCTTCTTCTTCTCCCTCAGGCCTCATCTCCCCGCCCCATCCCTCCCCTCGCCGCCGCCCCCACCCCCGCTGTCCCCCTCCTCCTCCCCCATCCCCGCCCCACCCGCACCCTCCTCCCTTCTCCCCCCACCCCCGAAGCCCACCTCCTCCCCCCGCCGCTGCCCCCATCCCCGCCGTCCCCCTCCTCCTCCCCACCCGCGCCCGACCGCCCCCCTCCTCCTTCCTCGCCGTCCCCGCCCCACCGCTCCCTCCTCCTCCCTCCTCTTCCCCCTTCCCCGCCCCCACCGGCACCCTCCTCCTCCCTCCTCTTCCCCCTTCCCCGCCCCTCCTCTTCCCCCTTCCCCGCCCCCACCCGCACCCTCCTCCTCCCTCCTCCCTCCTCCCTCCTCTTCCCCCTTCCCCGCCCGCGCCCCACCGCTCCTGTTCTGGGCTCCCCCTCCCCCGCTCCTGCTCCCCAGCGCCCCCTTCCCCCTCCCCAGATCTGGTATGCATGGTGGTGGTGTGGTGCCTGGTGACGTGATGGCGTGTTGGTGGTGGTCGGGTGACGTGGTGGCGGTCTGGTGGCATGGTGGTGGCGGTCTGATGGCGTGGTCTGGTGAAGGAGTGGTGGTGATGTGTGTGGTGATATGATTGGGGGATAGAATAGGAAAATAATAATATTAAGGAGGGTATTTTTGTCCAAAAAATAACAATATTCATTCAGACTTGCCTCTTAATTATTTAGACTTGATTTCGTATCTTAACCGATTAGAGGCATTAAGAGGTAACAAAAAAACAAACAAACAACCTTCTGCCTCTTACCGAATAAGAGGCAATCTATTAAGAGCTATTAAGAGATAAACAAACACACCCTTAGTCCCTGCACAGACCTTAAAAGTCGTAGTCCATTTGGATCTAATAAAATTTCAGGCCATTTGATTGAAAGAAATTATTTTAAGACGGGATAAAACAATAGTTGAAATTAAAATTAAATTATAATAAAATTAAAATTTAATATTTTATTTATATGTACGTTTAGTACGTTATTTAAAAATTATATTAAAATATAATGAATAAAATATATTTAATTAACTAATTATATATACATAATTCAAAATAAATATAACACATATTAATATTATAATACTATATTAATATATAATATTATTATTATATTATTATAATGTATATTAATACATATAATATTATATGTTATATTAGATATTCTATATATTTATGTTTATAATTATAATAGATTAATATATAATATAATACTTGTTAATAATATATATATATATATATATATATATGACGGTTTAAAAGTGTACCTCTTAAATAATATACCTCTCTAAGCAACATACATTTATCAAAACGATATCTTTTTTAATTTTTTTTTTTAAAATAATATTAAAAAAAGATATGATGTGATATTATATATATATATATATATATATATATATATATATATATATATATATATATATATGGGTAAATGCATTTTTATCTCAATATTTTTTTATTACTTTACTCATTGAAATTGCGATTCTTTAGGGGGGTTAGAAATCGCAATTTTAATATATAAAGAAAAAACGATTCCGTCGAAATGATCATTTTAACCAAATTTAACATATAAAAAAGGACGATATTTTTTTTCCTGATCAAAATAAACATTTTTTTCCGTTCTCAATTTCTATGTTACAAACGGCCCACTTATGAAAACAAAACAGCTAGTTGGGTCAAGAATTTAGTGATGCGAATCCATCTCATATGACATGATGAAGCTGATGGAACGAACCTAATCCTATAATTAACTGAGCTTTTGGGGGCACTTGCTAAGCATTAAACTTTAGTATGAGAACTTTCAATAAGGAAATTTGTTGCATCATATATTACTTCCTATTTCCATAATATAAGATATAATTTAATCCATATATACACTTTTGAATATAGTAAGCTATTTATAAAACACTACCGTTACAAGATTGATTTATTTTTTTTAAAGTTAATTGAACCACATCAATTTTAAATTTAAAAATATCTCAAATAAATTTTAAAAAATCAAAATTATTACTCTCCCTATTTCAAAATATAAGAGCAAAATAATTTTTGAACGATGCTTTATTTTCTCCCCATAGTTTCATATTTTAGGTTAAATGGAATATTATGTTTCGGAATGGACAAAGTAATTAATATTTGTTTAAAACACTTTCTAAAATTAATTGCAATCAATTACAATTTTAACAAGAGTATTGTTATATTTACAAAAATACTCTTACAAAATAATATGTCAAAGTGTAGTTAGTGACTGATCCACCATACATGGGTGATGGGTAAATCTAATAATTATAATCAACTAAAATAATATACATTATTGTATATATTTTTTTGTAATAATTTTTTATTCACCTTAGTATTATTGTTTTAACAAATCCCCCAACCCCATTTCTAACATTTACAATAAGAAAGCTTTCTCAATATTTCAGCTGGGCTCAGTGCTGGATGTGCCTGTGATGCCAGTAGACTAAAAGCCCTAAACCAATTAAATTCCTATGGCCTGGTTTCTCCGGCAGGCCCCCTTGTGTGCCTTAATGATTATCGAACACTGGATGACAGTTCCATTGCTTATTACCAAAGGCAAAGGAGGAGATCTAGAAACTGAGATCATGCATGTCTTCAAACAAAAGAAAAATTACCGTTGGTTTATTAAATTAATTAGTCTTTAATTACTTTCTTAAATAATGTTATTTTTGAAAATAGTGATGCTCTTAAGTAGTTGTATGAAATTTTCAACATGAGAATGGAATCTATATATGTTTATTCTCATATCCGTTAATCCATCTTCAAAAATAAATAAATAAATAAATAAATCAAATTATGGGATGAATTATTTAATTGGTAAAAAAAATTAAATATTTTAAATATAAGAAATAGGGAGTGAGATCGCATCAATAATTTTGTATATAGTTGGAGGTCCCTACTATTCGTAAAAAAGAGAATCACTATGCACTACAAAATCGAAAAAGGAAAAACTTCTTGGTATAAATACATGATGAACCTTCTAAATCAATAACAATGAGATGAGAAGGGGAAAAAAACCCAATCATTCGATGATATATATATATATATATATATATATATATATATATATATATATATATATATATATATGAAAACTCATCTATAATAGCCGGTTACTAAGAGTATTATTCTAATAACTAGATCTTACACTATCCATCATAATAATGAATGTTGTGAATTAAAATTAAAATTGATCTTGCTGCTAAAATCTTCAATAACTTCCTTATAAAAAGTCACTGTCGTTAGAGTTTATCAAATAAGATCTTTGAGAGTAACCGTTTACAATAATTTTTCGTACTTTTTTACATCGACTTTGAATGAATCAAAGATGGTTTCTACGAATTGCTTATAGTGAATAAAAGTTAAATCAGTCCAATTATATATAATACTACCTAGTTAATTACTTGCATGAGGAAGTCTAGCTAGTAACAAATTTATAATTAATAAAGGTAGATTTTGGAACCTTTTACGTTGACAATCATTGCGTAGGACTTTTACTTTCTTCAATAAAACTTTTAACACTTGGATATTAGAAAATAAAATCTCTTCATGATTCAAAGTTCAAAGTGCAATGATCATGGGCACTACTACTATTTTTGAAGTAATCTTACGGCGGGAAGCTTTTATTTTTTATTTTATTTAAGCTTAATTAATTACTTAGTAGTAATGCTGGAATAACATGATTGATATTAAGTAAATAAATAAAAGGTCATAATATTTATATAAGCATATATATATATATATATATATATATATATATATATATATATATATAATTAAAGAACAAATAAATGTGTGCATATAATCTACATAGCATATAGATAAACGTTCAGATACCAAGTATTCACTGTTCAGGGACATTGGTCTCTCCAATCCCCCGTGTATATTATGCTACATGCATGCATGGTAACCAATGTTAAGTACAGCAATAAAGCTTACATGATATGTACCATTTAAAAGTTCAAACGGTGAGATTATGCATCCCTTAATATGGAGTGTGTGTCCAATATATATATATATATATATATATATATATATATATATATATATATGTTAATGATTTTATTAGAGAGAATCAAAGCTCACATGTAAATTTGAATTATGAAACATCATCACATGTATAGAGCCATCAAACAGGACACCTTTTTTCTTATAAAATACCAAAATCTTGATATATAAAAAAGGACATCTTGGAGCAGCAATGCGACATGGAAGGGCATGGAATTATGGAATATGATTTGATTACAATAATATAATTGTGTTAGCATATTCAAGCACATGACTCCCCATCATTTGGTCTTTGTTACTTTATTATTAAAAAGAATATTGGCTCTAACATTGTGTATTCTATATACTCCCTCTTTTTTAAATTAAAAAATTAATATTGACTTTTTAAAAATTAATTTTAAATATTTTTAAATTCAAAATTAATATAAATTCATTTAGTTTATATTAATATAATTATAAATATTATAAACTATTTAATTTTTTTTTACTAATTATAAGATTTATTATTTTTAAAACTTAAATACAGCATGTCAATTTTAAATTTAAAAATATCTCAAATTAACTTTTAAAAATTCAATATTAGTCTTATAATTTAAAACAAAGAGAGTATATCTAAAAAAATGTTAGTAGATCTTTTAGCCATTTGTTTTTCATTATTTAGAACACAAAAGATATGATTGTTTGCAAAAATATACTTAAGATTAGACTATTTGTATTAATTTAATATTACTTCGGATTATTTTATCTTATGATGAGGGATTAATAGTCCTTTAAATAGTCCTACGGAATATTTTTTTTATCATTCTTAAAGCTATTTATGTGAAATTATATAATCTCATGAAAAATTTGGTATTAATAGTCTCTTTTATTTTAAGTTATTAAATGACTTTATGAGATTAATAATCAAGTATTAAGGGATTAATAATTCCTTATCAAATGATTAAATAGTTTAAAGTAGTATTAAATTAAGTTAAATAATCTAATTCTAAATATATTTTTCGCAAAAAAATTTAGTATTATAGCGTAATTTGTATGCGTATATATATTTGCGTGTATGTATATATACGTGTGTGTAGAGAGAGAGAAAGGAAAAATAATATGTTAAAGGGAAAATTCTTTCACAATTCAAGTTATTGGCAATGTGTCTATATATAGTTTAACTTTTAAAAAAATTACTTGGAAGTTGACCTAATTTACATTAGATAGGATAATTTTTTTTTCCCCTTTAATAAGAATGCCGAAAGAAGAAAGAAAAATAGAGAGATAAAATACTACTGTAATATTAGACATGCAAAGTAGGTCGGATTGGTCCGGCCTGGCCTGGGCCTGGTAGGCTTTGGCTGTTGACCAGGTCAGGCCAGACTTTGACTTTTGAGCCTGTAGGCCGGGCTTCTCGATCAAAGTCTGGCCTTTTGAGGTCTGTAGGCCAGGGCGGGCCAGGCCAGGTCGGGCCAGGCTTTGGGTCAGGTCAGGCTAGTCCTTAGGCCGAGCCAGTCTAATCCTTGGGCCGGGCCGAGTCAGGCCTAAAAATGTAATTAACTAATTTTTAATGTGAAATATAAATATTAAATAAACTAACTACTATATTAATTAAATGTATTGACAAAAAATTAAAAATGAGTAATTAATCAATAATAAATAATTAGTCGGTTACAAATATTTTGCTTCAAAATATTTTTAAAATGTCTTCAAAATTCAAATCTTCAAAAAATGTATATTCCTATTTTCAAAAAATATCTTTTCGTTTTATCTTCAAAAAACATATCTTCAATCTTAAAAAAAACATATATCTTCAATATTCATGTATATGCAATTTCATCAGTTTCTACTCCAACTTCGAGATCTTCTGAGCTATCTTGATCGTCTATTACATCTTGTACTCTTCTTTGTGCGACAAGATAATCTCTATAACAAATGCATATCTCCAACGATTTTGGGCTAAGTCTACTTCTCTTTTCATCCAATACCCTGCCAGATAAAGAAAAATATTGATGAATTTATTTATCTAACTTTTAAAAAAAATTAATCTTGAAAATTTGAGTAGTATATTTTTAGATAATTTATAATTATATTGAATCAATTTTAAATTTAAATATATTTTAAAATTAATTTTAGAATACCCAAATTAATTAATTCTATTTTGAAACTGAAAAAGTTTTACAACATTAACCAGATTTGTCAACCAATTGTGATTAGTACAATAAACAGAAAAGTCAAACAAAGTTTTTCAAAGTTTATTATTTCACTACAATGAACCATTTCTTCTCTTCATCCGTCTTTTTGCTGCTTATATATATCAAGTTATAGTCTATAGTTAAAACGAATTAGTTAGGCTGGGCGGGACTTTTACATAGGTCGGGCTAGGCCGGTCTTTTTCTTAGGCCGGGTAGGGTCAGGCCAGTCTTTTTCATAGGTCAGGCCGGGTTTTTTTGTAGGTCAGGCTAGACCGGACTTTTACGTCAAAATAACAGTCTGTTCAAAAACTGTAGGCCGAACCGCCTCGGTCCGGGCTTAGGCCAGGCCAAACCGACTTATGGACCGTAAGCTTTTTGTGCATCCCAATAATATAAAGAGGTACATGCATGAATAAAGTCATTCTCAGATTTCAGTTGCAGAATTAAAAATAAAAAAGAAAAACACATGATAATTCCAAAACTACTATTCCTTATCTAAGGAAATACAATTGGAAAGAGTGAACTTAAACTAATTAGGTTGACCGAAACAAGAAATATAGTAGAAGAGGTCCACAATGTACAATGAGGTGACATTTGTGGTCGGAAATATGTGGAATCAATCAATCAGTTTAATTTGTGTCCGTAAAAAATATGCAATAATATTGAATATATATATGTGTGTGTGTGTGTGTGTCTTTTCTTGTGAGATTCATTGTAGCTGCAAGATTAATATTGATTTTTTTTTTTAAAATTAAAATATTTTTAAATTTAAATTTAAAATTATTTATTTAAATTTTAAAAATAATAAAGCTCATATATAATTAGTAATATTTTTTTGAAAATTTATAATAATTATAATTATATGAATGAATTTATATCAATTTTAAATTAACTTTTAGATAATCAATATAATCTTAATTATATATTTCGAACAAGTATTAAAAATCTTTCAAATTAAGATGCTCCCTATGGCCGAATTGATAAACACAAAAGCTGATACTTATAAACTATATGCTGCTTAATTTGGGCATAGTCTGTCTATACTATAAACCCACACACACGAATGTTTGAATTGCTCATAAAACCAAATCTAGGCGGAGGCTGAGAAAACTTAAGTAGGTAATATTACTACTAATCCAGTATACTTTAGGTTTAAGAAACATTAACAATCTCAACCACCTCGGACAAATTCAAAGGTGTAAAGGATAGCCCACTAACATAGACAATTAATTCCCGTCTTAAGATTGATGTTGATCGTCAAATTAGAAAACTAATTAATGATCTTTTTTTAATTTGTAGGAAATTAAGTTATATTCGAACTACTAGAGTCGAAACTCTAGAAACATGGAAACATTCAAAGTTGACCCCTATTATTTTTGAACCTGAATTTATAGGTCACATGATGTTTATATCTACAGCCTTTCACAGTAAATTTTGCCCCAGGCTTTAATTTAAAAGATTAAGGTGACTAGACTGATTAACTATAATTTGTTGATTTTAAAATTTAAATAATTTTCATTATACATACATATATATATATATATATATAACCATTAAAGTCATGCCGCATAATTCCAGAAAAGTGCCAACCTCGCAGCCTCGCAGGAGCCGGGGGGAGTAGTACTTGATTGATAGGTTTCATTAAATTGAAACGAAGGATGCCAAATTTTGGACCACCTTAAAAGGAACCGTTTATATATGTGGAGTTGAAACTTTTGTACATACATTGCTAGACGGTGAGATTTGAGGCATATATATAACTCACTAAGCATCAAATTATATATTATATTATAATAAGAATATGTCAATTTTAGTGCAAATAAACATAATAATATAATCTATAAACTAAAACTAATAATTGATTAATATATTTATTCGTAACAAAAGTCACTGCTTTAAAACTGTGAATCGATGCTGGCATTTGAATTGTATGTGGGTGGACATATATATATATACATGATGATGACTTCTTTTGGCTATGGGTCAATTAATAACTTACTATAAAATGAATATAGTCGGTTTATTACTAATTACTTTTTGAAATTCTAGTCATCGTCATTATCAATATTCTATTCATGTAACCAGATGGGGCAGAGCTAGCTAGATCACCCAACCAAACTGATCACATAAACTATCATTAATATATATATGATTTGATTTAAGGGCATATATTTTTAAAAAGCATACCAAATATATTTCATTTAGCGACGAATTTGGCGACAGTTTGGTCCATTGCCATAGGTAGGGGTGTTCAAATTTTTCGATTTTTTTGGTTTTTTACCGAACCGATCAGTATCGGTTTTTTCGATTTTTTATATTTTTCGGTACCAATAGCGGTATGGGCATTTTTGAATTTCGGTTCAATTCGGTATACCGAAAGAACCGAATTACATATATAATAATAAATTTATATTAATTATTATATAATTAATATAAATTATATATAATAATATATATAATTAATAATAATTATATATATTGCTAATCGGTAAAAACCGAAAATTGAACCGAATTTGTACCGAACTGGTACCGAAACCGATAATTCGGTTCGATTTTCGGGTTCTTGTTTTAGCGATAATTTCGATTCGATACCGGTTCGATTTTTTACTGATGGATACCCCTAGCCATAGATTTGTCTGTCGCTAAAAATTTTAACAACGGACAATATATCGCGATGGACAAATATATAGCGACAGACGAACCTATGACGACGAACCAAATTATCTCTGGATCCGTCGCTAAAAAAAAATATGCTAAGTATATCTTTTAAAAAAGTATACTTTTGAACTTTACTCGGTCTATATATGTGTGTGTGTGTGGGGTCCTGGGAGGCAAATAGTATGTATTAAAAAAATAGTATGATAAAAGTGTTTCTGGGCCATGAGAAGAGAAGTTCAACCCCGCCTGACCTGGATGTTTCATGCTCTACTTGATTATTTAATGTCCCACTCTTCCTCAGTTTCTTGTTACAAACCAAAGGGAAATTTGTTTAACTTCAATTCTTTCGCTTTCGCTTACTTGAAATCAGGGGGAGATCCCTTATAGTCTTTGGTTTGATAAGATATGAGTAAATTTGTTTAACTTCAATTCTTTCATAAAAATTGTTATAAATAGGAGGTTTACTCAACCAACATCTACATTATGTATATTTTAACGGGGGAGGGGGGTCACTAGTGGGTAAACTGTATAATGAAATAATAAATTATAAATAAATAAAATAAACCGTTATTATTAAATTAAACTTTTTTCATTAATAACTGTTCCCTCTCTTTTCTTAATTTTTTAATTTTAATTTTTGAATTGCACACGCAAAGGTGTGCCCGACCCTAGCACTCATAATTTAATACTCTATCTGTTTTATATTATTTGATTATTATTAACTTATTGTTAATTTTATTATTTTATAATTTTTAACAAGTCATTTTAATTTTAAATTATTTTAAATTAATTTTAAAAAATTAATAATAATCAGATAATTTGAAACAGAGCAGTATAATTTTTTAGTTCAATAGTTAAAAATCTAATTAAAACATTCTTACCAGTGTTGTATGAGATTGTTATTTTCTCTTAATTATTATGAGACATTATTATAAATTTTATTTGTACTATCCCTCTAAATTAGGGGTTTTAGAAAACAAAATAAAACTATCATTATAAATAGTACCTAAATATGTGCCAAATTTCTCTCTTTATTTTTTCTTTTTTATTAATTTTAATTATTAATATTTAAAAATAATTAACGCACGCAAGTATATGTCAAAGGTTAAGGAGACTAGTACTAAATTAAAGAGGTTAATTAATAAATAACACCAAATGTTAGATAATGATAGTGAGAGAACACTATATTTATTTATATTATTAATAAATAGGATATAATATAAATTTTAATATCATATTTTATTTTTTAATGATATAATTAAATATAATTTTTAATTATTATATGTTTATATTCTTTAATTTATTAACGAGGTGGCGCCAAAACATCTTCCTTCTCTTTTAGTCCAAATTTCTCAACGCCTCTTTTAGTCCAAATTCTCAACTTCCTCCAACCGTCTAATCCCTCCTCTCTTCTCTCTCTCTCTCTCAGCCAATAATACATTTTTTTTCTTTTACCCATAGTCCCCATACATAGATCGCCATAGACATAACCACACTCGGTTATATATTTGTTTTGATACTCTTTACTCTGTGTGTGAATCAAAAATTTCAGTTACGATCACTCGCCGGAAAATATCCTTCCCGATCACCCCCGACGGTCGGAATAACTTATTACTGGTTAGATTAAAATTTATTATTGTCAACTGGATGCGGGCACTTTTGCGTGACTCTGTATGTGTACTGTTTATATGATAAGTCGGTTGAATTTGAGGGTTTTGTATTTATAAATATGCGTGATTTAACGGAGTTTGTTGATTTTCGTTAGGGTTTCTTCATCATACAACAATTTTAAACAAGATTTATCAATTCCTTTCTTAAATTTATGTGGAAGTAAAAAGCGCCGCGAATTTCCTCTTCTTTATTGATGAAGATCGTAAAGTTTGCTAATGGTAGTTTATTTTCTTCTCTATTTGAATTTAAATTAAATTAAAAGCGTTTTAAATAAAAAAAAAAAACTGATTTCTTTTTGTTGATGGTTTTGGTCGCAGTTTTTTTTTTGTAGTTAAAGAAAAGATTGATTCTGTATCTTTTTACTTTGCTAGGGCTTGATCAGAGCACGCTAATTAATTGAACCGAACATAAAAAGTTACCAAATTCCTCTTTTATGGCGATTAGTATTTAATACTTGGTCTAATCTATTTGAGAATTTAAAATATTCATTTTACTCTGGTCTCTGAAGCTTCCGTATTGCGATTATGAATGAATACTCGATATGTCCTGGAAATTAGGGACAAATTCTGTGAAATACAGACAATACATCATGAATACTAAGTTATAATACTAATATCATTTGCAGCTTAAAGTCTTTTTACTGAATTATATAAATTAACACTAAGAAACAAAATAGAGTAGATAAATATCATAATTATTTTAGCAATTTTTTTTTAATAAATGATTGGGAACTGTAAAAAAAGAATTAAAAATCTTTTGGATGTGATTTATTTCAGGAAGACCCAGTTGATCCCAAGAAGTATTTAATTTCTATTCTGTAAGTTTCACTTCCATTCAATTCTCTTTCTAGAAAAGGATTTAAGAGTAGGAGAAGAGCAAACAACTCAAAGGGTTGGCGAGGGGGAGGAAGGGGTGGGGGTTGTTTTTATGTGGGTGTGTCCATACGTTACGTATCCATGGCACTCCCGTGAGAGTGACAAAAGTTGGTGGCCAGAAAGAAAAAGGAGAGAGAAAAATATATAGAATCCCTCTTATCCTGCGCACCCTTTCTCTGTCTTATCTTTACACCCGCTTCCCCATTTCTCCCTTCACTCTTCTCAATTCCGAGGGAGGGGAAAATCCAGCTCGATATTCTTCTTCTTACTATATGTAGGACCCTACAATTTGTTGTTAAGCTTTAATGTTAATTTACGCATTTCCCTCGCCAAGGGGACACTGATACTATGTGATTTGGAGCTTCAGACTTCTTTTTTCTAATCCCTTGAGCTATCTTATCTGCCATTGCCTTAGTCTGATCTGCTTGAATTTGTGTTAATATCATACTTTAAAGGGAGCCCATTTGTAATTTTGCATTGGCTGATCAATTCACACTCATACTCATTGAGATCTAACTTCCTGTAAATATGTATGTTTTATATTTATTTTTTCTTTTCCCTCATGGCTCTCTTTACTTTTGTCCTCTGTCTAGTATCTTACTTTTTGTTTGTGGATTTTGTGGCAGATTTATAGCAGAGAAAAGGATCTTCCTTTCTGCAAATTGGGGTATTATAATTAAATGTAGGAGTTATCAAAAGCCTGCTAAATGTATGAATTGAGATATCAATGTGGTTTAATTTAGAGTGTGTGGATGGATGTATGTGAATTAGATCAAGCATTACAGAAGCATTCAGCAGTGGAGACCCCAAGGCCACCACTAGGTCTGGCGGAAAGGAACAATGGAACCACCCGCCGGTCTAGGACAAGAGAAGTCAGTTCTAGGTATAGGTCACTTACTCCATCCGCAGCTTCTGGTCCAAGGCGTTGCCCTTCCCCAAACACTACAAGAACAGACACCACCTCATCTGTATTGGCTCCAAAGAGAGCAATATCGGCTGAACGGAGGCGGCCCTCGACGCCACCATCGCCACCAAGTCTATCCACACCAGTCCACGATACAACAACAGTTATACAATTGGCATCTAGAAAGTTAATGAGCAGCCGGTTACCTGAATCTTTATGGCCTTCCACAATGCGCAGTCTAAGTGTTTCTTTCCAATCCGACACCTTCTCCCTTCCTATCAGTAAAAGAGAAAAACCTGTTGCTCATTCCCCGTCAGATCACACTTTGAGGCCATCATCAAATGTAGCACATAAACAATCCGAAACTACAGCGCCCGCTTCACGAAAGCCTACACCGGAGAGAAAGAGAAGCCCTCTTAAAGGAAAGAATTCCCCTGATCAATCCGAGAATTCAAAACCTGTGGATGGTTTACATGGTCGATTAGTGGATCAGCACCAATGGCCTAGTAGAATAGGTGGAAGAGTATCATCCAATGCTTTAGCTAAAAACATTGATCTTGCTGTTAAAACAGCTAAAGCTACAACTACACCAAATCCAGGAATGATGGCAACTTTGAGGAGAATGTCCATACCTGGTTGTTTGAGTAGTAAACCCTTACAAAAATCTGCCAGTGATGCGACGAGGCTAATATCATTTGACGAAAGTGTAAAAGTAGAATTTGAGGCTTGTTCAGTTGATGATAAGGCACTGAAGATACCCAAGGTTGTTTCTTCAAGACCATCAGAAAGAACAAAATTAGTTACTCCCACTGACCGGTCACAGTCTTTGCCTACTCCTGGATCACGCCCTGCATCACCGAATAAGACATCTCTGCTGTCATCCTCTGTTTCTAGAGGTGCCAGTCCATCTCGAACAAGGACCTTGACATCTGCTCCATCTAGAGGAGTCAGTCCATCTCGGACAAGACTGCCCAGTCCATCAAGGCAAGCCAACAATTCAACATCTGTACTCAGTTATATTGCGGATATTAGAAAGGGAAAGAAGGTTGCTAACCACATTGAAGATGTTCATCGGTTGCGGCTACTGTACAATAGGCATTTGCAATGGCGATATGCCAATGCCCGAGCAGATGTTGCTCTAAATTCTCAGAAAGTAACAGCTGAGGTTTGGCCTTTTAATCTTTATGAAACTTCTGAGGTCCCTTTTAATATGTTGTATAATTTAGTCACTATTTATCTTGATTACCAGTATGTTTATCTGTTTTCCTTGGATGACAAATTGCAATATCCTCAAGAAAATTTTATCTTTTTTTAGATATTGAATCACATGCTTCGTACTATGTCATTTCCCCAGGCTTGGATTCGTATGTTAAATTCATAGCATGACGCTTGGTTTTTACTAAATGTTTCAATTTGCATATGCAGAAAGGATTGTTCAATGTATGGAGAACTACCTCAGAACTATGGAATTCGGTAACTGAGAAGAGGATTGACCTCCAACAGCTGAGGCTGAAGCTGAAGCTGTACTCAGTTTTAAATGAACAAGTAATGCATCTGTCTCACTAACGTCATCGTTAAGCAATTTCATGTACTTCTTGATTTAGTTTACTGAAATTCTTGGTGTTTTAGTCTTTTAGGGTCTTTAGTTCTTTTTTTCTTTTCTTTTTTTAACTTAAAAATATGTTAAAATACTATACAATTTTCACATGGGAATGTGAGGATCCACATCAGGTGATCACTTATATTTCTATCAACACTTGTATTAAAGATCACCAGTTAGTGTTTTATGCTGGTGTGAGATTCCTAACTATATTGTCCTGGAAAAAGAAATTGATTTTTTTTTGGTAAAACTGATTTTGTAAAGAGGTGCATGACCTTTACCAGATGGTAAAACTGAATCTTAACCTTCTTTTAATGATCTTAATTATAGTTCATTTATGTCACTGTGATCGTATGCATCCTACTTGCTAGTATAGAAACTATGTAGGACAGGATTGAGGATTGGCAGTGTTCAAGATATATATGAGCTAATTAATGGAACTAAGATAACAGTAAGAAAGGAGGAGGAGGGTGTTAAAATTAATGAAAACAGCAGTAAATCACAGTGAAATAGAAAACAAATGTGTTGTGGTGAAGTATTTTCTCAAGCTGGTAATAGTGGATAACTGGTAAATGCAATCATAAAAGTAGAAACAGTGAATACCGTTTGAGAGCTACTTGTACATACACCAGATATACGGTAATGGAAACTTAAAAAGGGAAAGGAAATTTATAATGGCTGGGATGCTGATAATTGTTTCAAGTTGCCCCCCCCCCCCCCCCCCCCCCCCCCCCTCTTGCATGGTTCCTGACAATTGTATTTGAAGTAGAGAACATAAAATCGGTAATATCTATTATACTTTTTTCCTAGTTCTGTTCAATACAGAAACCAAACTGGATCAATCACCAAGTGTGTCAAAAAATATCAATAACAGTGGAAGCCATAGGAATGTCTTTTCTACCCTGGTTCCATTATTCTTAATAAGAACTTGCTGTTTGGTTAATTTGTACTCTGCATTTCTACCTACTTCATCCTGTGAATTGATCTACTTGGCAGGTTGCAGGTCTCCAAATAGGAGACCAGCAAATTACCAATTGAAAGAATAAGTTAATCGGATTTCCTCCTTCCTATTTACCTGGTCTGGGAATTGAAATCAAAGGATTTTTTTTTCTTTCTATCTGCTGACAAATTGCAATAATGGTTTGCAACGGTGTTGTACTGCAGGAACTGGACTTTTGACTGGCTCGCCCCCGCGAGAAGATTTTAATTATGCATTAATCCTAGTTGTGTTTTATGCAGCAACCAATTTGAATAGCTCCAAGCATATGGCAATGATAGCAATATGAAGTGTTTTGTTGAACTTGTCAACTTTGTGAACGTCTGGCAAATACTTTGAGAATTTTGTTTGAGCTTGTTTTTTCAAGTCTGGTTTTGTGATATCTATTAGTATGATATTATGGTTTTTATAACTTCTTTTTTTCTAGTGTCGAAACTCTTGAGAATTGTGCATTACTTTTATGCTCATATACATATTCTTTTATATTTGTACATGTATGACTGATGATTTTCTTAATGGTTGCATGTCAATATCTTTGTCTTAGGTAGCCTACCTCGACGGATGGCCTTTAATTGAAAAGGATCATACGTGCGCTTTATCCGGGGCTATTAAAGATCTACAGGCAAGCACTCTCCGTCTTCCAGTCACTGGAGGAACAAGGGTATGTAATTTCATTAAAATTTATGGAGAATGATTTGTAGAAGTAAATGATTATTAATTAGATCTGGATATCTACAGGCAGATATTGATAATGTGAAGGCAGCTGTATGCTCAGCCGTCAATGTGATGCAGACAATGGGATCCTCCATAGGTTCTGTACTTTCCAGGGTGAGATTCTCAATTTGTGTGGTTCTATCTGTAGTGTAAGCATCATGGTGCTATATATAAAGTTGATATCGGAATCTGTTGCTTCCCTTTTTGCTCTCGTATTTTGGCTCTAGTACGTTTTGGCAATCGCATTGAATTTAAGTCTTTTTTAAGAGTTTTATTTATCTGGTCAGTTTAATAATAAGTTATAAAGCCTCAAGAACTTCAATGAATTTATCTTTTTAGAGTGTGATCTTTTGGAGGTTATTTGCTGGTCAGATTCTTATTTTTATTAGATTTTTTATGCTACTTGTTATTGTTAATTTACATGGTTTTATATATCTTTAATTTTTGTCATTCAAATAACTTCATTTAATGGTAGCAGCAGCTAATTTATATGGTTATGTGAGTACCGTCCTCCGAGTATTCCCCAGCCCCACTCCAAAGTTTGTCTGGTTAGGGCATTGTAGGCTGTATAGCTTTATGCAAACAAGTGTTCTTGTATTACTTAAAGGCAGCTTCTTGGAATGGAATTTGGGCTGCAGCCTGCAGGGAGATTTACCGACTTAATGTGTCAATAATATATGATTATTTGCCAATACTCTTTACAATGCATGTAATTTATAGATTTGTTCTTTGTGAAGTTTCTTATGATGCTTCTTGCTTGGCTCAAAACGTTATGCAGAAGGAAACATACATTTGTAAGGGTTTATTTATATGTTACATGATGGTGAAAACAACATTTACATCGTCAGATTAGATATTTGAACCACATTGTGTCATTTCCCCATGCAGCTTCTATGCTTGAGGACTTGCAGCCTTGCACTCTTTAAATATTGACATGTTTCTGTTTCACGAATAACTTATTTACACTTCAATTCAACTGGTCACTGGGATATCAAATGCAATTTCCTTAAGATAGTTCTGAATATTCATTTTAGTTGCCGAAGGCGGCCTTATGTATTTTCCATGGATTACAGGTGGATGGGATGAATTGCCTGGTTTCTGAACTTGCTGATGTAGCAGCACAGGAAAGAGCCATGCTTGATGAATGTGAAGCTCTATTAGCAACAACAGCGGCTATGCAGGTGAGAACCATAGCAAAGTTGTTTGGTTTCACTTCAAGTCATGTTGAAAATCACATTTCACTTGTTTTAATAATTTTGTCCTCGTGTTTGCTTTCTGAGTTAGCCTTGCTCATAAACTGAGAACATCAAAAATGATCATAACTTATGTTCTTTATCATCTCTCTTTCTGCTGCTGCTGCTGCTGGATATCCCAATATGTAATTAGGCATATATGCCTTACTTCATGTCAAGCCTCCAAGATCTTTTTATTTTTGGATTATTGATAGATATCTTTGCTTATTAATTGGCAGGTAGAAGAATACAGCCTTAGGACGCATCTTGTACAGTTGAAAGTTGAAACAAACTTGGGAGAGTGGTGAATAGCCGAAATATGGCAACTAAAACACCTCCATGACTCTTTCCAGACACTAAACTAACAAGATTTTGGTCTGCCTCTTCAGCAAAGACACCAAATGACATGCCTACAAGCCACTTAGGTCATAGTGGGTATATATTTATTTTATTTTTATTGGTGGGAAAATGTAATTTATATGTTTCTAGTCTTTCTTTCTTATACCGGCAAGAGCTGTTGGCTCCTTCTTCTCAACCTGTAATGTTTTGAATCATTAACGAAAGAAAATGCAAAGGAAAGAAAGTTACATTGAAATTCTGTGCGGAAGATCTATTCTTTGTGCCAGCCCGCAGCCGGTTTGAATCTTTTTATTCTTACATTACTGATAAAAATCTCCAACCATTGCAACAACCTTTTGTAATTTTTTGCTTACGTTACCTTTAGAGAAGTGGAGTGCTTAAAACTCCCGATCACTTTAGTCCAGTCCAGTGTCTCAATGGAGTGTGCATTTTTTAATTTATTTTTAACAAGTAAGAATGCACAGAATAACTTTTTAATTTTGAGGTGTAGTAAAGTTACGCTATACAAACTTTGAGTTGCAATGTATACTTCAGCAGTGGAGTATGTTCTCTCTTTAATAAATTGTCACAAATGAAGTCTTATAAAGATTATCTATCATATTTCATCATCTGATAGTTAAATCCTAGAGCAAAACCTTAAAAAAATTGAGGAATGCTATTTCCTCCTGCCAAGTTTGGATGTGATAAGGTGAACAATCTACCCTTTCTAAATCTTTTTTTTTCTCGAGACCAATGATTTACAGAGCCATAACACCTCTGCATCAGGTAAATTCTTTCTGAACTTAATGAACAAGCCCCCCAACAATCTCTCCCAACTCAAGCAAACACGGTCTCCTCAATGACTTAATCACGGTTTACATGTGCCTTTTATTATATATCAGCCTTGTCTCGCTTTTTGTTCGAAAAAATTGGGGTTTTACTTCATGAGCATGCAATTATTGACAGGTTTGCTTCAGATTTGTTTCTAGTCTATTCTATTTTGTATGTATGTGTATTTGAATTTTTCGAAGGTTTGGCATGCGCACAAGATGTTTGATGGAATTCCTGAACCTGACACGGTTTTGTGAAATAGGATGATTTTTGGGTCTGTGATGAAGGGTGGTTTAGACGAGGAGATTTGGCTCTTTGAGGGATATGGTTGTGAGAGGGACTCGGTTGGATTCCACTACAATGGTTGTGGTTCTTCTTGCTGTCACAGGAGGCTCTCACTTGCAGTTGAGTGTGTAAAAGGTACATTGCCTCATTTAAATGTGCTCTCAGTTACACTTGTTGCACATGCTTTAGCAATTAGCAGTGAGCAATGCTCAGTAATGTTGTCATTTCCATATTTTTGTTCTTGTCTATTATTGCTTGCTCTTGTGTTTCTGCCGTTTTCTTCTTGGTACTGTATAAACTTCACTGCCTGATTGTTATCATTGCTAGCAGATGTAAATTCCTTGATATATGAGCTATATGCTTAATTTTAAAGGGATTCATTGAGCTGTGAGCTGAATATTATGGTGCAGTAACTAGAGAAAGCCTTACACTTTGATGCATAAATTGAGAAGATCTGAATGCTCCATAGAATTTAAGTAGATTAGCAAGCCATATACAAAGTCTCAATTTTCTCAACAGAAGTTTTCTCTGATTTACATACAAAACTCAGAACAGATTATGTAGCTGAACAAAACTTTTCAGTCCGGACTTATTCTCTCTTTTGCAACTCCATTTTTCTGATTCCATAAACTCCAAAAGAATGCAAAATAAAATATATCAGCAATTGATTCCACAGTGCTTAACATCAGGCCCCTTCGTTTTTAACACGAATGGGTCGATTCGAACCCAAAGCAAAGAGAATATAGAAGCCAAAAGCACAGACCATATTATAACAATGGTTGGAGTCCTGTTCTGCTTTCCCATGAGACCTTTGAGGAATGGGTAGAGATGTACTATCACCCAAAAAGCAAAGAAGAGTTTTCCAAATAGAGGACCCCATGACTGGTAACCATTGTTTATGGCATCAGAGATTCCAGCCACAACCCCAACAAGATTAATGATTAAGATAGTGGTTGGAGGAATAAGAAGCGTGGTCCATTTAAAAGCGTATAGCTCTCCAAAATCCTCATCTTCTGACGCCTTTGATGTGACAGTAAAGTTGGTGTCAATTCCGGCCAAAATCTTCAAAAGACCCTGTACAACGGCAAAGAGGTGTGCAGACACACCACCTATCACCCAAAATTGTTCATTTCTCCACCATTCCTCAATGCTCACTCCACTCCACCTCAGCTCAAGGATGCCAGTTGTGAATATCGAGAGAAACAGAGCGATGAAAAAGAGACTTGCAAAGGTGCTTATCTGGATTGAGAAAGAATGAAAGAGTAAGTTCACAACAAAATAAGAAATAGAAGACTGTTTTTGAGTCATGCAAGAATTTTCCTCATTTGGTATGATAAGGAGAATTGGTCAGCTGAATCTTTATTTATGCTATGATGCTAACTGAGGTATCATGTCAAGTGCTTATAGTGTTTTTTTTTTCTTAGAGCATTGTGCAGTCACCCCTCAGTTAGTGTCTGATCGAGGAAAGTAAGTATCTAAATAGTTCCTCACCTCTGGCATAATGAATTTTCCGGTGAGCAAGCAGATAGCAGGGAGGGTACAATAGGCAAGCAGAGGTATGGAAGTGAATGGATAGACAGTTGTGTTGACATAAGCAAAACGCTCGAGCCATTTAAGGTTTCCTCCCTTGTAACCATACCAGACAGGGCTGTGACGACTAAAAAAGATCTCAACAGAGCCAAGAGCCCAACGCAACACCTGGTTAAGACGATCTGACAGGTTGATAGGAGCAGATCCCTTAAATGCAGGCCTCTTTGGCATACAATAGATGGACCTCCACCCACGGCAATGCATCTTGAAACCTGTGAGGATATCCTCTGTAATAGAGCCGTATATCCAACCCAACTGCAAGGTGAGAAGTATTTAGAAATATAAAGTAATGCTTTTGTATAGGCATGCAACACACGTTACTATTAAGGGGAATCTTTGGTTACGAATGTGGAGAGTTTCTTTTGCTTGTTATGTAATTCTATATCTTTCAGGAATGTGCAGGCATCTTGCTCCACCAGGAGCTTAATATTCTGATAATATATTTATTAATAATCTTTTTATTCAGATAAGTTTTTTTTCCATGTTCATCCTAAGCGTGTATAATTTACAACTTTATGTACATGATAATGTTGGTTCACAAGTACTTAGGAAGTTGCCATAGTTGGTGTTGGAAATTTTGAAACTGGAAGCTCTAAGCATATAAGAGATTAAGAGCTATCACTAATATTTTGATATTACCTCCAACCCCCATTCTGTTTTGTCTTCATAACCACAGCTGATCACATGAATAGCTTCTTTTAGCAGCACTGCTGGGCTTGAGGAAGGTGGAACGCCACCTTCAACCATCAAAGTCGAAGTCACAAAAATCGCCGACCGTCCAAACTTCTTTTCAAAATTCATTTGAGACGTCAATAGCTCGTTATCATCATCAAATCCTGTTGCACAGATATATATTTCATATTGTTGAGGGAGAACTAAGAGAATAAAGAAAATCTGGTTTCACTGTAAAGGATGTCAAAAACCTTGAACATTTGCGCCGTCTCCATTCATGCCATGTTTAGGATATTTCTCAAGCTTTTTGCGGTGTCCAAAACATGGGCAGCAGTCACAGCTCACCATTTTTGGCCGCTTGGGACCCTTGGGAGGCGCATAACCGTATAAAGCCTGTCGTCTGAAGACACATCCTGTGCCAACATATACAGGGCCTTGAATTCCATCTAGGCCTTTCATGTTGATCTGCCAAAGGTCAGAAAACAGATTGATAGGGAAGCGTACAGAATATGACATACAAAGGGAAAATTTTACATATTATTTTTAGAAAAAATAGGAGCCAGACATGTTTTTAGTAGACTAGCTTTTCTTTTGTTGTTCACTGCAGGAACTTACATCAAAGAAGACCGTGTTTCTGTTTGCATATCTATCACTTCTGTCTATGCCATCAAACCTCTGGGGGAATTGAACATAGCAAACCTTTCTTCCAATTTGTGGATCCATCAAGAAACACATTGCCTCTCGGACAGCCTTGCTGTTGTTTAGGTAATGATCACAGTCCAAGTTTAGCATGAAGGGAGCATTTGTAAGAACCCCAGAGACGCGTACCTGAAGGATTTAATACAACAATGAGATAGATTATGATTAAAAAACGTGATTGCTATTCCTTGAAAAGGATGCACAAACGTTAGTGTCGGATGAAAAGAGAAGGTAGAGCACAAGTTCATGACACCCCAAGCTTAAGACTTTGTGGTGCATGGATGACAAACAGATGAAAATGGAAGGTAATTTTACCGGCCATATGGATGATTGATGTATTTATTATACATATATTACCAGGGCATTCATGGCACCAGCTTTCTTGTGATGTTGAAATCCAGGCCTCTTTTCACGAGAAACATAAACAAGGCGTGGAAGCTCATTTCCTTCCACATCAAGGCCTCCACTTTGACCTAGAAAGACTTGAATCATTCCTGGATGATCCTTAGTATTGTTTCCTGGCCAGGGTGTCCCATCTTGCATGATCCAACCTTCTGCAGGAACTTTCAATGCTTTTGCAACTTGTGCATTGATCCGCACCTTGAATTCCTCATACTCCCTCTGCCATACATACCACAAAATTAGTTGCCTCCAACTGAGAAACTCAGTTTTACAAGCTTTAATTATATTGATAGAATGAGGTTAAAACCTTCATAGCTCTACGCTCCTTAACAAATGTCAGCTGGACTTTGTCCTTTAGGTAATCAATTTTGAGAGAGAAGTACATCTCCGGGGCTCGAGGCTCTATAGAAAATTTCTTGCAGAAGGGAACCCATTTTCGAGCAAATTCTGCTGTTTCTGATTGTGCTTCAAAGGTAAGCATCGAAGCTCCATCATCAGATATGTAGCATGAGATTTTTTCAACCGGATAGTCCATTGCTAAGATTGATAGAATTGTGTTAGCTGTAACAAGAGGAGGTTCCTTCAAGGGATCCACCGTACTGACAAAGATATCTACTGGAGACAGCATATTTGGTTCACCTTCCCTCTCATACCTGCATCACCAATTAATTATAACTTCTTTGTTGAGTTTGAGAATATATATTGGGTACTAATATGTTTGTTGATTCTGATAGAGATTTCATTTGTAAATGCAAGACTGTATGCACCTGAGAGAGAGGCGATCCAGATAAGTTTCACGATCGATTGGGAACCACTTGGGGAACTGATCAAGAATCCATGAGAAGGCAAACCAGATCTCACATATCACGGATGTTAGCCAGAGTCCAAAAGCATCATGCACTGGATTCAGGATTCTATAGCGAAGAAAAAAAGCTAGAACAAGAAGCCGAGTCACTATCACCATCCTGTAAGGGTTGATCTTGCTAGATGCAATTGGTACTTTCCTTGAGAGTGGCTGCCTAGCTTCATCCAGCCTACAATATACATCCACATTTCACTAGATGTTTGCTAAATCTAATGGCTTCTGTTTCCTTGGGTTTTCAGCTTTAAATTAAATTGCTGGTTCTTTATCAGATTCATCGTAGTGAAGTTGGTAGGAGTTTTGCAAGTAATTTTCGTTAGTGATTTGTTTGCTTGAACAACATTTAGAAATGGATGTTTAGAAAAAAACTTAAAGAGCGAATTCTACTCAAATTTAGTGCGACTATTAGGAAAAAATTCCTTTCTGAAGTACTGGTTTTGACTTGGGATTTGAGATAAATAGAGGGGAATACATTGCCCTGTCGGGGTCAGTCGAATCATCGGCTTCAGGCCCCAGATTGCCGTGCTGCTGCATTTTCCAGTCATCCATCCTTTCTTTCCACCCTCCCTCTTTCTTTTCATCCCGTCTTGCACTTCCTGCGTGTGTTTATACATCTTTATACGTTTTCTGATGAAAATTGTGCTCATGAACTGTCATGTAAAAATCTAACATTATGGGGAAAATGTTTCATTTATAAAAATATATCTACCAGGCTCAGAAACCGGATATGGATGCACTCGTTTATGCAGAGAAGAAGGCAACATCTGATCACCATAAGCATGGTTTGATATTGGGAACTCGCCACTCTCCTGCATGTATGCATGTACTTTTTACTTATAAATTAACGTTACTTGCAAGTACTAACAGTTGCTATATCAAAAGATTACTACACAAATAGAGATGTATAGAGTTTAATTTATCATATACAACTATATAAGAGTAGTTTTCACGAACCGGGTGAAATTGACCGGCTATGACAGGTGGGTACTGAGCATTAATATTATAGTCGTTGTCTTCAGGTCCCCTTCCATAGCTCATCTTCGCATAAAGCATTGCTTCTGCAATATATTTGTTAATGTTCTGTTCGTTATTGTCAATATTGAATTCATGTTCAATGTCATCCACGTCTTCTTCATCCTCATCTCCTTCCACCCTTGGGCTCCCTTCACATCAGTTATAAGGAAAAAAACAATAATAAATTAAAAAAGCTGCTATGACTTTCAATTCTAGGCGCAAATATATAGGAGACAATATATATTTTGACTTGTTATGAAAAATGACGTTGTTCAAACTGATCACCGAGTGGGTACCTACCTTTGAGACGCTTGTATCTAGTCTTGCACTGGGGGCAGAGTTGAGTCCCTTCTCTCCTCTCGTATTCGTAGCAGGGGCGGCACACCGGAAAACCACACTCGTTGCATGCCACAAACAAATCTCCATCCACTGTTAACCCTATCTCATCCCCACAAATTTCACAATCTTGACCACTCAGATCCTTCAAAGCCTTTGGCTGCAAATAAGATCATTAGACCAAAAACCAATTCAGCATATATATATATATATATATATATATATATAGACACACTGTCCACATTAATTGCTGTTTATTACCTCTTCATGACCATGAATGACAACGAGCTCGTTACGGTTATGAGATCCTGCAACAAGTCCGGCACTGGCTTCCATGGTGGTGAGTAATGGAGTAGTAGCTAGCTATCTAGGCAAGAGTTGTGATATATACCAGTATTCTTGTGAAAATGAAGGGGGTTTGTTGTTATTGGATATCACTTTCTCTCTCCATCTCACCTAATGGGTAATGGGGTGTGCTCCTGGTGGTCTTGTTGTTGGTTGGTTGCAGAGTCTCCATTGCCTTGAAGTTAAGCTTCGTCTTCTGTCTCAACAACTGTCCTTTTCCAACAACCATGCACCGTTTTCATCCCTTATTTGATGTTTTATTGATTTCCCAAAAAAGCCTGCCTTCCACTAGCTAGAATAATTTCTTAATAATTACTCCATGTTATAATTAACCTAGCTAAAAGCAAGTACTTGTTCTAATGATGATTGTAAGTTTATAACCATGCATATATGTATCACGATAACTTTTTCCCCCCATCTTTCCCACATGGGACGATTTGGCCTTGCCAATGAAGAAATTGTGCCACAAAAACTACACTCCTCAATAGAGCTTCATGCTAATTTAGTCTAGGATGACTAATACATTCTATTTGTTTGTCCGGGAAAAAAGAGTCGTTTAAATTCCGCTTAGCGCACGGGAATTATGTTAAAAGATGGAGTGAGAATAAGAATTGAGTAATACTAATATATTAAGATTAATTATTCAATTACAACCCAAAAAAGTAAAGGACGTTTTTAAGTGGGGATGGTTCGGCACTAAGACGGAGGAGAACTGAGAGAGATTTTTTGGGGTTACTGCATATATAATTATTATGCGGTACATCTTAATTTTTTATTTTATTTTTGCTTTCGAACGTATCACAAAATTATTAAAAAAAAAGAAATAAAAGGGGGGAGTACCGCATAATTATGCGGTATTCTCTAAATTTATTAATTTTTTTTCCTTTTTGTAATGCTCTTGAACTAGTCAAGAATGCAAAAAAAATAAAAATAGAGGGTACTATATAATAGTTATGCGGTACTTCTAATTTTTTTTTTTTAAAACTTTCTGTAATACTTCTGGACTATTCAAGTATGCAAAAAATAATTATGCAGTACCCTCTTCTTTTTAATTTTTTTTTTGCTCTACGGAGTATTATGGGCAATATATATCTGAGTCGTATACCGTATAGTTATTATGCGGTAATACTACAAATAATTATACAATAAGTTCCTCACTAAACTATTAAATATTGCAATTAATGGCTAAGACTGGGTTGAATGAAAAAATATTCTCATCCTCTTTAATTATTATGAATCATTATCCATATATATATTAATTATTGTACAAGCTAACATAAAAGTAAAAACTAAAGGTCTTATTGAAACAACATTTGCTTTTTCAACTGAGATGTGACGACGAAGGATTGATGGATTTCGTTTTTGTTTTGTTTAGATTTCTTATTCGTGATATCTACCTGTTGTATTCCGGCTTAATTATCATGCAACAAATTAATGTCCATTCCTTGAGTTGGAATTCTAGTAATAATTAAATTTTGTTTGTTGTGGAAGAGTTTTCATTCTGATTAGTTTATGCTCTTCAATAACGTAACACACTCTCTCTCTCTCCATATCCGTATCCAAAATGAAAGTCCCGAGTTATTTATTTATTTGGTTTCTTCACCCATTTTTTTTTTTTTTTTAACATAAACGATATGTAAAAATAATATATTTTCAATAATAATAAATTTTGGTCATAAAATTTAGATGAAATAATGATCATCAAATCAAACTGTATCTTGTATTTGTTCAATATATATTATAATTAAGAAACAAACTGAGGGTAGCTTTTAAAGCATTGTTACTATTTCCGGAAATTATGAAGACCGAGAAATTAACCGACCTAAGCAATCCTTTATATGTAGTGATAGACTGATGCGTATTATAGTACTGTGCTCTAAGGTAAGCCTAATCTTTCATTCCAGCTTATCAACCAAACAAAACGTTGGATATTAATTTTATTTCGTTTCTTTTTTAAAAAAATTTTGTGTCGGATATTTTGACCTAGAATTTGTTATGAATACTGAATTAATATATGGGTTAAATACACTTTATTTTCACTAAGTTTTACCTTATTCACAATTCGGCCCCCAATTTAATTGGGCTTATAAATTCGTTACATCAAATACCTAATGTCACACAATATAGCTCCAAAAGTCAATTTTCGACGAAATACCTAATTTTCTTGTAATGTAAGTATTTTTATACGATTTGACTATATTAAAATACAATTTGAATTTAATAAAAAAAATTGAGCTTACAAATCCGTTAACATCAAATACTTAATTTCACACAATTTAGCCACCAAATTCACAAAACCCTAAATTTAATATTAAAATAAAACTATTAAACTTATTATTTTTTTTGTTAATAGAACCTAATAACAGTAGTGATTATTTATTTATTTCACTTATTTTTAAATATTTATTTAGATAAAGTTTATTATACTAAATAAATTCACGTTTTCTATTATACCCAATATATGTTCTTATGTTTTAATATAATATGTTACTTTTAATATTCAGATATTAACTATAATGTATTATTTATTTTGCATTTTAAAATAAATTTATTTTATTTTTGCATTTGAAAATAAATTTATTTCGATTTTGCATACAAGTTAATTATTCTATATGTTATGTTATTTTTTTTTCTTTGTTTTGTAAATTATAATTTAAATAATACACCCTTTGTTATATATTCTTTTTAATATATAAAAGTTTAAAATTTAAATGTCATAATTTATTTTGATACAGATAATGTGTTAATTAGCATTTTATTTTTTTGTTAAACATTATTTGGTATAATTTTTATTTTTTATTGTTCTTAATAAATTCACATTTTCTATTATACTCAAGATGTGTTCTTTTGTTTTAATATAACCGGTTACTTTAAATATTTGAATATTAACTATACTGTATTATTTATTTTGCATTTGAAAATAAATTCATTTCAATTTTTCATTTGAAAATAAGTTTATTTCAATTTTGCATATAAATTAATTATTATGTATGTTATGTTATTTTTTTATTTGTTTTTTAAATTAAAATTTAAATAATAGACCCTTTGTTATATATTCTTTTTAATATATAAAAGTTTAAAGTTTAAATGTGATAATTTATTTTGATGCATATACAGTGTTAATTATCATTTTTATTTTTTATTTTTTGTTAAATATTATTTTGTATAATTTTTATTTTTTAAAATTTTATTTTTTATTATACTAATTAAATTCACGTTTTCTATTTTAACAAGGATGCGTTCTTATGTTTTAATATAATAGGTTGCTTTTAATATTTGAATATTAACTATAATGTATTGTTTATTTTGCATTTGAAAATAAATTTATTTTAATTTTTCATTTGAAAATAAATTTATTTCAGTTTTGCATATAAGTTAATTATTCTGTATTTAAAAGTTATGTTATTTTTTTGAACAAAATATATATTCATTACACCAAATTTCACCCCCCTCACAAGTCAGCCTCTAAATACGGTCAAACCATATAAACCCATTAGGGTCCGACTGGATTGTCATTCGGATAGGGTTTTCTAGCCAATTTTAGTAAGAAATTGGCTTTAGGGACTATATTGTATGAAATTAGATACTTGATATAACAGATGTGTAAGTCCAATTAGTTTAAGGACTGAATTGTGAATAGAGAGTGAAACTTGGTGTAACTAAATTCATCCCATAATTGAATTGCTAGAATTTTAGAGATTCAGAAAAGAGGAAAAATAGGGAACACATTAATTCAAGAAAACTTGAGTTACTGTAAAAGAAATAGCGAAAAATGATAAAGACACAAGTGTAAGCTTCTTTCGTGACCATTTAAAGGTACGTACCCTTTCTTTTGGATAGGCAATAATTGTTGATTGGATCCATGTCAAAATTGCATTTTTACTAATATGCATGTTAGTACGAGTTAAATATGGGTATTGAAGTAGTTGAGGAATTTAAGAATGTTAATCCATTCTGTAGATTCATCTTTGTCCAAGCCAGATACAGTTCATTTGGGATGGAAGCAAAGGAGTTCCCATTTGGCGAGAGAGCAAAGAAATTGTGATGCCCGAGATGAAGAAGACAACGGAGAAGACATGAGAACAGTGATGTATGTATATTTATGTTGAAAATGAAGAATACGTATTATGCGTAAATATTAAAAATATATATATACTTTAAAGGGTATTATAGACAATATTTACGTGAATCGTATACTGTATAATAATTACAAATTATTTTACGAAAGGTATTTATTTAAGTCATCGGATCTTGCAATAGATATAGATAAAAGTAGAACAAATACAACATACAATTTGATGATCATTATTTCATCTAAATTTTATGACCAAAATTTATTAATATTGAAAAGATATTATTTTTACATATCGTTTATGTTAAAAAATAACTCGGGACTTTCATTTTGGATACGGATATGGAGAGAGAGTGTGTTACGCTATTGAAGAGCGTGAACTAATCAGAATGAAAACTCTTCCACAACAAAAAAAATTTAATTATTACTAGAATTCCAACTCAAGGAATGGACATTAATTTGTTGCATGATAATTAAGCTGGAATACAACAGGTAGATATCACGAATAAGAAACCTAAACAAAACAAAAAGGAAATTCATCAATCCTTCGTCTTCACATCTCAGTTGAAAAAAGCAAGTGTTTTTCCAATAAGAGACCTAGTTCTTACTTTTATGGTACTTTCGAAATTCTAATCAAAAGACAAGTTCTAAATTAGAAAGAAAAGATTTGACTCCTTCATATCCGCTTGTACCACACACACACACACACACACACATATATATATATATATATACACACACACACACACATATACACATGGGGAATGATTTATATCCAAAAAAAGATGGAAATATTTTTTCATCCAAATTAATCTTAAGGGGTGTTTGATAAAAACTGAATAAAATAGTTCTGAATGCTTAAGTAATTTGAATGAGCTGAATGAAATAGATTTCTGAATACTGAATGAAAAAAGTTATTTGATAAGTGACATATCTGAAACATTTAAATAACATATTTTTTTTTATTTTATCCATCTGAAAAAATTCAAATGTTGTTGTAAATTTATTTAATATTACTTAATATAATATTTATTTATTTTTTTAATTTTTTTTATTTCGTTCAACCGGGACTTAACTATTCAGCCAAAAAAAATAGATTTAGTCATTTAACCTAAAAAATTGACCGATTCAACTATTTAGCCCTATTCAGGTCTAAACAAACGCACTGAATGACTGACCGATTTAGTCTTTCAGTCTCATTCAGATGCTATCAAACAATCCATTAGTCATCAATTATAATATTCAATGGCTTAGGGAGGAACCTGCCGCATAATTATTTGTAACATTACCGTACAATAGTTTTGCGATATATGGCTCACATAAATATTGTTCATAATACCCCTTAGAATAAAGTAAAAAATAAAAATTAAGAGTACCGCATAACTATTATGTTGTACCTCTTAAATTTTTTATTATTATTATTTATTTATTTTTGCATTCTTGAATAGTCCAAGAGCATTACAGAAAGCCAAAACAAAAAATTTAGAAGTAACGCATAACTATTATGTTGTAACCATAAAAAGTTGCTCTAAAGGATAGTATGGACAATTTTTATGTGGGTCATGTATCGCATAATAGTTCTGCAGATATGCTACAAATTATTATGCGGTAGATACCCTCTAAGTCTTGCAATGAATGAACAAGATTGAGTTAAATGAAAAATACTCACATCCCCTTTGGCTATGGATCATTCCCCATATATATATATATATATATATAAAACTCAATTACAAAGATTTTTAGGAAATCTTAATTATATAAGAGAATTTTATCCACAATTGTCAAAAGATGTTGCTATATTATTTACCAGACTACAAAAGAATCCTTTACCATGGACTGACCAGCATACACAAGCTATAAAGTTAATAAAATCAAAAGTAAAACAATTACATTGTTTATCCTTACCAAACCCTGAATGGAAGAAGATTGTAGAAACAGATGTTTCCAATCAAGGTTATGGAGGAATTTTGAAACAGTTTAATCCTAATAGAAACAAGGAAGAACTTGTAAGATTTGCATCAGGAACCTGGAAAGGACTGGTGTGTATATATATATATATATATATATATATATATATATATATATATATATCATCGATCATCAATACAAATTAAGAATCATCATCAGCAGCAGCGAGGACGTGTTCGTCACATTGAAACCTCACCATTTCTTGTTCATCCAAACTAACGATCGCTTCAATACCATCTCCACTTGGTGTGTCCATCAAATAAAAAACATTAGAGCTAATTCCACCATCACCAAAACTCATCTTAATCGGCCTTCCCCACCCAAAATCCACCTTATTTAGTGGAAAATTACACAAACTGCTACATACATACATCTTATAATTTTTTCTGACATCCTCCGCCGCTTTCCACCCCAAAACTTTCCCATCCATATCTTTCAGCTCCATTCCCCTCAGCTCCATCTTCCCTTTCTTTATTTGCTCGTTCAATCCATATAAAGTTGCCTCACTCTCTTTCCTCACTCGTACAAAATAGGGCCAGTAAAAGTTCCCCACGGAAGTTTCTGGAACGTTCTTTAATATCGAACGCATGTTGGTCGGTTGGATCAACACGGATGGTGTGAATGCCGAGTCACTAGCAGCAGCAGAAGCGGCTATGGCAGATTTGTAGAGGAGCGCAGTTAAAACTTCGACTCGAGTTGGATTCATTATTCCCATGCTTGCATTTTTTGTCTTGAGATTGGCTAGACTTGAGTTATGAAACACAAACTTTCTCGTTACAAAGTTTTTATTGGGAAAGTGAAATTGTGGAACCTCAATTGAATCGTACGATGGCCAGGAAATGAAATGAGGGCAGTGCGATGGTGACAGCTGGCCGCTCGAGACGGCTGCCCAGTGAGCTAGGAAAGTGCAGGCGCCGCATCCGTCGGTGATCCTGTGTGATATGGACACCGCTATTGCTATGCCTCCGCATTCAAAATGATTAAGCTGCACAATTACCAAAGGGCTGGACTCTTTTTCCGGGACAAAATATTTTTGGGGATGGAGGGAGAGCGAATTATTTTTGTTTAACTCACCCCAGACCGAACCAGGTGGAAAGAGCAAGCCTAAACTATCGGCATATTCATCTCCTTTTTCAAGGATATCGGACATGTGGCATTCAATTCGGGCTCGGAAAAATTGTGCACCTTCATCATTACAACGGACAAAGGATCCGGACATCAACCTCCCGGCAAAAGGGTAGAATTGAGCTAGGGTTTTTGATAAGGAATGCTTCAAATGATAGGATATCATATCATGTTGGGCTTTGGTTGAATTGGGAAAAAAGAGAACGAGAGGGATGTAAATATTGGGAGTGAAGATATCTCTTGTGGAAAGATTGTAACGTTTTAAGTTAGGAGGGGTTGGAGAGGATGGTTTAATGATTTCCGCACGAAGAAGTTGCCTTTTGGCGGATGATTGTAGCACAATTTTACTATTCATCATTTAAGTTTCTTTTGTTCTTGGGGAACATAGATAGATGAACTAGTAGTTTATATTCAAAAGTTAGCTAGTACTTGGCACCTACTTAAATGATAATCCGATGGACTAATTAATCTTACCCATGATACAATTATTGTTGGGTATGGATTGCCATATATAGGGTGAGAATTAATTGTGCTCAAAATTATTAAATCGGTTCTGGTACATTTGCATTTAATTTGGGTAAGTACCTCCTGTTAAAAAATTAATATATCTATCAACTGTGGTTGATGCATGCATGCGTGACGTGATTGAATGATAAAATAAATCAATGTCCACATCATTTTCTTTTGATTGAACTACGGAAAAATATGATAAATCAATGTCCACATCATTTTCTTTTGATTGAGATTATATTATTATACAACGGGGCTGCATGGGTTGTGCTTAGCTTCCCAAGCTAGTGAAAAAGGGTGAGAAATGGATTAAGCCGACTGACTGTGGTTGGTTAACTACCTAATTTTGGGTACTTCATTAATGATAGTTTTATAATTTTACAAAAATAAATAATGACAATTTTAACGACTACCCATTTTTTACTCAAAATTATAAAATTACCATAGTCAGGTAGTTGTTGTAACCACCACACCAAAGTTTTCCATATATTATTACTAATTAACACCATTTAAGTATTTAAGATGTCTAATAATTTGGATCTAACTAACTTGAGACAAAATTCTTTTTTTATTCAACTAATAATTGCTACCATGGGAACCAAAATGGCTGGCAATTGTTCTAAGATAAAAGAAGAAGAAAAACCCCATAACACTGAATTCTATACAAGACTTGAGACTGAGATCTATGTTCTACTAGTTGAATAAATTGAAGATTGTCCTGATTTAGAAAACAAACCATCATATGATATGTTGGGTGCAATTAAACACCAGCTGAGACTTCAGACGCTGTCTTCTCTTTTTTCTTCGCTGATTCTGGAGCTTTCTGTACAACAGCCTTATTCGGAACCAATACTAAAGTCATGCTCCTCTCTCTGAAGCTTTTGCTCTCCTCAACTGCAAGCTGCAATGTAACACCAGTGGATATGTTGAACAAATTGTAAAAAGAGGAAAGGAAAGAGAAGCTTATACGTATATAAAGGTGAAAGAACCCAAATGGGGTAGAGGATGTTGCAAGAAATTTATCTAAATGAAAAGCATTTTGATCTGAAACTAAAATCAGCAAAATAAATGAAATACACAGAGCCGATAGAGGGAAGAAAGAATCTCTATATTGCACAATTATGTGCTTACCATGTGCTTACCAAAGACGACATATTGCAAGTATGATTCATAAGGCAACAGCAAGTATTACAAGTATCCAATACTAGTAATCTCTGCATCCAATGGTAATAAGACACAGTAAAAAGTATTCATATATACTTCTCCTAATGTGATGGTCAAACCAGCTCACTCAAATTGGGACAAAGAAAAACAAGCAGAGGTTACTCTACCTTAGGTTTACCGTTTACCAGAAAAATGAGGAGTTAAAGGTATCCAAAGCAGTTGCTCTGAAAATTGTTATCCATCAAGATGTAACTAAGAATTTATTCTTCTAGACTCATATTCCATACTTCTATTATTGAAGATACTTTTTATACATACACAAATGGTCTTAACAGGTTTATGTATATTTGCATAGTATCTGTTTTTATAAAATCCTAGGCGAACTACATGCATTGTAGTATCTGCCGTTCAGGTGAAACAAGTAGGCTTAGGGGGTGTTTGATAAAAATTGAATGAGCTGAATCTGAATCTGAATCTGAATCTGAATGAGCTGAATCTGAATCTGAATGAAAAAAGTTGTTTGATAATTAACATATCTGAAAGATCTGAATGACATATTTTTAATATTTTACCCCTCTGAAAAAATTCAAAGTTGTTGTAAATTTATTTAATATTACATAATATAATTTTTTTTATTTTTTTTTCTCCATTCAGCTACCATTCAGCCCATTCAGCCACAAATTCTGACCTTAACCATTCAGCCGCGTCATCTGACCGATTCAGCCATTCAGACGAATTTTTTTCCAAACAAACGCACTTAATGATTCAGCCACTTACCGATTCAGCCCACTTACCCATTCAGCCACAGTCAAACACCCCCTTACTCTCTCCATTACACAAAAAGAGTCCCCATTTAACATTGATCCTATAGTTAATTTGTGATATCTTAAAACTCAAATTGTTATGTCAATTTATTTTAATTTTCAAAATAACAATTTTGTACTTAGTAATGCTTTTGAAGTAGTTTAAAATATCAACAATTGCAAAAATCAAAATCAAATAAACTCGCATCAATTTTGAAATTTTAGGATTTCCAAGTTGATTAGGGAAATGGGACTCTTTTGTAGAATAGAGGGAGTATCAAACTTTATCTTACTACGAAAACAAGCATGACAAATATTGGAATACGTGTCTACTGTTTTCCTTTTTGACAAAACTGGAATGTGTATTTTCCTTCAAATTTATAAATACAGCTATCTCACAAGTAAAAGTAATATCACAAGGTGCTCCTCACATGAATAGTAAGTGGATCCCACATTAACCTCATGTGAGAGAAACATTGTGATAATATCAATTTTACTTGTAGAAATAACAGTTCACTACAAGTATTGTGAGTACCTCCCCGATGTCATTCTGAAAACGTCTGATAAGCTCGATAGCATTATTCCTGAAGTCACTTTCACGGCCCTTTAAATTCACTATAACCTTGACCTGCAGGGATTAACCAGAAGACATCAATATAATAATACTGAGGGGTAAGAAATAAAGGGGTTCATGAATTCAAGCAACCTTATCGCCATCTTTCAAAAACTTCTGAGCAGCTTTCAAACGCACAGAATAGTCATGCACGTCAATGTTGTAACTGCCAACAGAAGCAATAGAAACAATGATATAATATAATAATAAATAGTAGCAATAGAATATTTTGTTTTCTATGAATTTCTAAACCAAAGAAGTAGCACATAATGTGTGTACATTTTGTTTTTTCTTGGGGGGGGGGTGCGGGGTGCGAGTGCACGTCTGTGTGAGGGATGTGACGGAGAGGGTGAGTGAGAGAGTAGCTTAAATAAAGGAAAAAAAAGGAAAAGTGATGGTAAAAGTAACAACAAATTTCAAACCCAAAAACAAAATTTGTAAACCCAACTTAGATCTGCATTAGTACCGCTGACCAAATGAAGTAAAAGAAAGAGAAAAGGCAGACGAATTCAGATGCACCGCTACCTTTATTACCACCGCGCCTGACATGGGCTTAGTTGGAATTGAAATTGGGAATTTTATCTTTGATGTATTCTAATCAGACAACAGTGTCAATAATTTATTGTCATCCGAGTGATGGAGAGAACTTCTACTGATAGATTTGAGTGAGATGGGTATCAATTTGTGTAGAGAGGGAGAGGAGTGGGCTATAAGAGTCGATCGCTTTTGTGAGAGATATGGCTTAATTTTGACAAAACGACAGTGTTTAAGGAAACCGTGTATGCTCCCCTGCTTCAGCACCGGTGTATTTCCCGTTTCCATTGTTATATTTATTATTTTTCTACAAAATGTAACTTTTACACAGGAGAAGTCTTTGCTTGCAAGTGAAAAAACAAGTTGAAATTTAAAAACAACAGCCAGTATCAAAACTAAAATCTAAAGTTTTATTCAACAGCTATCAGTAATGAGCTATTAAAAGACAAAATTCCAACAAGAAAAGAAAATTGTAAGTGAGATTGTGAAATTAAGACTTAGTTCCTTACCCCATTTTCAGCTCCTTCAAATCCATGCGATGGGCTACATTTCAAGTGCACACGTGGTCAACATATTTCTCACAACTGAAGATTTTAAGCATTACGAGATCAAGCAGGAGAGTTGTTTACCAGCAGTTTTCTTCTGCTGATCTCTTTTCTTCTTTTGCTGCTCATATTTGAATTTACTGAGAGAGTTGAGACTGCTAATTAGTACATGATGGCTCAAACAATTCAAAGAAAAAGAAATAAGAAAGATGAGGAATTGGGCAATGAAAGCATAAGCTTGTTACACCACTGTGTGATAAATTCTATTTTTTGTTTCTCGATGGACTAAACTTAATTTGTCTAAATTATTATGAGTTTTAAAAGAGTTGTAGCATTTGAATAAATAAGTCATGATGACTATCATAAGCAGACAGGCAAACAGTCACTATAAGATCATGCATGCCTTCGACATTTAGAGCAACAGAAACTGTCCCTTGTGACTGAAAATGAGAATAAAGCAATACACTACTACTGAGGATAACTACCCTGCACTTGTGACTTAAACTGTCAGTTCCTCACATACCATGCAAGTATCCAGTTTATCAATTAAGAACTTCTTTGAAAAAATAAATAAATGTTAATCAATGTTACTGTGAATTTTTTTTCTTTTTGGTGTCCTTGTGAACTCTCAAGCTGGAAGATAATTCACAAGAAGTAGCTGATATGGCCAAGTCTGTCCCCATTCATCAGAGTAAGAATTACGGTAACCATGACCACTGTAGCAGCGTAAGAAAGCATCCGTCACTTGTGAAAAAGAAAATGCAATCTTACTTGTAATCCATCAACCTGACAACTGGAGGATCAGCATCTGGTGACAATAATACCTACAAAATGGCAGGAGAAAAATAATTTCCAATCAAATGTCCAACATTATTATCCAAAGGAAATCTGCACTATTTAAAAGTATGCCATTTTTAAAAAGAAACTAGCTACTGAAGCACAAATATGGCTTTTAAAAAATTAACATTGGGTTCAGTTGTTCAAATCTGTAGACCTTGTACAAACCAACGTTGCCTTTCTGATCTACCATTCATCAAAAATCACATTCAACAGTTAAGAAACTAAAAGGACTAAAGAATCAAGATCTTGGTAGAAACTTCAATCTGCATAGGCCCATGAATGAGAAGAAAGTGATGCACATTCTTTTGATATAGAATAGGTCCCAATATCAATTGTTTGTAGATTGATGTTGTTCAAGGCAGTAGGTATTCAGTTCTTCCCGCTTAACTTCTATTTCTCTCGAGTAGGCAAGCTATATTTCTTTTTGCTCTTTACTTTTAGTTGATACATTGAGTTCAAAATTATATGATTTTATTTTAAAGACAGTTAGACACACAAACAAAAAGAGAAAATATATATATATATACCAAACATAACTGCAAATTAAATTAAACTCAAGCACAACAAGAACATTCATAAGCCATGCCTTTGGGTCCCAAACCTAATGAAAATAGCTAAATCAAACAGAAAAGGTGACCAAGAGCCAATACCCAATTTCCGAACGCTTGAAAAAATAGTTTATGAATTTGTTTAAGCAGAAAGCTTTTTGGCGCTCTTCCTCATGCTAATATTCTTGCTTCAAGTTAGCTTATTTAGATTTCCTACTAAAATTAAATACATATAAAGTTGTCAGTCTATATTTTCACGCTTCTGATAAAGACTAGGCTTCATTTTCTTTCCATGCCTTTCCTTGAGAGGGTTTCGACTCTCATTTTACTTTTCTCCTTTCTTCTTATCTCTAATTCTTACCGTCAATCTTGCCCACATTCTGTTATTGCTTCTTCCACTTGATCAACTTGTGCTCTTCCTTGTTTTCTATCCCTCCCACAAACAGTATGGTTAAATACTTCGCACGTGCTATATCAAAAAGGCTATCAAGGATACTTAACCATAACTACCTACTAAATGTTAGCAGAGTAATTTTAGGAGGTGAATCACCAAAGGGAACATCCATTTGAATAAGAAATTCTACTTAATGTGGTTGTCTATTCACCCAGACAGATTTAAATACCATTACCAATTCTATCTGACCCTTCCTCTGTCCAACAATCCATAAATGAAAGAACAAGGAATTCACTAAAATTGGAATTTTATTAAGGTCTTCTTCATACAAATTTTTGTTCTCCCCCCCCCCCCCCCCCCCCCCTCCCCAAAAAAAATAATAAATAAATAAAAATAAAAATCCCCAAACCCACTTCCCAAAAAAAACTCATATTAAAGCAGCATAATCTCACTCATAACTGTGCTTAAATTTCACATCAACAACATAGTCTGGCAGAACATCCTTGCTACGTCAAGACCACTCAATATATTTGCAACTTTAATAGGCAAATATTACATGAAAAAAAAGTGTCAACAGAAACAAAAAGCCCATTCAACTTCGGTCCAAATAATAATAATATAAATTAAAGCATGTGGTAATTCATTGAAGCAATAGAAATATAAATGAAAAAAATCCAATGTAAGTAGGTACCAGGTCAAGTTCAGCATCGTCAGCCCTTTGAAGAGCCTCACTCTTGGACACTATTCCAATCTGCACATAACAATTCAATCAAGTGGAGCACTTCACCCACCATTTCACATATCTAAATGCATCAAATACTTACCATATTTTGTTTATCATCTATGAGTCGGACATTTTCTGACCTGTTTTAAACCATCAAAACAGCAAAGACATCAAATTTAAGCAAACAAGATAAAACTTGGAAGTTTAGCTCAAGAGTTTTGTAAAATTACCTGATACCGGAGATATCCAGAGCTTGATCTTCATCAGAGTTTCCCTGCCGAGACCGCCTAAAGTCGCCAGAGCCTGGACGGGAAAAGCCCCCGCCACCGTAGCGGGCGGCTATGGAGTTGTGGGAGACAGATATATCAAATTCTAGATAGGAGGAGGAAGTGGGGAAATTAAGGCGGAGGCCGAAAAGTTTATTAGAGTAAAAAGATGAGAGAGAAAGTGAATTTGGTCTGGAGGGGAGTGGTTTGAAGGGGAAAGTGGTGCTGCTAAGCCCGGCCATGGCTTTCGACTGTACCAAATAATGTCAACCCCAGAGCCTCTGCACCTTATCCCATTCTCTTTCCTCTTTCTCACCCCCTACTGCGTGTGTACGTGTGAGGAAAACGTATTAACCTTAATTGGGCCGGTCCAGGGAGACTTATAGGTTGGTTTGGGTTTAACTTACGGGTCTCTTAACATGTTTTAAGAGTATATATTAAATACGAAAAATAAGTAATAAAATTTATTAAATATTATTTATTTATATATTTATATTAAATTTAATATATAAGATTCACTAATATATTATTTTTTTATATATTAAATTTTTTATTAAGAAAACCCTTAACTTATAAATTCTCAAGCCATTTTTTACTATTTGTGTTCATATGCGCCTTATATTTTAAGTTGTATATTGATTTGTAAGTAAGTTTTAAAAAGTAATAATTTTTTTATTTTTCAAAAATTAACTTATAAATAATTTTAAAATAACTAGATTTTTTGTTTTTAATTTATTAATTTTTATAACTTATTTGAACTTATAAGTTATTTTAACTAAATACCTTAACTTATTCTAACTTAATTTTAAACATATAAATAAAAATAGTGTCAAATACTTTTATTTATAAATCACGACTTAAAAAAATTATAAGTTATGTAAATTTTAACTTATAAGTCATTTTAAAATAAATAATTCCCAGTATTTTAATCCGACTTAAGTTAAATTTATATAATTTATGATTTATAAAGAAAAATGTTTGGCATTAACTTGACTTATAAATAATAAATTATATTTAAATAAGTTATCGAGATGTTTGGTAAATAGAACTTATTAGTGAAAATACGATATAAAAATTTCTAAAAAAGGAGAGTAGAAGAAATTTTATATTTGAACAAATTTACTTATTTTAAATAAATTAATAGGTTATATTTAAAAATTAAAAAATTATTCTTTCTCAAAAATTACATAAAAGTCAATTTATAGGTTAAAATAGTCAAATACAAACAATTAAACAATAAAAAAAACATTTATAAATTAGTTTGATCAATCTATACATAATTTCGGAACACGCCCCAAGTGATTTGCCAATAGAAGGGAGTATCAAATTTTCAAGAGCTTACTTTTTTCATAACAACCATAAATAAAAAAATATACAAAAAATAAAATTAAAAAATTTAGCCCTTTTTTTTAGATTTGTTATGTTTCACTCGTTACAATATGTGATTAAAACAAATCCTTCCGTAGCTTGATACTAAGAAATTCATCAATAATTAATTGCGACATGGACCTAAAAACACATTTCAATTTTTAAAAAATTTGTATATAATTTAATGATATTTCAACATAAATAAATGTTTAAAAGGACATTTTATTACTTCTATAATCTCTCTCCAATTAATACTCTTTATGTTACAAAATTACACACACACACACACACACACACACACACACACACATATATATATATATATATATATATATATAATTTTATATATTTTTAAATTAGATATACATTTTTAGTTTAAACGCTATATTAAGGTAATTTTTAATTATTTATATATTATATATAAATTGAATGCTATTACACCCCAAATTATTACTTCTAAATAATATATTTTAACAATATTTTTCACAAAAATCATCATTCTAGATGTATATTTAATTTTAAATAAAATGGGATATATTTGGACCCGTATAACTGTAAAAGAAATTTTGTAAAAGTAACAATTTCCAAAAATAAAATATATAGGTTGTGAATCCAATCTTTATTTAAACATAACTAACTGGCACGTGTACGTGACTACTTAGTACTGAACTTACTTGACACGTAGGGACCGCCACCGGTAACCGGCCGCCGGCTAAAATAGGCAAATAAGAGGTACAAAACGGCACAACTTTTGTTATGAGAGATTGAAGTATTGGGAAATAAGACTTTTTGAGGAAAGTATTTTATACAGTTACTATCTTTTAACCCCATCTAATTTTTTCAAGTTTTTAACCTAGACAACATAAAAAACTGGAATTACCAGCACACCCTTATTGATTCTTAATAACTACTCCCTCATTTTTATTATATAAATTATTTTAGAAGTTTTTTTTCCCAAAATATAAGTCGTTTTGCATATATCTAAAAAAAAAAAAATTAATCATTTCCTACTTTACTCTTAAAGATAGAGTAATTAAGAGAAAGAGAGAAAAAAGTAATTAATCAATGTATGGATAGTAATAGAATTTTAAATCAATATTAATTACTTAACATTAGTATTAATAAAATTTCTTAATATATATAATCATATCTTAAACTATCTATATAATAAAAAAAATATTAGTTTTAATCTTCTTCTTTTTCCGTAGTTCTACCCCTTAAAAAATGCAATTATTTGCATTATATGATATTTATGTATATTTCTTTGCTTCTAATTTTTTTTGATTGTTGGGATTTGACCAAGGTAGTTTTGGGATTTGTTATTAAAAACTTACGGATGAAAATAAAAATGTTTGTCGTATTTAAAAAAGTCAATAATGTTACTTTCAAAGGTATTCAAAAGAATATAAATTAATGAGTTGAATAAATTTTTCTTTTTTTTTAAAGAATGATTGTCAAGTAGTAAAGTTAAATTTACTTGAATTGTACAGTAAAATAAAAGTTTAAAAATCTCTTTAAAAATTAAATAAAAATCACAATTTTAAATGTAGTGAATATGCATAAATAAGTCACTAATACAAACGTAAAGTGACCAAACATGTACTATACAAAAAATAAATAACAAATATATTTTTAAGAGGTTTAAAGTACATAAATCTCATAGTCATATTTTCTACTCCACGAATAGGGGTGATCCAATAAAGATGATATCACTAAGATCAATGCAATTACTAAGAAGTAGATATTATTTGAGGTGTTACTGAGTTGTGTAAAGTCATTTTTCAATTGACTTAGCAGCAATTTGTATTTTTTAAAATTGTAGTGTTGAGTTTTGAAAACTTAGACTTTCAACACTTTTTTATTTCCTCGTTGTATTCAACATTTGATGTATCAATCATTTTATAATGTCGTCTTGAGATTTGTTCGTTTGATTGTTATCGTTATTTCATTTTGTTTTTAACACTTGTCAAATTTTAAATATTTGACTTTAAATTGTTGTCTGCTTGGACGATCACAGGTTGCTTTCCTCGATATTGTATTTAGTGCAGCAGCAAATATGTGTCATTTGTCTTTGCAAATATAGTTTTCAGATATAATTTTTGTTCTCTTATCCTTATCGCAAACACATGTGAAAATTAATCTCGAATAGTGTGTGTTTGAGATTTATGATTTTTTGTCATATCTTGCCATTGACTTATCAAAATATTTCCCTCTACGATTTTGGCTCATACTAAGTGAAATCATAGAGTTGATTCTTCAATAATAGAATAATGTTGGCTATACTATTTTTCCTCTATGAATGCAGTGGATATTCGATTCTAATTCTACGAATTGACATTCACTTTGTGATCATGAAATAATTACAATTAACTTTGCAATCTTAGAATGACTTTATCTTCTACTATACGAATAACTTTTCCTTTCTTGAACAAGTGAACTATTACAAACATTACATTATTGGGATATACAATTTGGATCAACCTAACAAATTTAATCAGTAACTAAGTTTTTTTTATATAAAATCTTTTATAAGGAGTTTATTATTATTATTATTTTTATAAATATACATTAAACACAATTATCATAGAATCAAATAAATGAAATATATAATGCATTTATTAACAAATAACAAATAGTCTTTGTGGAGTTTTACACAATTGTTACATGATTTTAATTTGTTGAAATGTCATGCTTATCAATGTTTAAAAATTAAATTAATATTTATAATTATAAGTGTTAGAAGTACTAATTATTTAAAGTATAATAGACTTACAAATTTATATTTTTGTCTCACATTCAATATGGTACAGTGAATGTTAAAATTATAAAATATAAAAAAAACTTGAATTAAAATAGAGAATTATAAAGTCTTTATCCACATGTTCATCATGGAATTTTAATGTATAACTCTTAAGACAAAATACTATAAAATTTAATTTATTTATCATCAAATATTATTCATTTAACCTAAAATAACACGTATGTATAAAAGAGGAAGTGACACGAGCCATACGTAAGAATTATACATGCAATAACATAAAGTTATTAGTGATTCTAAAGAAAATTAACTTATCAATAAATTCGTGGTAGATTTCAATGTGATGTAATTGAATATATTTTAACTTGTAATGGAATTATTAAAAGGCACAAAAAGACGACTATTATAAAATTTAGTATAAGCAGATATCAAAATAGAAGTAATTAAGGATAATTGAACTTAATCATATAAGTTGGTTATATTCTTCTGGTCAATAAGTCTCTTACTTCTTTCATACAATTTATTCAAGTTTACATATTAAATATTTTTTTTTATATGTATATATTAAGTGTTATTAACATAATTATTTACCAGCATATATTTTAAAAATACAGCTTAATGATCATATCTAAACACATTTCTTGAATCAATTAACAAAACAATATATAACTTGTTACAATTTAGATGCCATTTGAATTAATAAATACGAACAGAAACTTAATAGAATTGTCCTACATAGACAAATATAAGCAAAGAAGGCAAAATACATGTTATATTGAGCATTCTCACTACAAAACATCATACGTAGAGTTATTAAAGTAATTTTGTTATACGTAGAGTTATTAAAATAATTTTATTATACGTAATAATTTATATAATAATTTTTTATAAAATAATAAATTTCATAAAATAATTAAAATATAAAATTTATAATTTTATAAAAAATTATTATATATATTATTACGAATAATAAAGTTCTTATTAAAGTCCAAATATAGATCGAAAAGAACGGCAACTAAAAAAAATTAAAGGATTTTTTTAAAAACCAATAGTACAAGGAGTAACACAACGCATAAAAAATATAATTTACGTATATAATATTTAAAAATATAATTTAATATTATATTATATTTTTTAATATTTAAAATAAATATAATATTTAAATATTACGTAGTTATAGTTAGTCTAATTCTAATAGGGATAGAAAATAGTCCACACTCCACAGAGGGAAAAGGGTTTTTCTCTCTCCTTCCGCTTCGCACAAACCTGTTCCTCTATCCCTCTCGCCCTTTCTTTCTTCTTCTTCGCAGAGGAGAGAGAAAGCTCTAAACACTCTCCCTCCTGCCCCCTTTATCCGTTATTCTTATCTATCTAGCATTCATCTCCTCTGCATCTATATCTATCTGTATCTCTCTCTCTCTCTCTCTCTATATATATATATATATATATATATATATCGACACTTTTTGGTCTTCAGATTCGGCGTATCTAAATCGCTGATTCTCTGTCGTGTTGCTTGATTGGACGGCGGAGATTTGCACTGAGAAAGAATTGAGCGGTATGCAGCAGACTGATCAGGCGCTGTTGAGTTTGAGACCAGGTGGCGGCAGAATCATTGGCCCTCGCTTCGATTCTTCATCCGCTTTTGGTGCTTCTGATATTCCAGTTCTTCGTCCTCATGGTGCCTCGTTCTCTATCAAGGTCGAAACTTTCTCTCTCTTCCCACGGATCTAGGGATTTCTTACACCGGTTTTTACTCAAATTCTTTTTTTTTTTTGTTGTCTTTTACTCAATTTTACTTGCACGTTCTCATTTTTCTCTAATGCTACTTCTGTATATATAGTTTTGGTTGGTCGGTTTTATTGATTTGAATACTTCTGTATATATTGATGACATTGGAATGTGTTTTATGTAATTATTTGGAAAAGGTTGGGTGGTTGAATTCAATTTTAACTGTTTTTTGCTGAACTTGTTGTTTGATTTATTCTTTCAATAGATATCAAGGGTCAGATAATTTGTTTAAGTTTCTTTTTATAAAATATTGGTATTGATATTGATTCAATTAGTGTATAAAAGAATGATTTTTATCATTTTCTTAAACTACTTTTTCTTTATTTTTTGTTTAGCTTTTGTTTGAGCATGCGGGCATAAAGCAGTTTCTTTAGTATGTTTATGTTCAAATTAGCAAAAAAAAAAGTATTTTTATGTTCCAGTCTTTTATTTTATTTGTACTCCATTAAATGAAGCTGGGATTTCATGGGGGGTTGTTGATACTTATGTTAAATGTTCTAATTCTTAGCAGGGTACTTAAGTGGTTTCTGCTGTAAATATGGACGTAAAGAGATTTGTAGTCTTAATGCGGGCATACAGGTCGTGGTTGACTGCCCATAAAGAAACATACAAGGAAACTCTAATAATTCATTTTTCCTGACAGATGAGGGAAGGAGGGGAGAAAACTGACTTTTAGTATGATTATGTTCATTTCAATTGTATTTTAGTTACATTCAATTAAATGATTTTTGGAGTAGAATAAAGGGTTGTTAATGTCCAAATTTTTAGGCGATTTAAGTGGTTTCTGCTGTAAAAATGGACATAAAGTTATATGCAGGCTTAAGGTGGGAATGCTGGTAGTTGTTTTGGCTGCCCATAAAGGAACATACATATATGCAACCCCAGTTATTATTTTTCTGTACAAAATAGGGGCGATTATGCTAGGGATGCAACTTAAACACCAGATTGCGCGACGTCTTGTGCAAAATTTTCTGCACAGCATTTTAAAATAACTTCTCGTGTCCAAGTATTGCTTTGAGTGCTAAATTGCTAATCCATGTTGGTTACTTGTTTCATGAGATCTTTTTCTTCCTTTTGACATGTGTACTGATGGTAGCTGTTCTTTAATGATTGTTACATGCTCTCTTTCATTTAGTGGTGCCTTAGAAGTTGTGGTTACCTGAACTAATCTTATCATATAAAGATGATCATCTCACATATTTTTATTGGTAAAATATTTATGAAGTAGTTTTCTTGTTAGGATGGTTTTGTAGTAATTACTCATGATTTTTGCTGTTATAGACCGGAGACTCTCGATTTGAGGGCCGTGAGCGTGTTCGGTTTACTAGGGACCGGCTTTTACAGCTTAGGGAGGTAATACTCTTTGATCTGTGTCTCATTTCTGTTTCTATTTGGTGACGTTGGTACTATGTTAAAGATTATGCTAAATTTGCTCTTGGATCTTGTATTTGGCTATATGCCCGTGTATTCTTGCAGAATTATATTTCTAATTTGGAGTTGGACTATATTTCTTGTTTTGTTTTTTCCTTTAGCTTATTCTAATGCAATCAGCATGTTGATTAGATTCCCTTATGTTCTTTGCATGTAGGAGAAGAATGTTGGCTTCTGCCTCTCCCACGTTTCCTTGTTCCTTTTTTCTTTTCCCCTGCCATTCGTTTCATTTTATGCTTTAGTTCTCGTGATTTTTATTTGACCGTGTTACAAACATATGATTTCTCTCTTGCTGTGGAAGTAGTTATAATTTATTCAACTGTCCTCTTCATGGTATGCAGGAAGTTAAATTCTTCTATTTTTTAGAAGTAAAAGTTGTTGGATTGAATAATCCTGTTGGGTCTTCTTTAATGCCAGATGGGTTATGTTAATGCCTGCAGATTTCATCAACTTCACCAGTCCATGTGATATATATGTGCATTGAGATTTACATCTTGTTTAGTGTCTAAATGCTGCATATAAACTTCTTTTATTTTTTAGAAGTAAAAGTTTTCAACTTGAATAGTCATGTTGGGTCTACTTTAATTCCAGACGGGTTATGTTAGTGCTTGCAGATTTGATCTACTTCACCAGCCGCTGGTAATTATATGCATAGTTGTCAGCTCGTGAATCGTGTTGTGGATCGAAAACCCTCACATCGTGTTTCGTGTATCGTATTGTGAATCGTATCGCATGATACAGAAACAAAATAAAAAATGTAATAATATATATTTAAACATATAAAACACAATTTATTGGACAATCAAGCATATTAGCTTTGACTATATATAAAAGTAGTCAAATAAATATTATTATAGATGAAAAATAAATTTTAAAGTTAAACAGTAGCCAAAATACTCTAAATTGATTTATTAAATATTATTTTAGTAATCTTTATGGAGTAACAATAGAAAACAAAAATTCGGATTTACCTTTAATCTATAAAAGAAAAGAGAATAATTCAAATTAACAAGTGGAGATTTATGTATCTGCTTATAGAAAGTGATGTGAGAAAAATAGAATGACATTTTTAATAAAATATAATACTCTAAAAAGTGATTAAAAGCTCATGAAGTGATATAAAATGTTTGTGCTAGAAAATCTCTTCAATTGAAATGGTAAAAGCCTTAAAATTTTAGTTGTTAGTTTTTTGGATCTATATGAAAACTTTTTCAAGTTGGTTGTTTTTAAAAAGTATCGTACATTGTATTGTATCATAAGAATTGTAATTGAATCGTACGATATAGTGTCATTTTTAATTTACCCTGCAATATGTATCAAATTGTCTCTATATTGTATCGTACGATACGTATCATATCGCGTATCATGCGATTCTTACAACTATGATTATATGTGAATTGACATTTACATCTTGATTGGTGTATGAATGCTGTTTCTTGTCTCCTAGGTTGTTAACATCCCCGATGATATTCTAAAAGTCAAACAAGAAGTTGAAGCTGAGTTTTTTAGTGAAGATCAAAACTGGGGTCGTGGAGAAAGCAACGTAAGTTACGGTCATCCTAGGCATTATTAGTTAGTTAAAGAATATCATTTTGAGATATTTTACTCTATGGAACTACATTCTCTCTCTATCTCTCTCCAAGTCTTTTGAGTTGACCTAGTAATTTATATTTGTATAGCTGCAAATTCAACTGAACCAGACTCAGAATCGTCATTCTGAGCTGGATAGCCATGATTGGCGTGGTCGATCTGCACAATTTCCCACCGCTGTTGTGGAAAGATCCTGGGAATCTATTCGAGAGAATAGAGAGTTTGGTGGGCGATTTGACTTAAGGCAGCAGGAAGGGAATCAATATAATCGCCAAGACCAACAGAGCTCACAGTTTGGTAGAGGACAATTCTCTTTCAACCAAGGGGTAAAAATAATCCAACTTCACGGTCCAACTAATTTATATACTTCATACGTTGTGAAACAATTTCATATTTTGCATATTTCAATACTTGTCAACTATCGAAAGCTGTTAAACCTTGTTTTCTGTTCGCTTTTGCAATGTTAAATTTTCCTTATTATTTAAGAAATTGTGTCAGTGGTATTGTTGTTTTTTTCTTATAGGTCTCACATCGTCAATACTCACCAATGTTCACTAGTTTTTGAGTTTCATTTCTAGTTATGAACTCATGCGTGATCTTAAGTTTTGTTAACTATTAAGTTTTTCTAGGATTCAAGTGTATAGTGCATACATGCCTTACCTAAAAGACAAGAAGTAAAACATATATTCCCAGCGTAGATAATATCAAAGAGTTGCATCTATTACTATTCCATTGTCTGAACACAAGACTAAGGTCTTTCTTTTAATTTAGTATATATTGTAAAAAGATTGAGGTTCAGATGGAATAGAGGAGCTGATATTGAACAACCATTACCGATAAATGACCTAGGATAAATAGATGTATACCCCGATATATCCAGAGAAAATAAATAAATTTTATTATGCCATTGGGAGAGGCGTGACTGTCCATACTTGTAAAACTACTGTAGAAGAAACAAAGGAAGAACTTCAACTGGCATAAACAATCAAACTCTAGTGATTGTTTAAAGAGATCCTCAATGATAAACGACATCTGTTTATAGTGGATACATTTTTACTGTTGCGAAGCATATATCTATAGGAACTTTAGATCGTTAACCCTAATAAAATCAAACTTTCACTTAATAACTCTTTACTCTCAGCCGTATATATGATGACTTCAGCCAAAAAAAAATCTGAAGATGTAGGACAATCCTTATAAGATTCAATATGATAATGATACCAAGTTATTTAAATTGAAGTGATAACCGGCATAACTTTTGTGAACACGATGTTTGAAAGTATATATTTTTAGAAGATTGCTGCTGATTCCTGAATAAATGGATGTTTTGGTATCTGATGTACTTATTTGGATACTAATACTAAAGTTGGCCAATGGATCTCTTAACTAATGAATATGCCAAACTATGGAGATATAGGAAACAACTTGAATTGAGGGAATTAAGATGCATATTGATATAGCAGGCTAGGTCCTTTATGGTTTGTGATGAGAAGTTCGAGCAGGAGTTACTTTGAAGTTTGAGCCAAATATGGTGCAGAATTAATGGAAACAGGTTATGGGATTTCTCAGAACAGAATGAAAGTTGAAGTTTTAGAATTTTGAAGGGTAAAATAGCATAGGTCGGTACTCAGTCCACACCCTAAGAGTACTGGGTACTGGTTCACCATGGTCGAAAAAAAGGGTATGACACAGGGCTCTATACACCATGAACATGTCTTCTGTGTAGTAAATTATGGTTTCAAGCTTCTCTTTTTAGTTTATTTTGTTTTTTCTATATGATATCCTTGAAGTTTTGTGGTCGATAACCATGTTATTTTGATTATACTTGTGCTAAGCTAATTAGGGTAAAGTTCTTATTTTGTTGTTCCATTGATTATGTCTCTCTTTTCCCATCCTTTCAGATATAATGTATGTACATGCTTTAAATCAACATGGCTGTATTGATTTTTTTTGTGCTTTTTCTCGAAGAATCAGATGAGCAATATATATGGGGGTGTGCATGGGTGCTGCTGGGTGTGGTTTGGTTGGCTGCAGGGGAGTTTTACATGGCAGGAAGAGATAGTACATTTATGTGTGTATTTATCTACATGGTGTTTGGGTAGCAAAGACCAACGAGAACTGGCAGCATGGTCACCATCTACGTATTTATAGGGTTATGGTCTGGAGAAGTCCAAAATTAATGCGAGTAAAGATGATGAAGGCATTGAAATTTTGTATTTTAATGGATATTGATCAAGCTGGATGAGGAAATAAGATTTTGCAGCCAACACGAGTAGCTGTAGAGGTTTTGGGTGTGGGTGTATCTGTGTGTGTGTGTGAGAGAGAGGGAGATGTATATTTACAGTAGAGTTCACCCAATTTTTGCTTACCTTATTTGTTATGTTTCCCTGTGTTTGCTGTGCAAAGGTCTTTCTCCTGCTTGGTTACTGTTCTGAGCTGCTATGAACTCCCTTCTTTTACTTATTTTTTTTTCTTTCAACAGGGAGGCCCTGCTCCTGCTCTCATAAAGGCTGAGGTGCCATGGTCAGTTCAAAGGGGGAACCTTTCTGAGAAGGAACGGGTCTTGAAAACAGTGAAAGGGTAATCTGTTTTGAATCTTTCAGACTGCTGCTCTACTTATGCATGTATTTTTTGCCTGCTTGTTTTGCTTGAATTTCCCTGCTGTTTTGAATCTTCTAGACCAACTGCTCTACTTATTGCATGTGCTTGTTGTCCCTGCTTGTATTTCTTGCTTTTCCTTTATCGCTTGATTTTTTGACCTCTTATATATTTGCCTGAGTTTTGAGCTATCAGTCTTGCCTATCCTAGTAAAGAGGCTCTGATTAATGTGGACACATCCCTTCCTGTCATTTGATCTGTGATAATTCTGTTCATTTTCTGATGGAGCATTTATGTAGTTCTGAATTGCAATGTTGACCTTCACAAAATTTCTTGGCGTTTCTCAAAGTCCCAGATTTTGAAATGATATTCAGATATAATGAAATTTGAGACTTTTGGTCCTCTTTATTTATGATATTTTTTTTCTTGGTATTCTTTGAAGATTTTTTTTGGACTTGCTGTTCATTGGTTTGTCAGTGTTGACCACAACATATGCAATGATAAATGTTAACTAATGTGGTTGCTTTCCAGCATTTTGAATAAGCTTACACCCGAGAAGTTTGATATATTGAAAGGTCAACTAATCGATTCTGGGATCACAACTGCTGACATTTTAAAGGTTCCTCTCCTCTCTGTTTAGATGTTATGCCTTGTGAACATCTCATTCATCTTAATTCTTGTCAAGTAAGTCTTTCAATGTAGATGCTAATTTTGTTACTGCATGCTGTGCAGGGAGTTATATCATTAATATTTGACAAGGCAGTGTTGGAACCAACATTTTGCCCCATGTATGCAGAATTGTGTTCGGATCTCAATGAGAAGCTTCCCCCGTTCCCTTCTGATGAACCTGGTGGGAGAGAGATCACATTCAAGCGAGTTCTATTGAATAAGTGCCAGGAGGTTTTTGAAGGTGCTGACAAACTTAGGGCAGAAATCAGCCAGATGATTGCTCCTGAGCAAGAGTTGGAACGTAGAGATAAAGAAAGAATGATAAAGTTTCGTACTCTTGGAAACATCCGTCTAATTGGGGAGCTTTTAAAGCAGAAGATGGTACCTGAAAAGATTGTTCACCACATTGTTCAGGTCTTTGTTGGATCTCTCTCTCTCTCCCTCCCTCTCCCCCCTCAAACAAAATAACTCAATTATTTTGGAAATGGTCTCATTTAAACTTTTTTCATTTTTTGGCTGTTTGTTTTTGTATGACAGGAGCTTTTAGGGCCTGATAATAAGACTTGTCCTGATGAGGAAAATGTTGAGGCCATATGTCAGTTCTTCAACACAATTGGGAAACAACTTGATGAGGGCCAAAAATCACGACGTATTAATGATGTTTACTTCACCCGACTGAAGGAACTGTCAACGATCCCACAACTAACCCCGCGGATGAGATTTATGGTTCGTGATGTTATTGATATGCGTTCAAATAGCTGGGTTCCCAGGCGAGAAGAGGTGATTAATTCATTGTCCTAACCATTGTTATCTGATTGTGTTTATTGATTTTACTTATTGCTGTCTTGTTCATACTCTTTGTTTATAGGTGAAAGCCAAAACCATCACAGAGATTCATAATGAAGCAGAGAAGATTATGAAATTGCGTCCAGGTGCTAGCGCAAATATTAGAAATAGTCGTGCTATTACTTCTGCAGCTCAAGGCAGTATCAGCCCAGGGGGATTTCCCATCAACCGGCCTGGCACTGGGGGCATGATGCCTGGAATGCCAGGAATCAGAAAGATGCCTGGGATGCCTGGAATTGATAATGATAATTGGGAGGTTACTAGGTCGCGGTCAATGCCAAGGAATGATCCCAATCAACCGGCTGGAAATGTTCAGCCACCATTGGTTGGCAAGTCACCTGCGCTGAGCCAAAGACTTCTACCTCAGGGTATTAGTGGACTTATAAGTGGTAAGTCTAGTGCCCTATTACAGGGCAGTGGTGCTCCTCCTGTCCGGCCCCCTAACTTTGGGTTTAGTGTTGAACCTGCATCTCAAGTCCCTTCCCCTGCTAGGCCAGTTCCAACTGCATCTGCGCTTCCACTTGTTGCCAAACAAATGGCTCCTGCTGTAAGGCCGAATCCGGAAGAACTTGGGAGAAAAACAATCTCTCTTCTGGAGGAATATTTCAGTGTCCGTTTGGTAGATGAAGCGTTACAGTGTGTGGAGGAATTGAAGTCCCCTGATTACCATCCTGAATTTGTCAAGCAAGCCATTACCCTTTCCCTGGAGAAAAGCCCACCATGTGTAGAACCAGTTGCGAAACTCCTGGATTACTTGTATGCCCAGAAGGTTCTCACATCAAGTGACATACAAAGTGGATGCCTTCTCTATGGCTCAAACTTGGATGATCTTGGTATAGATTTACCAAAAGCACCAAACAATTTTGGCGAGATTATTGGTAAGTTAGTTTTGGCCGGGGAATTGAATTTCAAGGTGGTAGAGGAGGTCCTGAAGAAGATGGAGGATGACATGTTCCAGAAAGCTGTATTTTCTGCTGCACTGAGGATTGTAACTTCAAGCCCTTCTGGGAAAGCCGTGTTAGATTCACATGCAGCTGATATTGAGGCTTGCAAGACTCTTTTCTAGCGAGTCTTCCCCTTTCATGATTATGTAACCTCATGATGGAAAGTGCTCATTTTCACTTTTCTTTACAAGTTTATCCATATACACCGTGAATCTGGGCAACTATATTATATTTGAGATGAGTTGGCGCAGGGAAGAACAGGTGATTTTAAGTGAGCTGTATACTCTTTGAGGTTACAGTGGAGTCTGTTCGTCGAAAGATTCAGTCATAATGCCATGAATGTTGGTAATATTGAGTGTGGCTAATCATGTGCCATATGCTGGTTGAGATAAACGGCCCTCTATGGGGATGCTGTTGTTTTGTATTTGATTAGTTTTTTAATTGACCTTTTATGCTGCTGTGTGACATTAGCAAATAGCTTTTTTTGGTTAGAACTGAGGAGTTCATAAATGACTGATTATGATGTTGCATCAAATTTTGTAAAGGTGATTTTTATGTTGTACTTTACTTGATTTGTCGACTCAGTCAGAATTGATGATGTTGAATCAAATTTTTTGAAGGTGATTGTATTTTGTTCTTTACTTTCTTGGTTGATTCAGATGCGTTCTGTTTATTATTGAAGACTATAAGGTCTATTTAGGAGAGAACAATTACAATATTGATTGTGTGTGAACTCAAATAATTTATTAAAGTGTTATTTTTAGTACTCGCTCAGATTTGTGATAATATACAATACGCAGTAAGATTCAATTAATGGGACATTACAATGATTGAAAACTTACTAAGATACTTAAAATTTTAATGGCTGATTGTAATGGTCATGCGTTGTAGACCCAAGGGGGCTATATGTAGTCTCAACTAAGTTTTCAAGTGGTGGTGTTAGATTTCATAATGTAATAATTTTATTTGATTTTAAATCAAATTTAATAGATCAGTGTATATATCACAAGGTTAGTGGGAGAATATTTATTATTTTACAAGGTCAGTGGAAGCAAATATATTATTTGTTTGACAAAAAAGACCTTAGTGATATATCCTTCTTTTATTATTAGCATCCATATAGATTATTCACATTGTTTGCTAGGTTCTTCCTAAAAGACACATATTGATCGTATATATTTTGTAAAGATTTAGTATGTTATATTGCAAAACTGTGAATATTTTGATTTTCAGGTGATGATTGAACGTAAAAGATTATCTTAAAATAATGTCAAGGAGAAGCCATAAGGAAAGTCCCGTGTAGTAGTTCAGTGGGAACATCTAATATGCTTAATTGTGTACTAAGACAAACATTATTTTTGCAGTGGATTTTTTCTAGCAATTTAAATCAAACCCAAATAATAATCAGAGAGAGTGTTGTTAAGAAGGTTTTTAGGTATTTAAATGTGACAAGAGATTACATGTTGATTTACATGCAAGTTGAGTACTTGTAACTAGTACAGTTTTTACTTTACTAGCAATACGGCTGAACTAAAGTTCACATCAAGTTTTATATATATTTTAGTGCAAATGGAGCAATTTATTTAAAAAGTCATAAATAAATTTTATGTTATGATATGAAGCAAAACTACTAGGGATATTTGACTTAGGAACCTCATAAAAAAAATTTGTTGTTTGATAATTTTTTATTTAGGTTTATTCAGTTGTACTATAATAACTGTTTCGCTGTAAGTTTTATTAATAGTACTAAAGTATCACAACAGTTAAACACATAACGATAAATAATTTTTTATCAAGAAGAAGGTGAGCATAGGAGATCTTAAAGTAAATCATATTTATATAGGTGATATTATTTCTAACTCCTAATAAAAAAAATTGCCTTATATCTTTAAATAAATATGTTGCTAGCATGAGCGTAAATCAGGCTAATCAATTGATCTAATTAAGTGTAACATATGGACGTGCTCTAATTAAGTCTAATACAGTCTGGTTAGTATAAGTTATTTAAGTAATATTTTGGGATTGTGATGAATAGGTCCACTACGGTTACTAATCAACATTATTTTAAATAAGGAATTAGGTCATTTCCCTTGATTCTACACGTTTAAGGATTTCATAATATTGAGAATTTTTTATCAAATCAGCATCTAGGTATTAAGAGAGTGGTACCTTGTTTATCCAAAAAGGATTAATTGTGTTGTATTTATCATAAATTACAAACAAGATACACGTTCTTATTTTTCTATATATTCTCTTATTTATGTTAAAGTGTAAAATTAATTATCATGGATTGATTCTTACAAATGTGTCTTCACCGAGAGAAAGGAATTGTGCTTAGCTTAGATAAGAATATGAAAGCTCTAGATAATAAATATTAAATCTTCATCCTCAAAAAAGTTGGTTTCGATTCTCTCAAAAAAAATTGACAAATTTAGCCACCAAATTCGATGGAGGGACAAGATTTACCGATTGTCTTAATTTTTATACTTCGTGCATATATTCTTGCTCCAACAAGTTCTCACTGGAAGGCGTTTATGGGGGGTCCAATTCCCAATAGCATATTCCCTCTAATGTCCAGTCATTTGAAACATATACAAGAGAATCCTTGTTTAGTCATCTAATCATCCATGGTTTTATCATCATTTATAAATCTTAACTGATCAATTGTAAAATTATACTAAACCATATATCATGGCTACATTCAAGCTAGCGACATGAATAATATATGTAGTTTGCAAAACATATAGGGAAATGATATTTACTCTCCAAATTTTCCATTTTGCGTCCCACTGCAAGATTAAAATTATGCAAATTTTGTTCTACCCCAAATACAGGATATAGTGCACAATTATATATATCTACGTGTGTGTGTGTGTTTTGAGATAGATGTCATTAGCATTGGATTCGGCACGTGGCATGTATGTATCTAGATTTTCTTTTTTCTTGTCCTAGCTTTATTCTTGTTAATTTACTTTTTTTACTTTTTAAAATTCTGTCTCAGCGTACAAGCTAGCCGCAAGATACATTAATCACTCATACTTAAAGAAACTCTATAAATATATACTCCACTGCATATAAATTAAATTCCCAACACAGAGGATTAATATAGATGATCATGAAGATTAAGTCATGGCTCTTCTTCTTCTTCCTCATATTGCTAAAAGCTTTTATCAGAAGCCATGCATCGGAACACATCCTCACCTCAGGCTACGATCTTATGACGCCGACACGAGACAAAGAAGTCGAGAATAGTATGGTTTTGTTAATTCTTCATATAATATCCGTATTAGTTTGAAAACGGTATATGTGTAAATTAATCCTTTTATTTACAAGAGTCTTGAGTGTACTGATCATTGGGTACCTACGGTTTTTATAACCTTCTATTTGATGGAACTCGAGTAATCAAACACTATATATTTTCGTTTCGCAGATAATTTGGATGGTACAATTATCGGACCAAAAAGGGGAGAAGATGACGAAAGATATGAAGAAGTGCAGGAAATTCTTCGTGCAAAAGGAAGTTATGGTGGTTCAGATGTGCTTCACAAACGTCCCAAATCTAGTAGGGCAATTTCCTTAGCAGCGAGACACTCGTTTATTCCAATACTATCCACTACGCTTGGGCTTCATGTTACCATCGGAATGATTCTTTTGGTTGTGTTAAGAACCTAGCTACCTTTCTTATTTAATTTTTTTTAATATATATATATATATATATATATATATATATATATATATTATAAGTTGTATGCTTGATGAAATGTAGCGTATTTTTGATGAAGTTATAAATCTATATTTTTATTGTAAGCTAGACTGATGTAAAGTTGATCGCAAGTTACTCCCATTAGTCAAAGTTTATATAAACACGTCGGTACATAAATCCATGTCAGGGTTTGCCTACTTTGTACAAAAATTAGTGTCGCTCTTTGAAAATTTAAAAGCTTTTGTATTATCTGTTTAACCATCGTATATTATTAGTTGATCACCATCACAAGTCATCACGAAAGGTGACTTTCATTTTGAGGCATAAATTAGTAGATGCTCCCTCACCTTCGCTATCTGTCTCAAGGTGACACCTAAATTTTAGGTCAGACCACAAGCTCTGAACTTTTCTCCCAACGTGTGCTTTTGGTGACCAGTACTTCTCTATTTACGTCTAAGGAATTTCGATAAATAAAAATTGAACCCCGAATTCTTTCTCTTGATGTGTGGGCTGATTAAATATCTAATAAACGAAGCGTTTCCTTGATACTACATATATAGTGCGTGCATAATTTTGAATATCACAAATTATGCGTGCACAATTTATAATTAATTAAAAATCATTCAAACATACGTGATGATAATTGAACTCTGAGAGATGATTTAAATACCTTTCAAAAAAATTTATAAATAATTAGTCGAGAGTTGATGTACTAATAAAAAACTTTTAATTTAATGATCGAATTCGTCTATTGAGTGATAAATTATTAGAGTATACAAATAAGATAATACTTTTACATTGAAGAAGTACGTAATATAAGAGAAAATAATAATTATAGGTATATTCGCTGAAGATCTATTAACTTCAATATTTGAATCAAGCGGAACAATAATACGCGTGCTAGATTTAACCCTAGTTCTTCCCGTACAGAATTTAAACTCTTTCTCAATTTAACTTTCAATATCTTGCTTCTTATATGGAGACTGGAGAGCTTATCAATTAATTGAAGTAGACAGCTGCCTCTTTCAATGAACTTAATAAAGGGATTGACTGGAACAATTATTTAATGGTTTAGGGGTATTATTATATGGCATTTTAGGTTAATTATATCTCTTTATTTTAATAATATCTCATTATGTATAGTTTTATATCTACTAAAATATAAAAATATAATTAATCTGAAATACCACGTAACAATATTTTAAAATCATTGATTGATTACTCCATTAATTGTGACATTTACCCGCCAGCCGCCTAATGGAAGGGAATAAATAGTTCATTGTGACTAATAACGATGGCTTTTTGAATAGAGTATTCACCCCCTTTCGAAATTACACTACTACAAAATAGTAAAAAGATAACACTTAAAAAACGTTGTAATTTTCTCCCAGAAACGTCGAGGTTAAGGGTGTCATCTATTTGACCCATTTTATACAACGTTTTTAAAACGTTGTAGTTGGCTCATAATACAACGTTTTTTACTAAAAAACGTTGTACATTGTCTTTAAATAAATACTAAGATGCTTGAAAACGTTGTAGATGGTATCATTCCACAACATTTTCTGGTATAAAACGTTGTATTTTGATACATCACACAACCTTTAGACTAATTTATACAACGTTTATAAGATGTCATCTATTGTAGTACGTTTAGACAACGTTTTTAAAATGTTGTTGTTGTGCTGAATACATAACATTTTTCAGGAAGAAAAAAGTTGTGTATGTTTGAAATTACATACACAGTGGTGCACCTGCATTGTTGTGTAGGTCAGCTAATGCCATGATATATATCAAAAAAAAGCTCTAAATTCTCATTTATAGCCAAAATGTATCAACCATTCAAAATACATCCTAATAATATATACCATACGTTTACAGTTTCAAATTACATCCACAAAATATACCAAACTATCCATAAAATTAAGCTACTACATAATCATGTGCAAAATAATATTCTCCCAAAATACATCTATATCTAACCCTGTACATTCACCGCTAACTCGAGACTCTACACGTAAATAATCAAATGCTCCTACACTGTCAAAATAAAAGGTAAAATAGTCAAACAATTGGTGGGCATGTATGTATCTAGAAATTAAAAATAAATTCATAGAGTGAGAGATCAATTACCCAGTTTTATGACACAAACATAGGTTGTAATAAGCCAACGGACCAAGATCACATGATCATGCTGTAATAAGCCTGGAGCATTTTTTAACTGTAGATTGAATAACTAAAAAATAAATTAAGTTCAGTATCACAGGTAACGTAGAGATTAAACAAGACAGAAACTTAAATGAAACAACCAATCGAAATATAAACGTATGGTATAAACAACCAATCTTGAGGGACCACTTACATGATTTATTATAGGTCACGTTCACGACTTCATCAAGACCCAAGAGCTTTTGGATCAAATGAGAAATAAATTTAAATCATTTAAAATGTAACAAGAGATGTGACTTTAGATCATCCATGCTATACCAGGGAGCAAGAATCAATTACCTTAAGACTCCCGTAGCAAGTGTCGAGGTCATCATTTACCAACATATGATCAAAGAGGCCAAGCTGTTTTCCTTGTTCGAGCTCTGCATTGGCATTTTGGAGTGGCTTTTGGATTTGTTCCTCTGTCTCAGTCCCCCTATACATATTGAAAACCCCAATTATTACTAGGAGGAGGTATGCAAAAGCGAGATCACTAGAAGTTTCTTGCTTTAACTCAATTCACCTTGCACGAAGGCGCTTCTCAAGTTCCTCAAATGAGGGAGGGCAGACAAAGACGAAAATTGCTTCAAGAGAACTGGCCCTCACGGACCAATATGCAGTGCAACATTTCTCATGTACTAAAAAGGACAATGATACGTTGATAGACAGTTTTTAATTAATTGAAGATATGATTCAGATATGTTGGAACCATGACAATAGTAGTAGCTTAGGGTGCAATCCTAGAAAAGAGATGACGAATGAAGAGATAAAAGAAGTAAAATGTAAAAAAGGTATGTCAATAGTAGAAAGGGAATTTAGGTTAGACCTGTTTGTTGCACATCAATTTCTGGAGGCAGAGTACTTACTTGATCAACATATAATTCGAAGCATGTAAAAGGAGATACCATAAGAAGGAAACAATTTTTGCAAGTGCATACAAGATATGATACATGCCAAAGTGATATAATAGGTTAGTGATATAACAATTTTTGCAAGTGCATATAAGATATGATCAAATCCTCATCAGGCTGATTTTGAGCAGAACCAAAAAGAAATATAAATTTTAGTTGATATGGGTTAGTTCAGTTTCAACTTCTTAAATCAGTTCTCTCTCTTTTCAATTTGATCATAATGTTTGAATATAATATAGAAGGATCAAATATAGATTTTAAGCAGTGGATTAGTGTAAAGAAGGGGAGAAAGACCTTTGTAATTGAGCTTCCATTTGTAGGTTCATGGAAAAGAGGCTTATAGCTTGATCCCTTTTGTAGTGCGCAGCTTACCACAAATTGGCCCTCAAGTTGTTTTTGAAGTTGTATAATCTCCAGAAATGGGCAACACTAATTAGCATCAGCTAACAGGCATAGAAAATAACCTTCACCTATCTGAATGGTGTGTTGATTGAAACATATTTCATATATACTATTTTTCAAACTTCAATATTATAATCATTTTGGGGGACAACAAGCCACAAATCAGTATTTGGAGATAATCAGGTTAACTAATAGAAAAGACTCTACCTCTTCCTTCAGAGAATTTTGAACCTCAATGCTTTGGAATTGCCTCTTTTTGGCCTCACTACTACAACTCTTCATCTCTCCCCTATCCTACAATGAAACATATTAAAGAGAAAAGAATACTAAAATACTCAAACTAGGAAGAATTAAAAGCTTTACAAAGTTATTCATTAAAGAACAAAAGGATATAAAAGTGGACAAACTTAAAGAGTTTTCAGCTTACTTCTATCTGTCAACTAACTAAAACAGCTTCAGCCTCTTTGCAGCACAACACCTCAACCTCAGTACTCATTTTAACATTGTCACCCTCCATAGCATTATTCAGATTCTTTCTTCTGTTTCCCCCCCTCCAAATCAGCAATAAGATCTTCATTCATCAAACTATCGATCATAGAAGTACAAACTACAAAACTAATATTACAGTTTTCATTTCAATAAAAGGTCAGAACTTTGTTTGATCTAAATATCTATTACATCACAATAAAATAACAGATGAACATTTCAACATTCCTTTTAGATTTGGACATTGCGGTTACTAAACTATTTGAAGGTATAATCCACAAGTGCTGAGGTTTAACAGGAAATAAGCCGTAAAATGTAAAATCAAAACTATTAAAAATTAAATAACTAAATAGTCAATACAATTATGATATTGTAAAATGTAAATTAATTTAATTGCGGACAATACATTTAAGAATATTGTAAAGTGTAAACTGTCAAACACCTACTACTAATTATAAGATTTATTAAATGAATCACATTAATTTTTTAAATTTGAAAACTTCTTAAATTGACTTCAGAAGGTCACAATTTCTCTTATATATTTAGGAAAGAAAGAAGTATCAAACGGGAGGGTGGAAATAACAACAATTTAAAAGGCACCATACTCTGCCCCAGATACTGCATACATGATTCATTAGACATCAAAAAAGGTCATCAACAGGACACTATCAAAACCAAATAAATATATAGCATTGGAACATGGAAGTGACCCACAGTTTTCAGGTTCCAGTCTCACTTAGCTGAGTATTGTAACAGTGAATTATGTACTTAATTATAAAATTATATTGTATTTTTCCTCTAAAAGAGGTACTTCAAAAAAAAAGTAATTAAAATTTTGAAAATTGAAATATATTAATTTACTAAGAGTATAATAAGAACAAATTTATTACTATTTTTAAAAGGTGGACATTTAATATGAAAACGAAAAAGAAAGGAATGAACATCAAATTCTTACCAACACTAGAAGCTCTTAAGATGATATTCCACTTATCTTCATTGATTCTTTTCTCCGCCAAATCACTGTCAACATGGAGAAGTAACCAAGCTATTTTTAGCACAATGTAATACTAGAGTAAACACTATACATTATCAAACTTTAACCGATATAACTCCTACTCTCTTTTAAAAACCTGCCTGCTTGTATCACTAAATGCTGAAACTGAGGTTTATTGATGCTTCACAAATTGGAACAAGCACAAAGTTGATGCGTTTATTTTCGGACTTTGTAATAATTCCCATGTCACAGTGATAATCTGGGTAAGCTTTGTACTGAAATTCTGGATCTGTCAGCCCATTACCAATGGCAAATCCCTGTTCAGCCACTTATGATTTAAGTAAAAATAACATAACTTTCCTAAAATTCCATTATGACATAAATACATGAGAACAGAGATCTACCATCAGATTTATTTGAATTCCTTCTTTAGCTTTGTTTCCTTGGTGGACCTGAGCAGTAAAAGTAGGAATGTAGTGTCCAGCATATGATTCTCCAACTATGAAAAAGTCATTCTTTGCAAACTTGGGCTGCTCCGCAAAGAAGGCCTAAATTATTAAAAATGAACCCATTTCAAGAACAAATCCAATTCAGACTTTAACGGGCTAATAATTACAACCAAAAAGATTTGAGCTGCCTGAATTACTATATTCATCTCTCAAACAAAAGAAAAACGACAAACATTTTGTATCAGAAAAATAAATAGATACTCCATTCATCCTAATTCAAGTGATACTATAGTTTGGTTGTTCTCGGCAGGGATTTTAAGTTAGTGTTCTCATCAAATTATATCTTCATATATTCGTATACTGTATTTTCAATTATGCTATATATATATATATATATATATATATATATATATATATATATATATATATATATATATACACACACATACATGTGCTACATGTATTTAAAACTTCAAATTAGATGCACTGCCTGCAAATGTGAATGGAAATTGGAACTTGTCATATAAAAAATTTAAGTAATCCGTGACTTTCTCAACTTAGAAGGTGGAAAATGAATCTATACCTTCCTCAAGGAAGGGAACACAAGTCACATAATCTTATTTCATACTAGATATGTTAGCCTATATGAACTGCCTCAGATGACACCTAGAAGAGGTTTACTGAACTTCCACTAATGAAATCAAAGACGATGACAGAATTCTTTACCTGACCGCAAACTACCTTGACCAAGCTTTCAATCATTTCTTTAGAAGGTTTCACATTTAGAGTAATACAGACTCTTTGACCCTGGTGGCAAGTAGCAAATAGATTGTAAGACATCACTCTTAGACATTTAAACAAACACTTTGTAGGCAACATCCGAAAACACAAATAATCAAAACCATCACAACTTTAAAGGATGAAATACAATCCAAAATTGACAATGAAACCACAAAAAAATTGTAATCTCACCAACGAGAAATTAACCAAAAGTCCATTTAAATGTCAAAGCTACAATCACAAACAACCGATTTAATCAAATACCAAACAGAATCTACCTGACATAAGACCTTCTCCCAAATTCTGAGCCTCGAACCTCCGTGGAAACACGTATGTCACAGACTCGGTAGCCAAATCCATTAAAACTAATAAAGGAATCATAATAGTAAGGGTTAAGCTCTAGCCCTCGCCCTCGCCCTAGTTGTATGCCTAACCCAATAGTAATTGTAAAGAAATATTTGGAGAATGAGAAACAATAGAATAAGGAAAAGGGAGGGATTTTGATTTTTGGTTTTTGCTTTAGGTGTACTGGCGGGAGAAAGAACAAATCTACCGCTACCGCTACCGCTACCGCTACCGCTACCGGCGAAGTACCCTTCCACCACCACGGCCACCTCTACCACTGTCGTCATACACACCGCCACCGCTGCCGCCATACCCACCGCTACCGCAACCTCCGCCTCCACGGGTGCTTCCATCAACAGATTCACCATCGCCAAGGCTACGGAAGCCGTCAGATCAGATAGAAGACTGGTGAACGAAGCTAGCTTTGCGATATGGCGAGTAAGATTGAGAGAGGAAGAGAGATTATGAGTAAGGACGTGTTTATGAGTTGGGATGCTGTGATGAGTTTCGAGGTTTAGATCGGAGAATATTTCTTTGTAATGAATTTTTTTTTATTTCATTATCAGGTGTTATGCTCCTTCGTGTTTTCAAGTTTTCAGTTCGCGCGATAATTATTTTTTTTTATCTTACCTCCGTGTTTTTTAAATGCATAACGTTTTCTTTAAGAAAACGTTATGTATTTAAAACCAAAAACTGCAATTATAAATACACAACGTTTTTGCATATGTATCTACAACGTTTTGTAAAAAAACGTTATACCCAAAAACACCATAACGTTTTTTATAAAAACGTTATTGTTTAAGTGTTGTCTATTTACTGTTTTGTAGTAGTGTTATATAGTATAATACTATTATAATACATATATAATTTATTATAGCTGATGTATTAGGTGGGCGTCAAAGTTACTGCATGATCATGTGGTCCAACTTGGTATTAATTAATGTTTGATTCAATTATTTCATTTATTGCATCTAATATCTCCTTATTTATAGACTATATATAGAATGGGCATAACGCACTTGTATAATTTGTATTTAATTTATTGCATCTAAAATCTCCTTATCGATAGACTATATATAGAATGGGCCTAACGCACTTGTATAATTTGTATTTAATTTATTGCATCTAAAATCTCCTTATCGATAGACTATATATAGAATGGGCCTAACGCACTTGTATACTTTGTATTTAGTGTACGTATACTTTACTCAGATGGTAACATTATCTTTTAATTGTGCAAGCCACGTTTCCATGGCTATGCATGTTCAAAATGCGTACTGATGAAGACTCTGCGTGACAACATGGAAAGCACATTAAAAAAATATTAAATTATATTTCCTCTATTTAATAAAAAAAAGAAGATAATTTCAAAAATTATAAGTAATAAGAATATATATTTGTGATTCGTGTCTCTATTCTCGGAGCCATGCAATTAATGCTTGAGAGAGTGGAGTAGTGGAGACGTGGTAGTTGGTTTCATTTGTTATTGAATAAGCATATAGTGATGGTAGTGGTTGTAACAATTTTCTCGACTTTTCAGCATTTACTATTAGTAGGTCTTGTTAGTGGTCTAGTTGTTAAGGATTGTTTTTCTTTTCAGTTAAGCCTATTTAAAGGAGAGAATGAGTTTAATGGAGGGGTGGAAATTTGCCCAATAACTATCTTTTGCTTCTCTTAATCTTCTTCACCTTCTTTGCTCTAAATTAATTCTTATCAGTGGTATCAGAGCCAGGTTCCAACCATGGACACCTGCGACAAAACGAATGCGGAATTCCACAATGAAGTCCAGGAAATATTGGCACGACACGAATCAAACTTCGATCAAGTTAATGCTACCTTACAAACAATATTAACCGAGCTTCAAACTTTTCGACATTCACAACGGCCACACACTAGCCATCTTGAAATAAAGCCATTGGTCTCTAGAGAGTTCTCACATTTGCCAAATGCTAATCGTTCTAACACTAACAATGACTATCCTCATCCATCAAAACCTCAAGTTGTCATTTTTGAAGTTTAGCGGCGAGGACCCAACTGGTTGGAAATACAAAGCAAAGCAACATTTTGATTTTAAACATATTGCACATGTCCAACAAGTTCAACTGACATCCTTCTATCTCAAGGGAATCACCTTACAATGGCATAGGTGGTTGACGAAATTTCGCGGAGTTCTCACGTAGGAGGAATTCACTAGTGATGTGCTACTACGATTTGGCCCAACTGACTACGAAGACCCGTCAGAAGCCCTAACTCGCCTTAAGTAAACCACAACCGTAGCAGCTTATCAAGAAGCCTTCAACGGCTATCCCATAGAGTCGATGGCCTGCCAGAACGTTTTCTAATTGGTTGTTTTATTACCGGACTACATGATGACATTCTCTTAGACGTGAAGATCAAACAACCCAGCACCTTAGCAGATACAATAGGAGTCGCTCGACTGATTGAGGAACGAAACCAGTTACAAAAGAAGTCGACTCAACCATTTCGCTCCTAACCAATTGACGAGCCGCCAAAGGTGCCAACCAACCCAACAGCGGGTGTACTAGGCCCTCCACCGAACCAGCGGATAAATCCAAGTGTCAATACCCCACCAACAACTGCCCGTTGGATCACCAACCAAGAGGTGCGAGAACGTCGCGAGAAGGGATTGTGCTACTATTGTGATGAGAAGTTCACCCGAGGACATCGCTGTGAACGACGACAATTGTTTATGATTGAAGATTCACCACACCCAAGCCTCAGGAATGTAAACAATGCTCAACAGGAACCGGACTTATCCTGATCTTATCCTTGATGGCAATGATCTTTAAGTGCGGGGGAATGATACGTGCCTCTATTCTCGGAGCCATGCAAGTAATGCTTGAGAGAGTGGAGTAGTGGAGACGTGGCAGTTGGTTTCATTTGTTATTAAATAAGCATAGTGGTGTTAGTGGTTGTTACTATTGTCCCGACTCTTCACCATTTCTTATTAGTGGGTCTAGTTGTTAAGGTTTATTTTTCTTTTCAGTTGTAAGCCTGTTTAAAGAAGGGAATGAGTTTAATGGAGAGGTGGAAATTTGCCCAGTAACTATCTGTTGCTTCCCTTAATCTTCTTTACCTTCTCTGCTCTAAATTAATTCTTATCAATTTGCTCCCTTACTTTTTCTAAAATAATAAGTTATTAATTTGTAGTAGATATACAAAACAGGTCGGCATGGTGCCCTGGTCAGCTTTTCAAGTCTTGGGCATTGATCAGGCCTGACCAGACCATTGACTTTAGGCCTGTCAGCCCTTGGCCACTGGGCTCAGCTTGGTTAGGCCTAGGACGATCTGATCCTTCTCCTTTTTTTTTTTTAATGTTAAATATTAAATATTGAAAATATAAATTATAAAATATAAATTAATAAAATTTTGTAAAAATGATGCAAAATTTTTTAGATCTATTTTATTTGAACATTCTACTACGTACCAATATAAGTTGGATGATTAAAACTAAAATAAATATATTCCTCTTAAATTAAAAAAAATGTAATCGGAATAAAAGCAAATTAATTTTCTAAATGTATGCCTACTATGCACAATTTTTTTTCATAAAAAATATAATTTGAATACAATCAACTGCGATACATTTGAGTATAGATACAAAATAAAATTAACTTACTATAAATTACACATTTATATTTTGAATATAAAGTTAGTTTCTATTTTATTTTTTTTAGTACTAGGATTAGTTGGACATATAGTTTTAAAAGTTTAAATATACATATATCTTTTTCTTTATAGTCATTAAACACTTACATGGTTATATCTTTAGACCCGAATCGGCATTGAACCAGAAAGGGTACCGGGTGGATAGGTTAGTTGTCGAACCGTTATTGATCAGTAATAGCATTAATATGTAATAAATAATTAAATATATTAATTATTATTAAATATTATATATAATAATTAGTAAATATGTAAAATTAATCAATTTATCTATTAAAAAAAAATTATATGAGTCAAGATGAAATTCTGTAGTAAAGGACTTGGACAATAGTAAAATATATTGAATTGGATGCACAAAGCCATAGCCAGTGGCAGAGTACATCAACTGTCGAAGGGTTAAACAATAGTTTATCAACACTCCCATAGTAATATAACCATGCCATGCCATGCCAACTGGATCACACAAAAAAAATCCATGGAATTCATCAGTGGCACTATAAATTCTAGACGGTATGAAATTATATGGGTCATAATAACTGATTTAATAAATATTCACATTTCCTAGCACAGACACATCCTATAACAGCAAAAATTGTCTCAATATGATAATATCCACAAATTAGAAATATATTACACTACGATATAGACATTGGAATATAGCTATGATGATTCATAGAAAATAAAGGCAGTTAGACAAGCTATCAACAATAAATCATTCAACTTCATCCCATGTATTCTTTCTCGGAGAATGGAAATAGATGGAATATTAATTCCCTAGAGCATCAAAACCTAATTTTATGATTACCGTGCAGGCACGCAGAAACTCAGGCAACAAAATAAGTAAAAGTAAACCTTAATTGCCACTAGAACTCTTCCTGATACGATAGAATCTATGATTCCCTAGAGCATCAAAACCTAATTCTATGATTATCGTGTAGACAATATTATAATGGATATGCATATGATATATATATGTCGGTAAATATAATATGGAAGTTAAATTATAATTAATATGAAATTTAATGCAATAAGATAAAATAAAAATTTGTGAGTCTTTTTTTTAAATTTTATCTATTCATGTATTTATAGACATAGATACTTAATATAAATATAAATTTATCATCATTTTTACATGACTCTTGCTTATTAAAATAACATAAAAAATAATATTTTGTACAAGTCAATTAAGATTATTAGATTGATCCTGAATCTTGAATTGACTCATATATATTGAATTTAATTATTATTTATTTTTTTAGACATTATCCATATATATCTTAAATCTTATTGATTTATACTACTTTCTCAATTTTGTTCATATCTTCTCATGTTGCCATTATCCAAACACTTTAAGAAATTAATTTTAAAAAGAAACTTATGAGATTAACATTTAAATTTTAAAATTATTTTTGAATGAAAACGTATTACATTAAAAACTTAGAAATTTTTTGACTATTTTTAAAACAATAAAAACATTTTAAAAAATTAAAAATTATTTTAATGGTCGATTACTTTGATACTAACGCATTAATACATTAAAAATGTATTAAAAATAGACAAATTGTTTGATAAACAATAAAATAGCATAATAAATGACAACGTATTTCAATGACTAAGTAACTAACTAACTATATATATACAGAGAGAGAGAGAAAGGACGGTTCAAAAAAATAACTCTCTTAAATATCATATTTTTATTAAAAAAATATTCAAAATGACAAAATTTTGTTAAAAGAATGTTATTTAAAAAATGTATGATATTTAAGAGGTATATTTTTTAACTGTTCTTTCTATATATATATATTAAAAGTACATTTGATAATATAAATTATTCTTAAAATTATTGCTTTAAAAATATTTTTTTAAATTTTTGAATAGAATAAGTACCTTCCTAATGTCCAAAAGAAAAACACCAACAAAATTAAAAAAAATACAATTAAATTTTAAAATAAATAAGATTATAATTGTCGAATTCCATTCTTAATGCAAGTCACCGAGCTAGTTTATAAAAAAGTGTATGTAGATTTAGGAGGTGTTTGATAAAAAATGAATGAAATAGTTCTGAATACTTAAGTAATCTGAATGAGTTGAATAAAGTAAATTTCTAAATACAGAATGAAAAAAATTGTTAGATAAGTGACATGTCTGAAATATCTTAATAACATTTTTTTACTATTTTATCCATCTGAAAAAATTCAAAATTATTGTAAATTTATTTAATATTACTTAATATAATATTTAATATATATTTTTAATTTTTTAATTTATTTTATTCACCCGAAACTTAACTATGTAGCCAAAAAAAATTAAATTTAATCATTCAGTTCAAAAATTTGACCGATTTAATCATTCAATTTTAAACAAACGTACTGAATGATTGACCAATTCAACCATTCAATTCTATTAATCAAACAGCGCCTTAGTTGATCCAAAAACAACAGTCCCATCTCTATGAATTAAGGATTTTTCTTTTCTTCTCTTCTCAGACATTTCAAGTCATATATGTGTATTAATTTATAAAAACCTTTAACATGCATAAAAAAATGTCACTAATTAGATGGGATGGGAATACTCTTACATTTCATGAAGACGGACCCACCCAAAAAGAAAAAACACCTCTTAGCACATACGGCGTATCCAAAGCAAGCTACGCAAACAAATCAAATTACATCATAATCAACCAACAATTTGCCATGACTCATGGGTTATTATTTCATTAGTTATAATAATATTATTTAGCATTACTTTCCACTCAATCATAAATAAATATTCACCATCACGGCCCCTATTGTGCAATAATGCCTTCATTCATTGAATATATATATATAAATCTAATAAGAGAAGCCAAATCGAAGACCTGAAGAGAGCCATCATCTTATTAAATTCGACATCTACCATTATACTCACAAAGAAAATTTAGACCTAAAATTAACTCCTATCATTGACCAAATACAGAAGGAAAGATATAGCCAATTGGTTAGGCATACGTTTCTGAAAATGATCGATTCCGTTCTAGAAGATTAGAAGTCTAATCAATATATATATATATATATATATATATATATAGATAGATAGATTTTTCCCTCATTGTGCAATATTTTATTTAGTAAAAATAATAATTGTAGTATAATTTACACCAACAGAAGAATATGAAAGCTAAGCTGCCGTGCGCGCAGTTTTGTCAAATAAATAATGGATAATTTCATATATATTATAATTAAATATTACATATATTTTAATTATTAAAAAGTAAAATTTGATACAAATTTTTATATCAGATTTTATTTTTTAATAATTAAAATTAAAATATTATATTTGGTGTTATATATTTATATTTATCCATAAATAACGCAACAAATAATTTTATATACATGGTCAAGGGAAATGACATATAGCCCATACAGAGATACCCTATGCTTAACGTTACTCGTTATTATTTTTGAGTGAGAGTCACTTCCTCCATACATGATAGTGTGATACATCTGTTAATTGATGTACTATTAATACTATTATAATATTACTTAACCATCTGATAAATAATTATGTAATAAATATAAATCTTTGAACAAATAATATAATAACATATTAATGGTAACCTTACTATTATAAAAAAAATACTCCATCCATTCGGCAAAATGATTTCTTTTGATTTTTTAAAATCAATTTACAAAGTATTAGAATTGAAAAATGATATAATTTGTTTAAGTTTTATAATAAGAAATTATTTTCGTTAATATTTGCGATCGTATGAACTCAAATAAAATAAATTTATATTATTTTAAAATTTAAAATTTAACAAATTAATTAAAAATGTTAAAAATAATTGTGGAATATAGAGTTTTTTTTTTTTTTGGGACTTCAATCTTTGTTTAATTTTTTTGTAGAAAAACCGTTGAATTCAAATTTATGCTTAGTTGTAGATTTGAACACGTGACATTAGATAATAAAGAGAAAGCCTTTTACTACTCTGTATCACGTTTAATCTATTGACTATCAATTTAAGTTGGACACAGTCATAATATTTTGATTATATTAGCCCTATATTTATTTGCGTTGATTATAATTACATATAAAATTAATTAAGGTAGCGGTCCAATGATGCCGAGGATAAGCAACTAGTTCCATAGGAAGAGTACTTTAGAGTGTTCATAGTAGTGTGTTGAATGTTGATGACGGAGGGGGCTTTTGGGTAATTGGAGTATCGTTATTTTATTTTATTTTTAACTTTTAGTTAGACAAAGATACAGCGATTTCGATTGGCTAACAAGGACTTCTCATCACACTTGTTCTTAATCTCTTTGAGTATTTATTAAAAAAAAAAAATAGCATTAGTCAAATGTTCAGTATAAATATAAAATGCAAAAATAAGAACTGAAATGAATAATATAATCAATTGAACTGAAACGAATTATAATAAAATAATAGACCGAATTAAATAGCTGGGTATTATTTCATACCTAATTTAAAACAGAACATAAATATATCTTGTCACACAGACAAATCAAAATAATGTCACACATGCAACCACACATCGGATTACGCAATTCAAATTAGGCACAAATATCACCAATCTATAGAACATAATAGAACAAAAAACTAAGACCGACCTATATGTCTCCCATAACAAAACACCAAATAGCCAACTTCCACTAGAGCACAAAATGGAGGCGCGGTTGACTGATCATGTGACACCTCTAAATCTATGTTATCTTTAACCTCGAGTATGGTGCTCACAGTATTACTCTACCAAAATTCTATATCCATACATTCCATTAAAATATTACTAAATACAATGTTCTTACAACATATATCTTAAATTAGTCCCAGGGTACTATAACCTTTACAAATTATAAAAGATAATAATGTTAAAGTTTAATACATATTACTATATAAACAAAAGCTAACACTTAATTAAACAATTTCTACTCGGTTGCTTTGTCCTTTCCTTTATCCTTATCGAATCATTCGGTCTTCTTTGGCCTAGTTGAAATATTATGTTTAAACATGACTCAGTAATTAAGTTACTCCGTAAGTATAAAACAGTTTAAGACATAATATCTCATGAATGAAATAAATATTTTCAGATAACCTTCAACAATTGTGAAGAAATTTGAATAATAGAAATAATATATTTTTTTGATTTAAAATCAATTTATTTCATACTAAAAGGTTATAAGACTAAGAACTCGTTAAAAACATTATTAATCGTAATGACTGATAATGTCCGGTAAGTCATAAGACCACATTACTTTAATATGTGCACTTTAGGGGATCAATTTATCGTACCTTATATTATGCACAACATAAACATCTAATTTAAGCGTTAATCGAAATCATATGCCCGATTATCTTATTTTTAATTCTCTTACTATGAGGGTTGTTTATTATTAGTTTTAACATAAGATTTCGCACCAAAATAATTTAGATTATATTAACTTTAAATAATTGTCATGAATTTAAAACTTATCTAAAAGGTCTAGCTGAAACAAATGACATAGACTTATATTGTAAAACAGTTCATGCATAATGAACTTTAAATTTTAAAATAGTTTAATGATTGAACATTCTTTTCACAGCACTTACGTGCAAACATGACATACAATTAGAATTATGAACTTAAGAATAAGCTCGGTTAGACCTGCCTCTTTCGTCGTCTAATGCTAACTTTAGCTTATCGTTTCTCGTTCGACCAATATTATTAATAAGTCGGTCTACCAATTAATCACTTACGGACACACATATTGGTTTAACTTAATCACATATTTGTTGTTGTACTTCCTTTGATATTTTGGACCTTTTATGACATATATATATTTTAATCAGAATTTTAAAATATTAATTTTTTTTTTTAAAATTCGACCCGAATCGAACCAATTCAGTTAACTCAATCCGATTAGGCCTGACCCGATCCGTTCACTTACCTTACCTAGCACTATCGCACCAGGTTTAAGCTTAAAATCGGCGCTGTTGCACCTAGGTGACAAATTCCTTAAAATTGTCTCGGTGCGGTAACGCTTGGTTTTTACACTGGATGTGGCGCGATCGCGCCACTCCACCAAAGCTTCAAAAATTAACTTTTGTCTAGATTTTTCATGCTTTAGTCTCTTATTCCCATAACTTAGCATTTTTCAGAATTTACATTTTTCAAATTTATCAAAAAACACTTAGGGTTTCAAATACGATCGATTTTTCAAAAATGCGATTTACTTTATACCGATCGTTTTACAATCTTTTAAAATATGTTTATTTGATCTATTCACATACGTTACTTATATGACTCATCTTACACATAAACACATATCGCAAGGATCAACCACAAGTTGACCACTTAAGCACCAAAACTTTAGAAAATCATTACATTTAGTGTTTTTAAAACATGATCGGAACCTTTTCGACACTTCGGGTTTTTATCAAAACAACATGATTTTCATTACATGACACTATGAACCCATCATAACTCCTTTTTCATTTATTTCAAGAAGTTATTATCATAAACTTTAGATCTATAACATCTCCTTATGCATATTTAAATATATCAACCATATTAAGTTATTACTTTTGAAAACACCAAATCGAAACTAAGGTTTTTGAACCATTTACATACATAGCTCCATAGATCTTGAAAATACAACATATAATGGAATTGTCATGTGAACTTAAATATGATAAATTAATGCAAAGAGTACAAATATGAGTTTTAAATATCAACGTCAAAATAATATTAGGTAATGTTTGACTCGATTATTTAATTTATTGCATCTAATATCTCCTTATCTCTATAGACTATATATCGAATGGACATAACGCACTTGTATAATTCGTATTTAATTTATTGCTTCTAATATCTCATTATCTATAGACTATTTATAGAATGGGCATAGCGCACTTGTATAATTTGTATTTAATGTACGTATACTTTACTCAGATAGTAACATTATCTTTTGATCACAATCCACGTTTCCATGGCGATGCATGTTCAACGCGTACCGATGAAGACTACGTGTGACAACATGGAAGGCACATTAAAAAAATATTAAATTATATTTCCTATGTTTAATAAAAAAAGATAATTTCAAAAATTACAAGTAATAAAAATATATATTTTTGTCAGTTTAATACAACTAAAATATAAAATAAAATAAATAAACAATAATTTTAAGCATACAAATTAAAATATGGTTAAAACTAAAATAATTAATTTTTCACGTATACACTTTATATATTATCAATATATCAAATTTTACTTTAAATAAAAAAAAAGGTCAAGTTAATTAAGAGGATTTTAATTTGTGTTTTATATGGAGTCACGCAAAGTCTTCATTAATACTACAGGGACGGCATGGATGGGACTCTATCTTCACATCTTTGCAACTTGTACCAATAGGTTAATTTTATGTGGAAGTCGTCTTCTCCTTTTTATCTTTTTCCTCTTTATGTTAGTCAACTAGGGAAAAGGAACTTGTGTCGATTACTACATTACAATATCATAAGAGAGATGCATATCACGTACATACATACATACATGTCAATAAATATAATGACAAAATTAAATTATAATTTATTAATGTTTGAATTTATTGAGACACTTGACTATCATCAATGACACTATATTTACACACTGAAACAACGCTTGATTTATATTACTTTCTCAATTTTGGTCATATCTTCTCATGTTGTCATTATCCAAACACTTTAAGAAATTAATTTTAAAAAGAGACTTGTGAGATTAATATTTAAAATTTACAAATTTTTTTTAAATGAAAACTTATTACATTTAAAACGTTAAAAAAAAAGATTATTTATTTAAAACAATAACAACATTTAAAAAAAAATAAGAAAAGAAAAATTATTTTAATGGTTGATTATTTTGATACACACGCATTAATACATGAAAAATAAAAAAATTGTATAATAAAAAGATAATTTATTTCAATAAAAGTAATTAACTATATATATATATTAAGGGTACATTTGATAACATAAATTATTGCTTTAAAAATATTTTTTTAATTTCGGAACGGAGAACGTACATTCCTAATGTCCAAAAGAAAAATACTAAAGAAATTTGAAAAAAAGTACAATTAAAATTTTAAATAAATAAAATTATAATTATAATTATCGAATCTCATACTTAACACGAGAACCTGAGCTAATTTAGATAAATGTATAGGTAAGCTTAGTTGGTCCAAATACAACAGTCCCCCATCTCTATGAATTAAAGATTTTTCTTTTCTTTTCAGACATTTCAAGTTATATATGTGTGTTTATAAAAACCTTTAATATGCATAAAAAAATGTCACTAATTGGATGGGAATACTCTTATTTTACGAAACCTTTAATATGCATAAAAAAAAAAAAAAAAAAAAAAACCTCTTAGCACATACGGCGTATCCAAAGCAAGCTACGCAAACACATCAAATCAAATTACATCATAATCAACCAACATCATAATCAACCAACAATTGTCACAAGTTACTATTTCATTAGTTATAATAAAATTATTTAGCACTATTTTCTACTCAATCATAATGTTCACCATCACGGCCCCTACTATTGTGCAATAATGCCCTCCTTCATATATATATATATATATATATAGAAGAACTAGTCGACATATTGGCTGCTCACTCAATAAGCTGTCATTTATTAATCTTAATTATCTAAAATTAACTCCTATCATTGACAAAATACAGAAGGAAAGATATAGCCAATTGGTTAGGCATACATTTCTGAAAATGATCGCTTCTGTTCTAGAAGATTAGAAGTCTAATTAATATATATATATGACTTGGTTCAATGACATACTTTCTTAAAAAGCATATCAAGCTCACTCTCTTTAATGACGGACCCGTCGACGGTTTGGTTCGTCGCTAAATGTTTTAACGACGGACAACATATCGCGACGAACAAACATTTAGCGACGGACGGACTTATGGTGACAAACTAAATCGTCGTCGGGTCTGTCGCTAAAGGGATACATTTGGTATACCATTTAAGAGGGTATGCCATTGAACCTTACTCTCTCTCTCTCTCTCTCTCTCTCTCTCTCTCTCTCTCTCTCTCTCTCTCTCTATATATATATATATATATATATATATATATATATTTATTTTTTATTTATTTATATTTTTTTTCTAGCTCATTATACAATATTTTATTTACTAAAAATAATTTTTGTAGTATAATTTACACCTACAGAAGAATATGAACGCTAAGCTGCCGTGCGCGTAGTTTTGTCAAATAAATAATGTAACAAATAGTCCATACAGAGAACCTATGCTTAACGTTACTTGTCATTAGTTGCTGTACTATTATTATTATTATTATTATAATATTACATAACCATCTGATAAATAATTATGTAATAAATATAAATCATTGAACAAATAATATAATTACATATTAATGGTAACCTTACTATTATAAGAAAAAACACTCCATCCATTCAGCAAAAGGATTTCTTTTGATTTTTTTAATCAATTTACAAAGTATTTAAATTCAAAAATAATGTAATTCGTTTAAATTTTATAACACCAAATTATTTTCATTAGTATTTGCGATCGTATGAACTCAAATAAAATAAATTTATATCATTTTAAATTTTAAAATTTTAAAAATTTACTTAAAATGATAAAAATAATTGTGGAATATAAAGTTTTTTTTTTTTTTTGGACTTCAATCTTAGTTTAATCTTTGGTAGAAAGCCTGTTGAATTTTGATTTATGCTTAATTATAAATTTAAACACGTGACTTTAGATAGTATTAGCTCTATATTTATTTGCGTTGATTATAATTACATATAAAATTAATTAAGGTAGCGGTCCAATGATCCCGAGGGTAAGTAACTTTTTCCATAGGAAGAGTACCTTAGAGAGTGTTCATACTAGTGGGTTGAAGACGTTGGGCGAGAAAATGGTGAAATGATAAAAAAAAAAAAAAATAAGGATAAATTTTTATATATAATATTAAATATTATATTTATTTTAATTATTAAAAAAATATAATATGATATAAATTTTAATATTTTATCTTTATTTTTAATAATAAAAAAAATATTATGTTTGAATATTATATATTTATACTTATTCATAAAATAATATATCTTTTGAATCGTGAGAGTATCATTATTTTATTTTAATTTTAACTTTTAGTGTGACAAAGATGCAGCGATTTCGATTGGCGTACGTATAACAAGTTAAAAAGGCACAATCATAATTAATAGTAATTAATTTAGTGGTTAAATGATCGGGCACATGGTTATAATTGTTATCTAGTGTTTATATAATTTTGTGGAATAGAGGCAACTATTTTTACTTTTAATTTTTTTTAAAAAATAAAAAATATTTGAATTGTCTAGGAGGTTAAACAGCTTTGTGAGTTTTTAAAATTAAAGAAATGATAGAAAGGTTAAGGAAAATTATAATTATTTTTTAGAAATGTTATGTTTGTGAGTTTTTTTAAGTCAAGAAATATAAGGAAAGTAAAAAAAAATTGAACCCATTTTTCTTTAGATATTTTTCTGGTCAAAATGGTAGGAAAGCTAAGGAAATGAAAATTTGTTTAATGAATTTGTTTTTAATTACATACTTTTTTTTTCTTCTCTATATTAGGCTGAAATTTAATAATTTTGGCCTCCAACCATTGGGCTGCATGAGATTTGGTGTAATTTTCCTTACTTGTAACACATACAACAATTTTTAGATATTCATATCCTGACTTTCTTGCAAAATTTATGAGTAGAATTAAGGAAAGTTACTTTCCTATATCATTTTCTTTTCTATCATTTTCTGAGCTAAAAATCCTTAACAATCCTAGTCAGAAAAACTCACGAGCAAATAGATTACGAAATAAAGAAATGGGAGGGAGAGGAAAGCATATGCTCATTTGATTTTTTAAAAAATATTTTTAAATTCAAAATTAACATGAATTTATTTAATTTTATATCAATACAATTATAAATAATATAAATTATTTAAAAATTATTACTAATTATAAGATTGATTATTTTAAAAAATTTAATGAATTATAAAAATTTAAAATTTAAAAATATTATAAATTAATTTTAAAAAATACATATCTTATAATTTAGAACGAATTAAACATTTCTGATAATGATATGTTTCTGCCTAGAAGCTTAGAAAATAAAAACAGGCAGGCAGGAAAGAAAGAAGTTGATTTGCTCGGTTGGCGAATTCGCACGCCGAACGTCAGAGGGCGACCCATAATCCGCGGATCCGGTGGTGGATTACTTATAAAATTAATTAATGGGAAAAAATTGATTGCCTTTATTCAAATCATATCAACGTCACCGGACCCCAATTAATGGCTCCCCTCTCATGCGTACAAGTTACGACTACATCGGACTCTGTCTAGTTACACACTACCCCTCAGTCTTACAAAATACTTGCGATTTAAATATATTTTTATAAAAATTAAATTTAAAAAAAGCATTAATTTTTTTGTTTTTACTTTTATACTAATAATTAAACCTTATATTATTACGCTAAATAATTATTTCTTTAAAAAAATTTGACAATAATATAATATTTAATTTCATATAAAAAATTCTTACAAAAAATATATTAAATTACAATTAATTAATTAATAATTTATTGTATTAGACGAGTTTGATAATTATAATAGATCACAATTTGTTTTATAAATTAAAATATAATTTAAATTCACACATATTATTTTATTTTATAAAAGTTTAAACTCCTATTTTCTTGTACACAAGGGTGGGTTTCATATAAGTGAGATCCTATATAATTTATTTTATTTTATCAAAATTTATAACAATAATTTTTAAAATCTATAATATTAATATATACTATCATTATAATTTTATTTTTTATAAAATTATGACAATAAAATAAACTATTCACATAAACTTTAAAATAAATGGGAAGCTATACCGCTCGAAACAGAAAAACTAAAGTATCTCATGCAGGTCCATATCAGTTTTTATAATCTGAGTATGAAGTAATGATTCCTTCCGGGCTTTAACATTTACTAGCCTGGTTTTATCTTCCCGAGTGCCTATAAATCCGAATCTACGGAGCCAGAACATTCCAAGCCATCCCTCTCTCTCTCTTCCTCTAATATAGCCTTAGCAATTTACAATAACAATGGGAAGCGAAAAGATGAAGATTAGGGTGAAAGATTCCACAATAGTTCATCCATCCAAACTTACACCTACGGAGAAGCTATGGAACTCTAACTTAGATTTAGTGGTCGGTCGGATTCACATCCTCACCGTCTATTTTTACAAGCCTAATGGTTCCCCTAATTTCTTCGACTCTAGGGTCCTCATGGAGGCTTTGAGCGACGTTCTCGTTTCATTCTACCCGATGGCCGGCCGGTTGCGACAAGACGAAGAGGGCCGGGTTGAGATAGATTGTAGTGCCCAAGGCGTCTTGTTTGTGGAGGCCGAAGCCGATTCTAACATAGATGATTTTGGCGATTTTCGACCTTCGTTGGAGCTCCGGCGGCTCGTACCGGCAGTTGATTACTCCGGCGACATCTCTTCCTATCCGCTGGTAGTGTCACAGGTACGTACACGACTTTTATTCGTGCACCTTCACTACCATTTAATGGGAAGAGTGATATTTGAGTATTTAATATGCATTAATGGTAAATTATCTTAGAAAAAATATTACAACATTTAATTCAAAAACTATATTACTAATTTAAATAGAAGAATTTACTAACTAATGCAGCAGTTGTTCACTGACGTAGAATTTATATTACTAGTATTTTTTATGTTAGTGAACAACTGTTGTAGTTAGTGCACGTAAAATTATTCATGGATAAATAAACTCCAAATTTATAAGGAGGCATTTAATGATTCGATCTACAATTATGTTAATATATTAAAAGTTGAAAATATCATTTTGTTTATTTACAGGAGAGCACGTAAATTTAATATTTTAACAAGTTCATCTCCCACATTAAACTGGAGTAGGTCTCATTTTCTTATTTATATACCCCATATTTTTTAGTTAAGCACATTTGATCACCTTCAAAGGCGATACATTAAGGTAAAATCTTTAGGAGGAGAGCGATTGTTTATCTATCAAGCACCGAAGCCTTGGACTAAAAGATTGATTTTTCCAACCAATTATCTACAAAGATGCATCAGCCAAAAAAATGAAATTAAAAAGGAGATATATAATTGTTTGAAACTGGGGTTTTAACAATTTTATCTATCCTTCGAATCCCTTACACGAATAAGCGTTGTGTTCGTTTGGTTTCACTTTTGATTATATATTGAATTTTCTTTTGATTTTTTCAAAATTTTGTCCCTTGCCTTTTGAAATTTTGACAGTTTAAACCAATCCCTGAATATAACATTTTAATTTTCTTAACAACTAAGATAAGAGATTGGCCCTATGGTCAGAGGTTCACATTTTACTTCAAAAGAAATTGTAACTAGAATTATTTTCCAATCGTAATATGTCACTATAATTCTTCAAAAGATAAAGTACTTTACAACTAGGAAAATACAGGTGACTTTAAAATATGGAAATTGATATTTTTACGGCATTTTTTGATATTCTCACAAGAAAACTTTCGCTATAGGTCTATAACGACAATTTTCTTGTGAAAATATCAAAAAATGCTATGAAAATATCAATTTTCAAAAATATTTGGTCATATTGTATTGTCTATATCTGCAAATGAGTCTCATGACCTTTATCCGTAAACAAACATCTAAGTCTGTCTGAATATGAGTATTTGTCAAAAATTAAGAAATGTAATTTCTCATATTCAGACATACAGAGTATAATCTATTCTTTACAGGTGTTTGTGAGTTTTGTCCAGTATCTAAATCATCATCGGCATGTTCCTTCTCACATGCCGCGGCGGCTGCTTTCTCTTCTATATTCATTTTAAATCTTATTTAACCAAACAATTATTGTGGTCAACTATTAGGGTATTGGCTTTGAGTACTGTCACTAAACAGTATTTTAATTAAAATAAGGGAATAGATATTTTTATAATGTAAATGGATCGCGATCTCGTAAAAATATTAATTTTTACTTGTAAAAATATCAATTCTCTTATAATAATTATAGTATATATACAGGAGTCTTGAGAGAGAATTAACTAGCAGGATTAAAGGCATCGCACATGTTTCTTTATGTGTAATGTATATCGCAGCCACAGCTGGTTTAGATTCACATGGGCTGCCTAACATGGTGCTCATGTTCAGCGGTTGTAATGTTTGTAACTATAATAGGATAGGAGTTTTTAGTTAATTAATTATTAATACTCTGTCTTTGTCCCCTCATCGCATACTAAAATTTATTAAACATATTTCAATACTCTATTTATGGGATGAGAATCTTATTCATTTTTATTGAATTTTCATTATAAATATCAAGATACTTTGGTCTTTATTCTTCTCAACAGATCTTTTTCTTTGTAATACTTGGACAAAAATGAGAAGAAACTAGTGTAGAGATTATTCAAAAGATGATGCGATTAGCTTTATATCAATGTGAACAAAAGTCAATTAGGGGTAAATTAAACTTGCGGTGCTCGAGCTCGGCTCAAGTTTAGCCACAAAAACATCACAATCTGCTCGAGCGTTGTGCTCAATGGCTATGTGCGAAGCTCACAAATCTGTCTCCATGAACATATGTTTGACTGGTGAATTTAATTTGTCAACTAGCATTCACCACTTGAAAGAGGGGTGATGTGTACATCAATACATGTACCTTGCACCTTTTATGTCACACTCAACTTATACAATACGGCATTATGTATTATATATATGTATGTATGTATTATAGTGTAAAAGAACAAGAAGCAGGTTTCACAACGTGGTAACAAAGACATAAGATAGTCAATTCTTTATTCCGTGTTATGTATCGGTATCGGGTGTGAAACGCTACAAAAAGATATAAATATCTTTTTTAAAAATTCTAAAGCATAAGAATTAGTAAAATAATGAGTTACAATGTTGTAAATAATCATTATAATCCCGGCTAGTTCAGCTGGTGAGCTCGTACTAGTCATGGTTCAAACCTCAGTGTTGTCAATGTGGATGGTGCAATATGGAGTTAATTATCTCGACTAACTTTTCCTGTTAATCAATAGGTAACTCGTTTCAAGTGTGGAGGAGTCTCCCTCGGACTTGGCGTGCACCATACTTTGTCTGATGGCCTTTCCTCCCTCCATTTCATCAACACATGGTCTGACATTGCGCGCGGTTTTTCCATTGCAATGCCACCATTCATTGATCGGACTCTTCTCCGACCTCAGGACCCACCCATTCCTATGTTCGACCACGTTGAATACCATCCCCCTCCTTCCCTGAACACTCCAGTCCATGCTGCAAAATCCCAATCAGACACCAAGGCCGTTTCTACCACTGTTCTAAAGCTCACGCTAGATCAGCTTAACCAGCTCAAATCCACGGCCAAGAATGATTCAAACACAAAGGACCACAGCACCTACGAAGTCCTTGCAGCGCACCTGTGGCGTTGCGCAAGCAAGGCTCGTGGCCTTTCCGATGATCAACTGACCAAACTGTTCATAGCTACTGATGGTCGGTCCAGATTGTGCCCTCCGCTACCCCCGGGCTACATAGGCAATGTAGTCTTCACAGCTACGCCAATTTCTACTGCAGGTGACCTTAAATCAGAGCCAATAACAAACTCTGCGAAAAGGATTCACAATGCTTTGATAAAGATGGACAATGAATATTTGAAATCAGCACTCGACTACCTGGAGTTGCAACCTGATCTATCAGCTCTTGTCCGAGGCCCACTGTATTTTGCAAGCCCTAACCTCAACATCAACAGCTGGACTCGGCTTCCGATATATGATTCAGATTTCGGCTGGGGTCGACCCATTTTTATGGGCCCTGCGAGTATATTGTATGAGGGAACAATCTACATAATACCTAGCCCGAAAAACGATAGGAGCGTGTCGTTGTCAGTGTGCTTGGACGCGGATCACATGGAGCTATTCCAAAAGTTCTTATATGATTTCTAAGAATATGCCTAGGTGTAGAAAGCAGCCTTACCAGTTTCAGTGTGATCAAATTATGAATGTCTCTTCTCCTGAATTTATAATTCAGTCTGTCCACTTTTGGACGATAAAGAATGGCTTTGCAAGGTGGGTGCCTCTGCTTTAAATAATGTTATGTACTCTAATAAAATGATGGCAAAGGAATAATGGCAACCACATGTTCATTTGGCACGTATGTTGCTGCAAGTTTTAATTAATCACAAGAAAGAATGAAGAACAGAAAAACACAAAATCACACTTGATGAACATATAATTTTTATTGATAGTACAGGGATATATAGAGTAATCAATTTGTCATAAAACCCAATGAAAAAACAGATATGCACGCTCTCACTTTCTTTACTCTAAAAAATTCCGATGCTGAGGAAAATGCTCTCTCATGCCTTTGATTTACCATGTTTGACAAACTTTTAATCAAGATATGAGGAGACCCAATGCTTCACTCACCAACATAAATCCAAGCAAACTACATATGAGGAGACTCGATGCTTCACTCGACTAACATAAATCCAAGCAAATTACAAAGAGAATAACCCGAGTGCCTAAATATTAAGGAAAAATGAAGAGGTGTAATTTAAATTGAGTATTGCACGAAATGAAATGTTAAAGAGTGAAATTTTGAAGAGTAGAGATTTTGAATAGGGAAGCCATGCATTATTGAAAATATAATAGAGTTTTGAAAGGAAAAGAAATCTATTGATACAGCAGTGCACTGCACAACATGATACAACAAAGAAATTGGACAAGTAGCATTACAAATTTTATTAACAAAAGACAAAAAAAATAACATTGCAATTCACTTCATGAAAGCTCTACTAACAAAGCTTAGACACCATATTCCCCTGGATATATACTACTTCAACTGATGATCTTCCCTCTTCTTTCCTTGATCAAATTCGGAAAACATCAGTTTGGAATCGCTCATCGTACAACCTCCAATGACCATACCTGTCGGTGTGAAAGACTGACCTGGGGATGTAAAAATTGGGTTTCTTTATATCCTTCAAATTCTTCAGTTGAGAGGATGCATTAGCAATATCCCGACTAGTCACGTTTGCACACCCAAACAAATCCAAAGACTCAAGGTTTGAGCACCCTTCAGAAATTAAAGAAAGGCCTCTAGCTGACAATTTTGAGAAACGAATTTCAAGGTGTAGAATATGAGGCATAAGTTTTCCAATTACAGCAGCTTCTGAATCGCCATCTTGAGGGCAGGCATTAAGATATTCATTAGGGACAATTCCAACATGTTGGGAAGGATCCAGCCAATTCATCAAATTCCGCTTCAAGATTCTGAGGTTAGGGCAATTGCTTCCAAGCAATGCCAGAGATTTATAAGATACTTCATAGCAATAGCTGATGTCAAGTTCCTTGAGTTTGGGGCACCCAGAAGCTATCTTAGTCATGGATTCATCGGTAACATTAGGGCAGCTCTTAATTGAAAGAACTTGAAGGTTTGGGCACCTGTAGAAGAAGAAGTTAAGCCAGATCAATTCTAGTTGGTCCACTAGCTAAGCACAGGAGAACTCAGATCAGACTCATTTGTTATAGGAAAAGAGAAAAAAAGGGATTGATTCAGAACAGCCATTCAAATATTTCGCTAACATACAGCAATAGAAGATGAAACTTCCAAACTTCAAGATGCAAATAATTGATAAAATAATCACTGAAATCAATTCTAAACCAGAAATTACAACTTGTGTGATATCTGTACGACCCCCTAAACTAAGGAACACAACATTCAACTGCTATCTGGGACAAGGAGTGAGTGCAGGTTTGGCTTTCTTTTTCTTCTTCTTCAATTTTATTTTTATTTATTTATTTATTTTTATTTTTTTTGGGGGGGGGGGGGGGGGGGGGAGTTGTTTTTAGTTTTTTTTTGGGGGGGAGGAGGTCATTAGAAAGGAATGCAATTGATAATAGACAAATATTTCCAATCCTCATCCTCACCATTTTATGAAACAAGAAAACAAAGAAATATACTTCAGAGCAAAAATATTTAAAAACAAATAATAAATTGCAACACTTAAAACAATACAATTCGACCTTGAAAATAAAAACGAGGTAACTAAGTTATAGTTTTTAATCTATCAAAGTTCAACTATATTAAGAGCGAAATCCAAAATCCAACTAGAAAATATATTGAATGCATTCCATCAGATCAAAAAATTAATGGCAAAAGAAGGAAAAGCCTATCCATAACCATAAAATTATTAACTGAAAGAAATGCAGGGCCAATAATCCAAAACACAGCGCTACAATACAGGGAGGGATTAGTGGACAGATAATCAAATCCAAGTAACACCGATTACAATTCATCTAAAAAGGAAATAAGAATTACCCAACAGAACAAAATAACACCAATTAATCAATCAAAGCCTAACCCTAGAATTCAAAATTTAATACCTTTCAGCCACCAAACGGAGAGACCTATCCGAGCAGTGTCTGACACGAATTTTATTGAGAAAGCCATCGCTCCAATTGACGGCAGATCGGAGCATGGTGTCGATTTTCGCCTCGAAACTCGGGTCCCACCAGAGTGGTGACTCGGTGGCCGAGTCGAATTGGGGATCGAGGTCGAATACGGTGTTGAGACATGGGTCTCCTGCAGCCTGTAGCCAGGATTTACAGACGAACATAGCTCGTCGCCATCGGTCTTCCAAGGTAAGCCTAGAGAAGATGTTGATCAGGCACTCGTGAGTCAAATCGGCCCAATCAGAACTGAGTCCGGACTCGGACTCTGTTCCTTGTCCTACCCCTCCTCCTTCGTCATCCATATCCATTTGGTGGTTTGAGAATTGAAAGTAAACAAAGTTTTGCACTTTAACCATGACATTATTCCTATATATACTCAGCCGCGTGCCACGTGTCTAAAGCAAACGGACGAAAAACTAATACTGCATCCGTCCCCAAAAACCGGACTTAATTTAAATTTTGAAATTAAATTAATCACTTTTTAAATTAATATTTATCCTATTTTTTTTAAATGTAGTTAAAAAGATTATAACGAATGAACCTACATTTAATTTTTAAAAGTTAAAAAATATAAATAAATTTATTTAATTAAAAATTTTAAAATTAATTAATTTGATCAGAAAATCAAACCAAGTCAGTATTTGTTAAACAGAAGTAGTACAAATTTTATCTAAAAGAAGGTTACTCCACGTAACTCTTTTCTTTTGCTTTTTTCTCTAGTGTCTCCAAAATTTATCACTTTAATTTGTGTTGCGAATTTGCTCTTAATAAAGAGAATAAGGTCATGTTTATTTATAATAATAACACTTAAAATTAAATTATTAATTTTAAGTTTTTTTGTTTATTTTAAAAATTGAACGTGAAATTATTAATCCTGAAATAATAAAATAATTTTGAATAAGAGACTATTTAATACCAGATATTATAATCTCTACCATTTGAGATTATAAAATTATGAACAAAATTAACCTTACTTTTCTTTTAAATGACTGATATATGTTATATTATCCGTCTATATTCACACTATAAATAATATAACATCTTTGCTATTACTAGTAAGAATATAATAGTCCAAATCATAAATTTTTATACAATCTTTTAAATAATTATGGACAAAACAAATATAATATAAAATTATTTTAAGTTATCACATGAATAATTTAATTCTAAGCAAATATTTGACTAAGAATATTTAACTCTACAATTAATAATCTTGAGATTATAAGTCATGAGAATATAATCTCGAGATTATAATCTTACAAATAAACATAACATACCCTTATTATCTCTTCTATTCTTTCATTATTATTTATAAAAAAAAAATATTACTGTAAATACCAATAGAATGTATTTATAAAACTTTTGACATTTTTTATATAATTTTAAAAAAAAAATCTTTAAAAAGCGTACAAGAAAATCAAGTAATGACATAAAATTCGGGACTAATAGGCTAAATTAGTTCGATCGTAAAAAATAAAATAAAAACCAAGTCATTGCATTCCTTTAAATTTCTTTTGCAGAGTTCCTTATGTTTTACGTCAGATCTTTATCGTACATCAGACCAGTTTCATATCCCAATTCCCATTCTAATCCTATTTTATAAGGATGGATGGATGTCTAAACTTGCAAATGTATCCATAATAATCATCTTTAATTTGAAAGAAAATAAGCAGTTGTAGGTAGTACTCCTCCTATTGGTCTATAAGAAAGTCATTTTCTTGATATTTTTTTTTTCCTATTATTTAGTCTGCATTTAACAGTTATGCATATTTTAAGAAATTATATTGTAAAAGAACTATTAAGGGGTCTTAAGAAAAAATCGTGACATATGTAAAAAGTCAAAAAGGTCAGCAGACGAAGTAAGGGAGTGTTTGGTTGGTCTGATCGGTACTCTTAATGATCAAACATCTAAGCCATGGCTTTGGTGCTACCTGTTTCTGAAGGTATTTTCCTTTCAAGCGTCTTTACATTTAATAATGTTAATTTAAATGGATTTATTTCATAACTAGCTAAAAAAATATATATTAAATTCATGTAGATGAAGATCAAGTACTTTGTTTATCACCATTATCGTTTTATTAATAATCATCATTTTAAGATAAATCAACATATTTTGTTGCATAAAAGCTGAAAGAGTTGGACCTTCAGGCTTCAATTAATTGCTCTAAGAGTGAGATGGGATGGACCATCAATCAATCTAACGCCCTTCGCATTTCTTTAATCTCCTCATTTACTAGGAAGGGAGAAACAGCCTTGGCTGGCTTGGCTACAAGCCTTGCCAGCCGCAGAGCAGAGCCATAGGAAGAGATCAACCCATAAGAAGTAACGATTACACTAATGATTCTCCAAACGGAGCCAACAACTTTTTGAACACATCTTTGCAGAACCAATGCCAAAGAAGCATCACTAACATTACCCTGTAACCACAAAGTTATATCAATTTACTGTTGCAAGACCCTCTGAACTACAAATCAAAAAGCATCTGAATAGAATCTGGATATAAACTATTTTACATGGACTCACCCCCTAAATACCTCTAAATGGACACTCTACTTTTAATTTTTTTTTGGATTCATTTTCAACTAAAGTTCTGTGTAACACCCGCACTCATGTCATGCAGTCACAAGTACCTCTGAATTTTAAAAGATTCCATAGGATATAAATCTAATTCACTCTGTACCACAAAACACCGGCATTTCTCACACACAGATAAATAAATAAATAAAAACTCTGAAACTATAACTAACATGTTAATTCTCTTTTAAAAAAAAAGGGAGAACAGTCGCCTCATAACATCCTATAATATTTTATTTTTATTATTATTATTATTATTATTATTATTATTATTATTATTTTATTTGATAGGTTCCTAAATGAATATAGCACTCCATATTTAAAATCAGCTTCTTTAAGCAAGACCCCTAAAATGACACTCAAGCCAACCAACTAAGGAAGCTGCATTTCATCTCATAACACCTTATAGCAGGAAGCCACCACAAATTTACCATTGCCAACAGTCAGTATTTCATAATATGTCACTGCCCCCCATAAAGATGCACCGAAGAAATAGCAAAAACAAACAATTCACCTTACTTCCATTCCAGCTTGGGACATGCATGCTTTCACCATATCCCCTAATCAAGCTTCCCCCCCAACCCTCAAAAGAAAACCAAACAATTTATTCTCAGATTCGAACCTCTATACGCTCATATAATCGCTCTATGAGCTAATCAGCCAGCCTTAGGGAAATAGACTTTGACGAGTCTGATACAAAACCAAACTGCCCACCCTCAAGGTGCGGAACCTCTATATGCTAAGACAATCACTCATCACCAGCCTTAGGCAAACAGATTTTTACAAGTCTGACTACAACTATATCTAGGCTCACTGATCCTTTTTCTTCTTTTTTTGCCATTCAACACGAAAGTAGTTGTGCGCCAACTCAGTAAATTAACAAATGCGAACATCCACATTTCTCAAGAAAAAAAAAATTCATGTAAGACTCGCTCAACCAAGCATAGATGTAACTCTTTAGAAAGCAGAAAATTTTCTTTCAAACAAGACTTTCCCACTAGAGAAATTAAGGCAACAGTTCCTGTTTTCCAGACAAATTATTTGAGACACTGCTGTTAGGACGTGAATTTCACAAACAGATTGCTATAGTAACACTTCAAGTTATTAATCTACATCAGATGTGCTATTTTAGTTAAAATATAGCACTTGATCTTTAAAACACGAATCAGAAACAACAAGAGGCATAGGACTAGTAAAAGCAGTTTGCAAGAAAGTGTTATTGATCCTAAACCCCTTCACGCCACCTAGTCAGCTTCTGCTTGTCAGTGCAACTACAATCCTTCCACAGATCTTCATGCAATCCCACTGATTTCTCCGTTAAGGAATTGATACCATGAGTGACTCAGAGATTATATTTACAGTAGGGGCTATGTATTTTTATTAATGTAGCTGTAGACTTCTAAAGCCAACCTACACCCAACACTAATCCTAGTAGCAATGCACAAGTAGTTTCCAGCCTTTCTATCTTTTCTTTTTCTAAATCTTCTATCCTCACATTTTGGTTCAGTGGCTACCAATACCTACCCGTAATAATTTCATGCCCTAGATCTTCTATAGAAAAGACTTTAGCAGTTAGGATAAACAAAAAATTAACCATGCAGATAGTTAAGATAACTTCTATTTTAGGTCAATAACCAAAAGCCCTCAAGAAATAACACTAACCAGAAAACCTTAATATCCAGACCAACTTGTTTTACCATTTTGAAGGGAACTAACGCCAATGAAATTATTGAGTTAACATTTTTTCAGAGCCAGTCCATTAGAATCATTCTTTAGATCCATCTCCAGTTTCTTTTCCACAACACAAAGGCTTAGGGCCTGTTCGGCGCCAACTTATAAGTTGGTTATTTTAGTAATGTTAACATTTTATTTTAACTTATAAGTCATTGTTAACCGAATACATCCACAAGTATTACTTATAATTCTCGACTTATAAGTAAAAATGATGCTGAACACTTTTACTTATAAATCTACTAAAATTTTAACTAATAAATCGACTAAAATTTTAACTAAGTCAAAATAAAAAGTCACTCCTGAATGGGCCCTTAACCAACTAAAAATTACACATAAACATCAAAACTAGTATGGAAATCCCAAGACCTTACTTTGCTGAACATCTCCCCAATTTGTTGTCAAAGATTACATTCTACTTTTCCACATCAAGCAGAAAAATTAGATACCGAATAAGATTTCAAATTCAACCGAATTAAGATACATAAAGGGCATTAAATCAGAAACTGATTCAATACATGGTCGATTGGATCAAATATAAGTCGAGATTTGATAACAGTATAAACACACATAAAACTGAAAAGGGGAGAGAGAAGAACAGTAGTACTAGGCAACATAGTAATCGCCACCGGACATCTCACGATTGACAAAGAGAATAACGTAAAGAGCGTAGATAATTCCAGGGATGTAGCCTAAAATCGTCAACACCAAGCAAATGAAGAATTCCACCTGCAATCAAGTTGCAACAAGTATAAACATATATAGTATATCAATGATAATATAGAGAGAAAGGGATTTAGGCATATACGCTGCAGCAGCCGTGACGGAAACAAACGCCGAGGGGAGGAAGTAAGATGGCGATTATGATTTCGCAAAAGAGCGCACATCCCGATGTCATTTTATATATCTACCAGTATATCAACCTGTAGCATGCGATAGAGAGACGGATGCCCTTAAGAAAGAGAGAGGATAGACAGAATTAGCTGAACAGTTGAAGGAGGTTTAATGGCAAAGAAAATTATTGATAGATATTTATTCCTCCGATCGTCTAGCACGTCTATGGATTTGTGCACCTGTCCGTAATCTGTATCTTCTATTTTGGGTTGGGTTGGGTTGGGCTGGGCTGGATTGGATTAATTAATGACCTAGGTACGTGGTTGACCACCCCTCATGTGAGCTACGAATATATAGGACCGCTGAGTAAGCGAAATAATTATTGAGGGAATTAAATTTTTTTTGTTACTCGTAACCAAAAAAAAAGTTTTTTAAAATTTTTTTTGACATGTTTTGATCCAAATAAATTTTTTTGTTATCTATTACTCCCTTTATCCCGCGAAAGTTGGCATCAATATTATTTCTTCTGTTTTACAAAAATTGCTCTTTTTGTTCTAAACAAAGTTACATTTGAAAATTTTACAGATATTTAAGCAATATTTTGGCTTTATGTATACATTTAAAAAAATAAGTTATAAATTTAGTTGGGTTAATATATAAACAATATATTTCTTTTATAAAAAGATTTTTTATTTTTATTGATATTAGTAAAATATAAATTTTGATAATAATTTCACCTTTTTTTGTGATTATAATTTTCTTATAACATCACTATATTTTTTTATAATATATAATGCCATTGTTACTAAACTAAGAATTTATTATTCTTGAGAATAAACATGTAACATAGTTGGGTCCTTGTTGAAGGAAAAGTTATTCAGTGAAGACCACTCACGTGATATCACTTCAACATGTGTGATAAAGAACTCTTTCACTAAATAATAATATATGAGTAGTAGTCATAACACACTATGTGACCTTGTCTAAGACCATGAAATAATTTTTCTACCGACAAAATTAGCTTTGAACTGAGGCATTGTTTGGACTAGTATTTGGGCACAACAAAAGTGTGTGCACAATAAAATTAATGTGAGGTACAAGTAAAAATTTGCACTAAATTCAATTCAATGGGGGATAAAAATGGCGAAATGGATGGATAATAAGTGAGTGGTTACATACGATAATCTTAAATTACATTACTAACTAAAAAATAAATAAAGGATATACTTGAGAGTATAAACTAAAAACACCAAAAAATCCAACTACTTTCCTCGCCTTAGACAGAGTTCGAAGGTTAATATATAAATAACATTTTAGTTGGAAAACAAACAATGTCGCGATAGAAATTTAAGAATTTTGATCATCGCCAGAATAACCGGGCTGGGCTGCAACTACTCGAGGCTGTTTTAATACCACATTTAAAAGTAAAGATTATTTACAAATATGCGGAGCAACACAATAGAACAAACAAGTGTGTAGCAGCAGGGCGTAAGCAGAGCACTTTTTTAAGCTCTCCTCCTCTATGGTTTACATATTCTATCCTGCTGCCTTTTATGAGACATTGATCTTGAGGTATAAATTTTCATACCCTCAGAGCAACCGGATCTTGCCATGATATCTTTCTCTTCCCGGCATGATTAGAACCATTTCCAATATTTCTACACACAGATAACCTCAAATCACTAAGCTGGTCTTCGTTGATCAAACCTTTCTTTGGCCCCTCCACCCTCAATGGCTCACAATTATTCTGGAATTCGTCTTCCCTCTGTTAATATTCAGTACAGTAAATCAGTGGTGACCAGTAAAACAAACTTATAACAGATCATATAATGTAATTCAATATACACTCTTAAATATTTACCGATATCTGGTTCAAGTCGAAACTTGGAGCTTGGCTTTGGAAAGAGGGTTGTTTCCCACTAATAGCCGTTTCCTTCTGATTTAAATCAAAAAATGGAACCGTGTTACGCATAGCTGCACTAAGTCCGTTGTATATTCTTTCCTGATTCAAATTAATGACAGGCATAGAATTTTGATGGGCCACCACTTCCTTTCCCTTGTACAATTTACCACTGGCATATAAATTTGAGGTCGTTGTAGGGTTGGCACGAGCTGCATTCTTTCCAGTATGCTTCTTTCCTTTATAGTTCGGGTCAAAACTTGGAACTGTATTTTGGATTAAAACTTCCTTTCCCATGTATACTCTTCCTTTCTGGCTTCGTTTGAAAACTCTTGGAGTAGCCTCCTTTTTGTTGGAAATCTGAACCTTCATAGTGTTTTTCCTCTGATTTTCTGCATAATGTAATTGCAAGTGTTCTTTTACTCGATCTTGTGGGAGTTTCGCAGACTTGCTTTTCAATAGGTATTTGTATCTTTGCCACAGAAATCTGTTACGAAGAAAGAACAAAACATAGAAAAAGTTACCAATAGCTGGATGTGTATTAAAATTAAACAGTGGAATTAAATTCACAAGAATTGAAAATATGCAAATAAATTCAAACAAAAATTCCAAACATATGATTTCTTCCAAAGATTTGATGAAAGAACAAATGCATAAACCAAACTAGTGATGTGAAAAAGTTTACAACATAAGAATGAGACTTCTTCTTTCTACTAGAACAAAATTGGACAAATAAATTTCTAACACAAATTATGTAATAATATAAGGATGCAGGATTTCAAGTTATTACTGTACATGTGAAATAGAATCACTTTAAGCACAAAATAATCTCAAAGTTAATAAATCATACCGAACTTCTGCTAATAATGTCTCTTTCCTCTGTTTCTTGTTCCCCAACTTGTATCTTGAGGCTTCCACATCCTATAATATGTTTCCATTTGTAAATTATATGTGATAGATAACTCCAAAGGATTAAAATTAAGTTGTTATTTGGAGAATATGGAAAAAACAAAAAAATTGACAAATTGATGACGCACATATATATATCAAGAAACTACTGAAATTGAACCACTAACATCTGATAAAAGTCATCAGAAACTAATTTAGAAGAGAGGGGAAGAGAAAGAGGTCAAAAAATCCCAAGAAGGGACTCCTTGCCCTTTTTTCACTCTTTTTTAACTTTGAAGAACCACAAAATAGAAGGGTAAAATATGATTTTTTTTAAATCAGGTTACCAGTAAAAAGGCTACTTTTTTAGACAACACGTAAGACAATTTGAAGGGGGAAAAAGGTTTATCAAGATTTACCAGCAAAGGATGTGCTAGAAGGATAAATATGATTTTTAAAATCAGATTACCAGTAAAAAGGCTACTTTTTTAGACCACACATTAGACAATTTGAAGGGAAAAACAAAAGTTTAGCAAGATTTACCAGCAAAGGTTGTGCACATAAAAGTGTAGAACAGAGGGAAAATGAATCCCATAACAAGGGATCCATAAATGGGTATTTTCCTAGAAACTAATGTTAATTAAAAATACATGCTGATAATTAATTTATTTTATAACCAAAAAAATAGCCAAAAGCTTCCTTCATGGAAGACTAATCTAAACACAACTAATACACAATTAGATTGAACCGAAAAACAACATATCACACCAAGAAAAAAAAACAGGTGGCCAAAAGAGATGCTTTCAGGAAGAAAAACAGATGAGAATACCCAGCATATCAAAACACTAAACCCAAAGAATGGAAGAAAAGATTTCAGATTTTACCCAAAAAAGAGATCAAACTACAAACTACAAACACCCAAAAGAGATACTAGCAACAAGAAGCATAAGCGAAACCCAGAAACATATTCTCAATTCTCAAGAAAACATGATCAGATCTTAAAAAAAAGAGGGGGAAATTACCTTGTGCAACTCTCGGTAATCTTGCATCAGAATCTGATACTTAAACATGGTCTTAGAAGTCCCATATACACCATAAGATGAGGAATCCAAAGCAACCCCTTTCATCTTCTTAGACATCAGATCGCAAGAAATACAAACGACCTAATAGTCAAAAATAGATGATCGATAAATGTGAAAGAAAGGGTTCAAAGAGAGAAAAGAGAGAGTTTTGGTGAGAAAGAAAGAGAGGTAGGCAAGGAATAATAAAGGAGAGGAGAGGAGGTGAGAAGGTTCTCGTTTTCGTGTTTTCCCTGTGGAAGTATGACCTAGACAAAGCCCAAAAAGCCCACATAAATCAGGCAAAAAAACTTTCATTTTTAGAGTGAGTAAAGTGATGAAGATGGGGATTTTTTGGGGGTTGCAGAAGGGTAAAAGTAGGAACATGTTTTTGATTTGTCCATGAGGTGGGTTTGGTTGGAGGACATTTGAAGACGTCTACTCTTTCTTTCCAATGTATTTCCTTTGGTCTTTGTTTTGTTACTGTTTTTCTTGTACATAAATTTTGGTCTAGCTGGGCCATTATAGGGCATGGGGAGAGAGAGTTGGGTGGTGTGGACTCTTCTTTTAGTTTTGACGAGGAAGGTGCGGATAGTTTCTAAATTTCTTCTCCTAAGTCTTTCTTTTCCTTCTTTTCTGGATGATGTGGGTGTTGTTTTCCCCGAGGGGTTTGGAATATATATAGTAGTAAGATATAAACGTAGAGAGAGAGGAATGTATAGTTTTTTAGAGAGAGAGCGGAGATTGAGAAGTTTTGCTGAAAAAGCAGGGGAGAGAGAGAGAGAGATTAATGGGATAGGATAGGATGCTGTTCTGTGATGTGTTGTAGTTGTTGTTACCGTAGTACCTTGTTTCTAAGCCTGAGTTTGTGGAGTATAATACATAATAAAAGGCAGGGCGTGAAAATGTAAAAATACCCTTCGTGTTCTTATTTAGGAATGAATGCCAACCTTTTAAGAATATTGCCATAGTGTGCATATGGAAAGCATGATTATGATTCATAACTTATTTTGTCCCTTACTATTATTATCATCAGGGGTGTAAGACGGATTTTTATAATCTTGAAGAGGGGAGAGAGCCACTGAGGGAGGGAGGGAGGCAGCAGTCATTATAGCTAAAGATTAGATGAGCTTCTGGAATTGGGTGACACCATCATCCCCCACCCACCTGGCCTAGCAACCCTTTTTGACCGGGTAAAAAAACATTCCAAGCATGTAATCCAAAATCCAAATTCATTTTACATCCACTTAGAAAAAGGGCAATAAATTGTCAAAGATGGAATTGGCCTCTTTCTCTCTCTATATAGTATATATATTATGTACATACACGGTAAAAACAATAAATTCAGAGAGGGAGAGAGACAAGCTACTAATTGTTATAGTAGATAGACCTTCAATTTTTCTACTCCCACAAAATCGAGAGATCTAATCTTGGAGGTGTAGAGGGAGAGAAAAAGGGAGGTTAGTTTGGCTTTTATATAGAAATAAACTTAATTACTGGTGCAAAAGAATGTAAGTTTAGAAATAATATAATGGTAAATTTTATATATAATATTTTTGAGCGATATTTTAGTTGGTCTTAAATTAACTATACAATTTAAATTTGATAATTTGATAGCTCAAAAGTTTTTCTTTATTTTTATTTTATTTACTCAAGTCTTAATAACAAAAAATATATTGTATCTTTAATAATAAATATGTACTAAAAATTTTGAGTTATTGAATTAATTTTTATAAATACCAAAATTTATGACTAAGATGACATGAAAATAAAAACAAATAAACTATTGAGCTACGGAGTTATTAAATTTGAATTACTTAATTGATGCAGGATCAACTAAAATGATTCCTTATTTATCTTGTCATATATGAGAGATGATCTATAGCCACCATCGGCTGTGTACAATTTTTTAACTAGCTGATCTCTAACCTTTCATCACAATTAAGAACAACCAAAATCAAATGAATCTAATTTCTATTGTAAGAAATTCTTGCGGATATTATTCTAATATATTTTAATTAAATACATTAGAATAATAGTATATATGAAATAAATAATAATAATAATAATAAACAATCGACAAAGTAACATATTAACAAATGAATAAATAAAATTAGAATAAAAAAGTATCAATGTTGTGATATATTGCCACTGCAAAGAAAAAGAAAAAAAACTTCTTGTGAGTCTCAATATGCTATTATCCAAAATAAAGTTTTAATCTCACCTCTGCCAAATCAATCGATAAATTAATATCTTTCCGATCATAAATAAAATTGTCAACAGTGGCTCTTCCCAACTTAAGCTCCGATGGCCACTCTTGCTTTTCATAAATGCATCTCCAAAATAATTCTATCTTCGACTTAAATTTTAACTCCAACGCCACTGCTTGCATCTACATCATAACAAAATATTTCTTAAAAATAATATATTCTTAAATTAATCATATTTAATGTAATAAAATATTTATTTTATAATCTTATTCATGTATTAATTACTCTATTAACCTCAAGTTGCACATGATCAATTTTCGTCCAAAGTCAATAATTTTCTCTCACTCAGTTAACTTTAATAGTTAAGAGGGTCCCTGTTTTACTACTTATTCGATTTGGAGCTGTAGCTTGTTATGTTAGCTTTCTTTGCAGACAGTTCAAGGCCCAGGGACTAGATTCATTTTGTTGGACTATTTCTATTTCGGGTAATGTTAGGTTCTCGTTTGCTGCGTTATCGTAGCAGCTTCTAAGACCATAAGTACATGGCCCAGCAAAACTCATCCAACCTATAAAATGTAGCGTTTGCAACTACTTTTAGAAATACTCTAAATTTAGCAAGGATTTTGAAAAGTTAATTTCTTTTTTAATTCCTAAGATTTCAATCTCCCTCTCCCTTCGTTCCAAATTATTAAATTATTCTTTATTTTTTAAAAAGTAATTTGAGATATTCTTAAATTTAAAATTAACATAATTTATTTAACTTTTAAAAATAATAAAATTTACAAACTAGTAGTACTTTTAGGTAGTTTATAATATTCATAATTTGTATTAACATAAATTAAATGAATTTTATGTCAATTTTAAATTTAAAAATATTTAAAATTAATTTTTTAAAAATTGATACTAATCTTATAATTTAAAACAAATATAGTATTTTAATTAATTAATCTAGTTTAAGCATTAACCCAAAGATAAATATATTTGCCCGCACAGGCGCGCACACAAACTAGAATAAAGAAAAAGAAGCATCAAATATTCTTTTTTTCCCCTCCTCTTTTTGCTTTTCTGGTACTTGACCCCTTACAGGCAACGATGCATACTATGTATAAAGATTACTAATTATAAATTTTATTATTTTCACAATTTATATAAACAATCTCATTAACCCGTGTGAAATATTCACACAGACAATATAAATAATAATTTATTATATTATTAAATAGATAATTATTAATTAAGATTTTGAGAAGATAATTATAATTATTAGATTATTAAATATTTTTTTGAATAATAAATATTTAATTATATATTATAGGTTACTTTTGTGACGACCCCGAATCCGGGTTTCTCGAACCTCGGATCCGGTTCAACACGAGTACAACATTTTCCTTATCTTTCGTGAATTTTAACAATATTATAATTGCTAAATAATCATTTATTTACAATTATATAACATCTCCTTCTATTCCAGAATCGAAATCTTTATACATTCCTAGTATGTCTCAATATCATACATGATACGACATTCTATTACAATCAATTTGAGTATTTAATACTCATATAACATACTAACTAAGTCTTATGCTACAGAATCATTTACCTGTACAATTCGGACTGATATCTACAATAGATATTTAGATCTTCAATGGAAGTAATATATTTTCCTGTTCCTTGTTCTTTATCGAGAACTTCAAGTAACTAGCCTTATCTGAAAATGTTAGTTTAGACAAGAGTAAGCACGACGGCTCAGCAAGTTCAACAGCTACATATAACACATTACATGCTTCACATAAAATTTACAATTTATACTAACATAATGTTTTTCATGCATTTCAGTTTATGACATACTGCTCATGCATATCATGTCTCGCATTTAATCTATGCTTCATGTCTAACCTCTATCATGACATATAGTTCAATGCAGAACAATTGTTTTAAATCAATTACCGCATATCAACAGTTCAAATCAACTTATTGCACAAAGGCACATTAAAACATCTTTGCACATAACCACGTATGAGCACATCTCAGTTTAATAACAAACTTATAATTCATGCACATAATACAACACGTTCTGAAAAATTTGTCTGGACTTGTATAACCAGCTTACGTTAATCTTTGACGTTCCTTGCACCACCTACACGGTATGTGAGATCAACGGTGCACAATATCAGTCAAAGTTTGACTCAATACTAAATCTTATTTTAAAGATATTTATTTCTTCTTATCATCCCATTTATTTAATAAGGTTAATTTCATATTTTAGTCTCTCTTTGACTTGACTCAGTGTTTCATATTCAACACCATAAATCTTTTGTTCGAAACTATGCAATTCTGACATTTATTAATGTCACTGCATTAAAACTTGGACCCTATATTTATTTAGGTCGATCCACCAATTAATCACTAATAGACCATACCCTTGGTTTAACTTAATCACATCATTTATCTCGATACTTATCATAATATTACCTACCTCGGATAATATTTTAAATTTTACTATCAATTAGTAATAACTTATAATGTTATTTAATTGTTAAATAACACTTTAAATAATCATTACTATTATTAATTTATTTTTAATAATAGTTTACCTTAATCATTATTATTAATCTTTTAATAATAATTTAATTGTTTGCTAATATTATTACCCTTTAATAATATTTTAATTGACTTCTCATTATTATCAATCATTTTAATAATAATTTAATTGTTCATCAATATTATCAATCATTTAATAATATTTGAAATCCTCACGTATCATTAGTAATTATTTAATAACGATTCAACCCTTAACTATTATTACCCAATAGTTAATTACTTGTTAAACAATATTATTAATTCTTTAATAATATTCTAAATCTTTATTTATCATTATTATTTATTTAATAATGATTTAACTCTTAACTATTATTATTTAATAGTTAATTAAATGCTAAATAATATTATTAATCCTTTAATAATATTTTAAATTAATTACATATCATTATTAATTATTGAATAATGATTTAATTCTTAACTATTATCATTTAATAGTTAGTCAATAATATTATCAATATATTTTAATTACTTAATAATCTTCTTTCGATTAAGTAATAATTTATTCCACTTAATTACCATTTAATTATTATTTAATATGAATTAAATAATAATTAATTAACTAATTATCCGAACTCATTATTTAATATTAATTAAATAATAATTAATTAATTAATTAACCTTACTTATTATTTAATATTAATTAAATAATAAATAATTAGTTTATTAACCTTAATTATCCTTTAATTATTATTTAATATTAATTAAATAATAAATAATTAGCTTTCTAACTTTAGTATTCTTTAATTATTATTTAATATTAATTTAAATAATAATTAATTATTTATTTAACTTTACTTATTATTTAAGTGCAATTAAATAATAAATAACTAACTTATTCATCTTAACATCCTTTAATTATTATTTAATATTCATTAAATCATAATTAATTAATTACATAACTTCATATATTATTTAATATTTATTAAATAATATTTAATTAGATTATTAGCCTATTTATACACTAATAAATAGCTAATATATAGTGAATCACTCCAATAATTTCAAATTTTATTTTATAACACTTAACTAGCATGCCAATAGGTCAAATATTATTTTTCTGAAATTAAAAATAATTTTCCCATAATTATTAGCCATTTAGTAAGCTTTAATCCACTATTAATTCTAATAAATACCAAATTACAAAACAATTCGGATTTTAAATTTTGATAATTTTCTTTATAAAATTATAAGCATTTTATCTTTTGAAACCAACCCAAGAACCGGCCTAAAAATGCCCGAACCGGCCCTACCTAGAAATCATGAAAAACCGAAAAAAATCGAACCGGCCGGTTTTTTTAAAAAAATAGGCAGATTACTTTTATGCTTTTTCAGACTTGGGGTCTTCGACGGGAACTTGAATAAAATGAAATCCACAAGTCCGATTGAGGCCTATTTGGTATCGATGGATTCGTAACTTCCCGAACTACATTGTTCTGTCATCAAACATCAAATTTGGATTTGTTTTGGTCACGGAAATTGGCTCCAAACCGGACTGTTGTGCACAGCCCTAAAACAATGGAGTGTTTTGGTAGAAAATCCATATCTTGCTCATTTTAAATCGGATTTTAGTCATTCAACTTGAAGAATCCTCATATTTCATGGATCTATCACCCAAAATTGACGGATCATAAATCCGACTTACGGATCATGAACAGTAATTTCGCGAATGTGACGACCCCAAATCCGGGTTCCATAACCTCGAGTTTGGTTCTCACTATTCAACACATTACTAACAATTAAATACATACATTGCATTTAAATATCGCGGAATAATACATATTGGTTCCCTTCAAAAGGTTACAATACCAGGGTCTATCAACCTTAACATAAAAACAGTTCCTATCATAAGGAATTACAAAAGGTTTAACAACCGTAAATACATAAATAAAGATCTAACTAGCATGCATAAGCTACTTAAGCTTTGGCCTTTCCTTTTCCCTTATCCTTCCTGGAGCAATCAGGATTATCTGAAAAATGGTTCATGATATAGCAAGAATGAGCAACTAGTTTGCTCAGCAAGTTTAGAACAATCATATAGATTTAATATATCATGAATGAATGGGAAAGATCATCAATGGTTCAACAATAGATATAACAATTGTGAATGAAACAGGATTCAAATTTTAATAAACAGAATATTTAAATCTTAAAATGCTGAGTGGTCACTAAGGACCCTGAACTAACTAGGGTATAATAGAGTTTCCTCTGACCCTTTGAGTTGTTTGGTTTTCAAGGGGATCAGCCTATTCAACCCGCTGTATATGCATTACATTTAGTCACTGGCGCCCAAAGTCGGTTTCCCGACACAAAATCCCCTAATTTAGGGTTGTTCAATTCTCAGACTTAATATAAGAAAATCCGCACCCAACAATGGTTTGGATAAGCTTTTAAAAGTATTCAAGTTATTGAATTTAGAAACGCAATGTCTAGCTGAACTATTAGCTTCAGACATTTTTAATACAGTTCATGAATCAAGAACTAACAAGCTTCAAATGCACTAAGTGCGATTTTATAAACAATATGGATGTGGAATAATTTTAAATAATTAAACCACTTCAAGCTTTAACAATAAATACAAGTACGGAAACTTGTTCAACGATAATAATTGAGTAGGGTTAGAGAACTTGCCTGTTTGCTCAGCTACAATAATTGTCTAGCTTTAACTAACTTGCTTTGAAAGACCTAACATTAATAAAGTCGGTCTAATAATTAGTACGGCGTATTTGCATAACTATACGCTTAATAACGAACTTATTTACCACACATAAGTACTAACACATAATTTACATTAGTCAAAACAATATTATTAACCTTAAAGACACTTAATCATTTTAGGTTAATAATTTAATAAGTTAGAAAATATTTTTCTTAAGTGTTGGACACTTATTAAACCTTTAAACAACTTATTATAATTGTTTAATTAAATTCAATTTATTTTATTAACTCAACCTCTTTTTAATTACTATTTAATATTGATTAAATAGAAATTAATTAATTAACTCTAGTTATTATTTAAAATAAATAATAACTAATTGTACTTACCTATTATTTAATTATAATTAAATAATAAATAATTGTTAAATTAGTTTTAACCTTATTTAATTTAATGTTAATCAACCAATAATTAACTAAGTAATTAACCTTACTTATTATTTAATTAAGGAAATTAAATAATAGTTTACTAATCTTAATCCTCTTTAATTATTATTTAATGTCAATTAAATAATAATTAATTATTTAATTAACTCTAATTATTATTTAAGGTTAAATAATAATCAAATCATTCTTATTTATTATTTTAATTAAATAATAAATTATTACTCTAATAACTTAATTTTCATTAATCGTTATTTAATGTTAATTAAATAATAATTAATTACTTAATTATCCTTATTTATTATTTAATAATATTTAAATAATAAATAATTAATTTATAAATTTTATCTCTCTTTAAATATTATTTAATAGGCATTAAATAATAATTGCTAATTTATCATCTTTATTTATTATTAACATTTAAAATAATAAATAAATAATAATTTATTTAACTTAACCATGGTTTAGCTAACTAGATTAATATTTAAAATATTTAAATATTAAACTTAATGAAAAATATCCTCCCCAATATTATTTTTGTATTATTATTATTTTTGTTATAATTTTAATTTAGTTTTTAAATATTTAAATTAATTAAAATTAACCCGAATGGCATTTTCGTAATTAAGTTGAAAAACCGGACCGATGGCATTTCCGTAATTAATTCGAAAACTGAACCGAGGGCAGAATGGTAATTCTGCCAAAAAAAACACGGAGGGGCAAAATGGTAATTTCGCCGAAAAACAGTTTCTCGCGCATTGCGTGCGTAAGCCGAAGCAGGACCAAAACGGCGTCGTTTTTGAAACCCCGGAAATGGCCTCCGCGCATAACGCGCGGAGTAAAATTTCACGGACGCCAAACGACGTCGTTTGGCTCCGCGTCCTCGGTGAACAGTGGCAGCCGCGCATTGCGCGGAAAGCCTTAAATTTTTTTCTTCCCGCAGAACGTGAACAGTGACCAGAAAATACCCACTTTAATAAAAATTATACCATCAAGTAAGCTTTAAATGCTCAATAAAAATCCAAAAAAAATTACCAATCATCTTATATTAATTTATAACATGAAAAATTAATTTTTTCATGATTTAATATCAATATTTTTTTATAAAAAATTTTACATCACATAAACTACCATAAATCATAACTTTTTGTATAAAACTCCATTTTGAGTGATTCAAACTTTGTTTTTCTCATGATTTAATGTTCTATAATATTAGAACATCAAATCTAAATATTATCAAAAATTATCGTTAATCATTATATTGAGATTTATTTTCACACAACCAAATACATGTTTTTCATTCAATAAAACTCATAACACATAAGTTAAACCCATGATCAACTATATAAACATACATAGCATGATATTAACCATAGAAATTATTACACTAATATTTATACCATAACTTGAAAGAAAAGCAAGATTAGGGTTTAAAAATAACTACCTTGTTTTGATAGCTATTCTCCTCTTCTTTCCAAAATATGTTGTGAAGGAGGATGGCATGAACTAACTTAGGATTTCTTCTTCTTACTTGATCTCTCAAATATTATGCTCTCACTTAAAGTTTTCTCTCAACTCTCTCTAGCTTTCTTTTGCTTGAAAAATAAAATGAAGTATATCTCACATTTCAAGTATACTTGAAATATTACTAGATACATAAATTATATCTAATAATTTTAGCCCATCATGCACCTATTGGATACTTACACAAGTTAGCCACATTAGGTGAAAAGAAGCATGGTGCATGTACTACAAAAAGAAAACAAGCAACCCTTTTATTAAATAAATGAAAAATCAAATAATAATAATAATAATAATAATAAAACACACATTCTCTCTCCTCCTTCTTGCATGATGGTCGGCTGATAGCTTTCCAATGTCCCAATTTTATTGTCACTTTTCATTTTTTTAAATAATAATAGTTAAATTAAGTATTTTCCAAGTGGGCCAATCATTGGGCTTTAATTTAAAATACCAATTGGGCTTCTATTAAATTGTTTGGACTACTAAATTGTCAAATTTTATTATTCTACACTTGGGCTACTAATTGACCCATGTTGGGCTAATTTAATAATTTATACATTAATTATTCAATCCATGATTAAATAAATAATTAAATTGAATAAATAATTAAATATTCTAACCCATTAGTATTAAATTACTAAATGGACTAATAAATATTATTATTAATATTTCACATCATTTACATTAATTAATAATCATATTAATTAATTTATTATATTTAATTCACTCATTATATTCAATTTAATTGAATATTTAATTAATAGAAAACTTATCAATTATTTTGATATTAAAACTTTAGGGTTTGTTCACCAATTTAATAACATATTAGTGACCCCCTTTAATTAATTTTAGTAATTAATTACATAACTATTTAATCACATAATTAATTAATCACATAAAAAGATTTAAATAATCTCATAAAACTAACTCGTTGGAAATTAAATTAATAATTTAATAAATAAAGATGTGAAAATTCTAGGACATTACATTCTCCCCTCCTTATAAAAATTCCGTCCTCGGAATTGTAAAATAAGGTTACTCAAATAAAAACGGGTAATTTGTCCTCATTTCCTCCTCTAATTCCCACGTAGATTCTTCAATGGCGTGATTCCTCCAAAGTACTTTGACAGAATGAATTATCTTATTTCTCAGTTTCTGTTCCTTCCTATCGAGTATCTGAACAGGAACTTCTTCATATGATAAGTCCTTCCCGACTTGAATTGGTTCATAGGATATAACGTGCTTGTAGTCTGGTTTGTATGGCCGCAATACTGACACGTGAAACACATTGTGAATATGTTCCAATTCAGGAGGTAAAGCTACCTCGTATGCTACTTCACCCACTCTCCTCAATATTTCGAACGGTCCTATGAACCTTGGACTCAATTTCCCCTTCTTTCCAAATCTGATCTTCCCTTTCCAGGGAGATACCTTAATGAACACAAAACTCCCCACTTCAAAGTCTCGTTTCTGTCGATGTAAATCGGCGTATTTCTTTTGACGGTCTTGAGCTGCTACTAGCCGAGCTCTTATTACCTTGATAATTTCTACCGTCTGTTGAACCAACTCTGGTCCCAACAGTCGGCGTTCTCCTACCTCATCCCAACACAGAGGTGTTCTGCATTTTCTGCCATATAAAGCTTCGTAAGGCGGCATACCTATGCTCGCATGATAACTGTTGTTGTATGCAAACTCAACTAGTGGTAGATGGATTTCCCAACTGCCCTTGAAATCCATTACGCAGGCCCTGAGCATATCTTCCAATGTCTGAATTGTTCTCTCACTTTGCCCATCGGTCTGCGGATGATACGCTGTACTCATTCTCAACTGTGTCCCCAATCTCTCCTGAAGACTTCTCCAAAATTTTGACGTGAAGCGCGGATCTCTGTCTGACACAATCGATACCGGCACCCCATGTCTTGAAACTATCTCTTTGATGTACAGTTTGGACAACTGATCCAAACTGAACCTAATCTTGATCGGCAAAAAGTGCGCTGACTTTGTTAGCCGATCCACAATCACCCAAATTGCGTCATATCCCTTCTGTGTTGCTGGAAGTCCTACCACAAAATCCATTGTGATATGCTCCCATTTCCACTCAGGAATTTCTAACGGCTGTAACAATCCACTTGGTCTCTGATGTTCGGCCTTTACCCTTTGACAAGTTAGGCATCGGCTGACACATTCTGCAACCTCCCTCTTTAAATTCGGCCACCAAAAATGCTGACGTAGATCTTGATATATCTTCGTACTCCCCGGATGTATCGAGTATCTCGTACTGTGGGCCTCTTGCAAAATTTCCTCTCGTAATTCAGGCACTAGCGGGACCCAAACACGATTTTCAAATCTCAGCAATCCCATGCTATCAATTTTAAACTTGACCTCTTCTCCATCGGTCATCCTCTTCCGGATTCTGTCACATTCCTCATCTTTGTCTTGAGCCTCTTTCACCCTATCTAACAAGGTTGGGCTCACCTCGACTTCTATTGACTCGTTTGGACTTCTCACTTCCAACTCCATTCGAGCCATCTCTTGAACCAATTGTTCTTGATCTGTCAATATGAACAATTTCTCCCTGCTCTTTCTACTCAGAGCATCCGCTACTACGTTGGCCTTGCCGGGATGATATAGAATTTCACAATCATAATCTTTGATCAATTCCAACCATCTCCGTTGCCTCATATTCAACTCCTTCTGTGTGAAGATATACTTCAGACTCTTATGGTCTGTGAATATCTCACATTTTTCTCCGTACAGATAATGTCTCCAAATTTTAAGGGCAAACACTACCGCTGCCAGCTCCAAGTCGTGGGTAGGATATCCCTTCTCATAATCTTTTAATTGTCTGGACGCATACGCAACGACTTTGCCGTTTTGCATAAGCACACAGCCAAGCCCCTTGTGCGATGCATCACTGTAGACCGTAAAACCTCCTGTATCGTCTGGTAAGGTCAATACAGGTGCTTCACTAAGTCTTTTCTTTAACTCCTGAAAACTTTCCTCACACTTCTCCGTCCACACGTATTTCACTGTCTTTCTTGTTAAGTTGGTCAACGGTGTTGCTATCTTTGAAAAGTCTTGAATGAATCTCCGATAGTAACCCGCTAACCCTAAGAAACTTCTTACTTCTGTCGGCGTCCTTGGTTGTTCCCAATTCATTACCGATTCAACTTTCGCCGGATCAACCGAAACTCCCTCCTTGTCAATAACATGACCTAAAAATTGAACTCTCTCCAACCAGAATTCACACTTTGAAAACTTAGCGTACAACCGCTCCTTCCTTAAAATCTCCAACACCAATCTTAGGTGTTCAGCATGCTCTTCCTCCGTTTTGGAATACACCAAAATATCGTCAATGAACACGACTACAAATTTATCCAAGTATTGCTTGAATATTCTGTTCATCATGTCCATAAATGCGGCTGGCGCATTCGTTAGTCCAAACGACATTACCAGAAACTCATAATGCCCATATCGAGTTCTGAATGCCGTCTTGGGTATATCCTCCTTCCTGACTTTCAACTGATGATAACCAGTCCTTAAGTCAATCTTTGAAAAGTACTTCGCCCCTTTCAATTGATCAAAAAGATCGTCAATTCGTGGTAACGGGTACTTGTTCTTAATTGTCACTTTATTCAGCTCTCTATAATCCATACACAATCTCATCGATCCATCCTTCTTCTTTACAAACAGCACCGGTGCTCCCCATGGAGAAACACTTGGCTGAATGTACTTATTATCTAACAACTCCTGCAATTGCACCATCAATTCCTTCAGTTCTACCGGAGCCATCTTATATGGTGCTTTCGATATCGGTGCTGTCCCCGGTACTAAATCAATCACAAATTCTATCTCCCTGTCCGGCGGTAAACCCGGCAGTACATCTGGAAAAACATCCATAAATTCCCTAACTACTGGTATTTGCTCCATCCCGGGACTCACCACTTGTGTGTCAACCACATGAGCCAAATACCCTACACAACCTTTCTTCAATAATTTCTTGGCTTGCATCATCGTTAGACAAGAAGACTGTCTTGACGACTTGCTGCCATAAAATACAACCTTAGACTTATTTGGTGTCTTAAGGTGTATGCACTTCTTCTGACAATCAATTATCGCCCCGTGGTTAAACAACCAATCCATCCCAAGTATTACATCAAATTCCCCCAGACGTATTGGAATTAGATTCACATTTAATTTCTGACCCCTGATTTCAGCACAACAATTTCTATGTATGTACTCTACCGGAATCACTTCTTTATTAGCAACTTCTATGTTCATTGAGTTTTCTAGTTTGTCCCTAGGCAACTCTAATCGTCTAGCGAAATCATCAGACACAAATGAACAGGTAGCACCCGAATCAAACAATACATAGGCATTTATATTATTGATCGGAATAATACCTGACACCACGTCTTTTGACCCCACGGCATCCTGTACCGTCATATTGAAAGTCCGGGCTGTCGGCTTGTTCTGTGGTACCGGTCCCCCGATAGCCAATTTGCTGTTATTGCCCCTGTAGCCGCTACCCCCGTCATTCTTCTTCTTAGGGCAATCCTTTATCAGGTGGTCAGATGCTCCGCAAGAAAAGCATCTCACTTTCTTTGGGAGGGGACAATTTGGAGAAATATGTCCCACCTGACCACAATTGTAGCATGTATTCTTCCCTTTCCTGCACTCTCCGAAGTGGTTCTTTCCACATATATTGCATGCTGGCTTTTTCTGAACACTTCCTTGTTGATTCCCCGAGCTCTTGTCGTTGCTGCTGTTGTCCCATTTGCGCTTGTTGTTATTATTGCCTCCACTGTTGCTGTTCTTGCTTCCCCCTTCATTTTTCTTCTTGTTTCTCTCCTGGTTGTACTTGGTTAACGCGTCACTTTCTCCTTCAGCAATGATTGACTTCTCTAGCAAAGTTGCGAACGAGTCAATCTGCAGTACTGCTACCTTGTTGAATATCCAAGGTCTCAATCCATTCTCGAACCTCCTGGCCTTGCGTTCCTCCGTGTCTACCTGATGTGGAGCGAACCTGGCCAGCTCATTAAATTTTGCCGCGTACTCCGGTACCGACATGTTCTCCTGTTTCAGTTCTAGAAACCTTACCTCCATCCTACTTTTCATACTTTTCGGGAAATAATTCTCGTCGAATATTTCCTTAAATTTTGTCCAGGGCACCACACCATCCCCAGCCCTATTCTGATTGGCTTCCCACCAGAAATTGGCTTCGCCCTTCATCATGTAGGTAGCAAAAACTGTCTTTTGCTCCTCAGCTACTCTTGCGATAACGAACGCCTTCTCTATCTCCTTTATCCAAAACTGGGCCTCTATCGGGTCCGACGTTCCCCTAAACTCTGGCGGTCCCACCGCTTTAAAATCTTTGAAATTTGCCAACTGAGTTGGTGGTGGTGGTGGTGGATTTGCTACAACAGGATGTCTGTGTTGCATTGCCTCAGCTAGCATGTCGACGAAGTTTTGCATAGGGTCTACATTGTGACCCCCCGCGTCGTTGTTAACTGACTCTTCTACCCCCTGGTTCCTTGGTGGTTGTCTACGTGGCGGCATTTTCTGTTATAAACAAAAATTTACATTATTATACTGTTTACATCTTTTTCATTTCATTATTTTGTATCTTAGGCAATGTCTAGCTAAAATACAAGTAATTATTTCAACACGCATATAAACATAAATTCAACTGCATTTATACTCATATGTTAAAACAGTAGTGCGTAGCACTTTACATCAAAAGCATACTGCTATAAATGCTTCTATCCCAGAGAAGCTACATAAGATGGGATCTGACATATCCTACAACTTCCTAGAGTTGGGATTTAGTGACATATTAACCCTCTAATAAAACAAAAGTTGGGTTTTACTGCATCTATTTACATACGAAATTAGAACACAACTACTACTACTACTGACTGCGCATCCCCCTACGGATCGCGTCATCATACTCCTCATCCCCGATGGCCATCACCACGCTCCTGCTGATGGTGTGCATAGACTGACCCTCCTCAGCTGGGTAGTAGTGCACCCTGCTCTGAAGCCTACCATATGAAGATCGGTAGACGTAGCTAAGTCTATCCGTCCTCACCCGCTTCTCGCGGACCTCCTCCTCTAGCTCAATCATCTGACCATAAGCGGCATCCCGCTGTCTCTCCATCTCCATTCGGTCCTCTATCGCCTCCTGCCAGTGTGCACGGATGACGGCCTTCTCTGCCTGAACCTGCTGAACCTTCAGCTCAGCCTCGGCTAACCTAGTCTCAGCTACTGCTAACTTAGCCTGCAGCTCCACATCCTGATCTACCAGCTGATGTGTCAGCACTGCAAAGTGCTCCACCGAATCCTCGTACTCATGTATCTGATCCTCAAGTCCTACAATCCTCTCCTTCAGCTCTGTGTTCTCGCCAGAGAACTGATAAGCCGCATCTCTATACTGATCCTCCATGTGCTGGTGGGTCAGATTCTGTTCCTCTAGATGCTGGACCCTTGCCTCCAGCCCCTCGTTCCTATCGGTCAGTCCCTCTATGATGTCAGCGGCAGTGGTGCCCATGCCATCAGCTGACTCCTCCTCCTCAGACTCCTCTGACTCTGCCTCATCCTCACTATAAGGCCTCATGACTCCGCCCCAGACGGGCTCCACACGATCCCCCTCCTCAGGATCTGACTCTGGCTCCTCTACGGGTGCAGCCACCAGCGGCTGTGCAGTATCCATATGGATATCAATATAGTCCTCCTCAGCAGTGCGACTCGACTGTCCGATCTCTGCCATCCTATATCATAAAACAATAACACACGTTAGTACAGCAATAAAATATATTCATTGATGAAATGAAATGATATTTTATCATGTACATCTCGGCTCGATGGATTTTCTCAATCCATCTCCAAAAATACACAACATGATGAATCTCCCCGATTCATCCCCTAACGCACTCGATATGAGTTTAATACTAAGGTTATAACTTAGGTTTCGCAAATCCTAACGTTTCTAACCTACGGCTTTGATACCAACCTGTGACGACCCCAAATCCGGGTTCCATAACCTCGAGTTTGGTTCTCACTATTCAACACATTACTAACAATTAAATACATACATTGCATTTAAATATCGCGGAATAATACATATTGGTTCCCTTCAAAAGGTTACAATACCAGGGTCTATCAACCTTAACATAAAAACAGTTCCTATCATAAGGAATTACAAAAGGTTTAACAACCGTAAATACATAAATAAAGATCTAACTAGCATGCATAAGCTACTTAAGCTTTGGCCTTTCCTTTTCCCTTATCCTTCCTGGAGCAATCAGGATTATCTGAAAAATGGTTCATGATATAGCAAGAATGAGCAACTAGTTTGCTCAGCAAGTTTAGAACAATCATATAGATTTAATATATCATGAATGAATGGGAAAGATCATCAATGGTTCAACAATAGATATAACAATTGTGAATGAAACAGGATTCAAATTTTAATAAACAGAATATTTAAATCTTAAAATGCTGAGTGGTCACTAAGGACCCTGAACTAACTAGGGTATAATAGAGTTTCCTCTGACCCTTTGAGTTGTTTGGTTTTCAAGGGGATCAGCCTATTCAACCCGCTGTATATGCATTACATTTAGTCACTGGCGCCCAAAGTCGGTTTCCCGACACAAAATCCCCTAATTTAGGGTTGTTCAATTCTCAGACTTAATATAAGAAAATCCGCACCCAACAATGGTTTGGATAAGCTTTTAAAAGTATTCAAGTTATTGAATTTAGAAACGCAATGTCTAGCTGAACTATTAGCTTCAGACATTTTTAATACAGTTCATGAATCAAGAACTAACAAGCTTCAAATGCACTAAGTGCGATTTTATAAACAATATGGATGTGGAATAATTTTAAATAATTAAACCACTTCAAGCTTTAACAATAAATACAAGTACGGAAACTTGTTCAACGATAATAATTGAGTAGGGTTAGAGAACTTGCCTGTTTGCTCAGCTACAATAATTGTCTAGCTTTAACTAACTTGCTTTGAAAGACCTAACATTAATAAAGTCGGTCTAATAATTAGTACGGCGTATTTGCATAACTATACGCTTAATAACGAACTTATTTACCACACATAAGTACTAACACATAATTTACATTAGTCAAAACAATATTATTAACCTTAAAGACACTTAATCATTTTAGGTTAATAATTTAATAAGTTAGAAAATATTTTTCTTAAGTGTTGGACACTTATTAAACCTTTAAACAACTTATTATAATTGTTTAATTAAATTCAATTTATTTTATTAACTCAACCTCTTTTTAATTACTATTTAATATTGATTAAATAGAAATTAATTAATTAACTCTAGTTATTATTTAAAATAAATAATAACTAATTGTACTTACCTATTATTTAATTATAATTAAATAATAAATAATTGTTAAATTAGTTTTAACCTTATTTAATTTAATGTTAATCAACCAATAATTAACTAAGTAATTAACCTTACTTATTATTTAATTAAGGAAATTAAATAATAGTTTACTAATCTTAATCCTCTTTAATTATTATTTAATGTCAATTAAATAATAATTAATTATTTAATTAACTCTAATTATTATTTAAGGTTAAATAATAATCAAATCATTCTTATTTATTATTTTAATTAAATAATAAATTATTACTCTAATAACTTAATTTTCATTAATCGTTATTTAATGTTAATTAAATAATAATTAATTACTTAATTATCCTTATTTATTATTTAATAATATTTAAATAATAAATAATTAATTTATAAATTTTATCTCTCTTTAAATATTATTTAATAGGCATTAAATAATAATTGCTAATTTATCATCTTTATTTATTATTAACATTTAAAATAATAAATAAATAATAATTTATTTAACTTAACCATGGTTTAGCTAACTAGATTAATATTTAAAATATTTAAATATTAAACTTAATGAAAAATATCCTCCCCAATATTATTTTTGTATTATTATTATTTTTGTTATAATTTTAATTTAGTTTTTAAATATTTAAATTAATTAAAATTAACCCGAATGGCATTTTCGTAATTAAGTTGAAAAACCGGACCGATGGCATTTCCGTAATTAATTCGAAAACTGAACCGAGGGCAGAATGGTAATTCTGCCAAAAAAAACACGGAGGGGCAAAATGGTAATTTCGCCGAAAAACAGTTTCTCGCGCATTGCGTGCGTAAGCCGATGCAGGACCAAAACGGCGTCGTTTTTGAAACCCCGGAAATGGCCTCCGCGCATAACGCGCGGAGTAAAATTTCACGGACGCCAAACGACGTCGTTTGGCTCCGCGTCCTCGGTGAACAGTGGCAGCCGCGCATTGCGCGAAAAGCCTTAAATTTTTTTCTTCCCGCAGAACGTGAACAGTGACCAGAAAATACCCACTTTAATAAAAATTATACCATCAAGTAAGCTTTAAATGCTCAATAAAAATCCAAAAAAAATTACCAATCATCTTATATTAATTTATAACATGAAAAATTAATTTTTTCATGATTTAATATCAATATTTTTTTATAAAAAATTTTACATCACATAAACTACCATAAATCATAACTTTTTGTATAAAACTCCATTTTGAGTGATTCAAACTTTGTTTTTCTCATGATTTAATGTTCTATAATATTAGAACATCAAATCTAAATATTATCAAAAATTATCGTTAATCATTATATTGAGATTTATTTTCACACAATCAAATACATGTTTTTCATTCAATAAAACTCATAACACATAAGTTAAACCCATGATCAACTATATAAACATACATAGCATGATATTAACCATAGAAATTATTACACTAATATTTATACCATAACTTGAAAGAAAAGCAAGATTAGGGTTTAAAAATAACTACCTTGTTTTGATAGCTATTCTCCTCTTCTTTCCAAAATATGTTGTGAAGGAGGATGGCATGAACTAACTTAGGATTTCTTCTTCTTACTTGATCTCTCAAATATTATGCTCTCACTTAAAGTTTTCTCTCAACTCTCTCTAGCTTTCTTTTGCTTGAAAAATAAAATGAAGTATATCTCACATTTCAAGTATACTTGAAATATTACTAGATACATAAATTATATCTAATAATTTTAGCCCATCATGCACCTATTGGATACTTACACAAGTTAGCCACATTAGGTGAAAAGAAGCATGGTGCATGTACTACAAAAAGAAAACAAGCAACCCTTTTATTAAATAAATGAAAAATCAAATAATAATAATAATAATAATAATAAAACACACATTCTCTCTCCTCCTTCTTGCATGATGGTCGGCTGATAGCTTTCCAATGTCCCAATTTTATTGTCACTTTTCATTTTTTTAAATAATAATAGTTAAATTAAGTATTTTCCAAGTGGGCCAATCATTGGGCTTTAATTTAAAATACCAATTGGGCTTCTATTAAATTGTTTGGACTACTAAATTGTCAAATTTTATTATTCTACACTTGGGCTACTAATTGACCCATGTTGGGCTAATTTAATAATTTATACATTAATTATTCAATCCATGATTAAATAAATAATTAAATTGAATAAATAATTAAATATTCTAACCCATTAGTATTAAATTACTAAATGGACTAATAAATATTATTATTAATATTTCACATCATTTACATTAATTAATAATCATATTAATTAATTTATTATATTTAATTCACTCATTATATTCAATTTAATTGAATATTTAATTAATAGGAAACTTATCAATTATTTTGATATTAAAACTTTAGGGTTTGTTCACCAATTTAATAACATATTAGTGACCCCCTTTAATTAATTTTAGTAATTAATTACATAACTATTTAATCACATAATTAATTAATCACATAAAAAGATTTAAATAATCTCATAAAACTAACTCGTTGGAAATTAAATTAATAATTTAATAAATAAAGATGTGGAAATTCTAGGACATTACAGTGAATGGGCTGCTACGTATTAGATTAATTTGTTTTCGTCGGTAAAAATTTATTCAATGAGTTTGATGAAATTTTTCATCATAAACACATATAAAAACCCATGTTAAACCCATGTAACCCTAGATATACCAATATAGCATGGATCTATCCATTTAGACTTTGAAAATTATATTTCTACCATAGAAATTACATAATACCCAAAGAACAATATCAAGCTAGAAGGTTTTATACCTTTTGTTGATTATCCTCTTTGTTAGAACTTTGAAAAGACTTGGATGATCAATTTTCTTACATAGATAACTTCCTCTTGAGGAGACCTCCATCTTTAAACCTTGCTCCAAGATCATCCAACCATCAATGCTCACAAGATCTAACTTTCTTTTTCTTTTTCTCTAGAGCTTTTCTCTATTTTATTTCTCTCTAGTTTTTCTAGTAAAAAGACTAACAACCATATCACAAGTGTGGGAAGCACTCTATATATAGCCAAATGCTAATACTTTATTAACTCTCCTAATTCACCAACATAGTCAATTTAGAGCTTAATTGAGATTACTATAGCATAGATTGATTGACAACTTGATTGACATCCATCAAGGTTGCTTGTAAGCTACTTTTGGAGTGTAAAATAAGCAAAAATAAAGCCACACACAACATCCACATGTGGGGCCCCCCCAAAATTCGGGATTTATCAATTTACTACACCATTTTAGCTTTATTTTTATATCCTATATCATTATATAAGTATCCATATATATATACACCAATGTATATATATTGACCACCACTTTGACTACCATTTGGGCTCCACATTGGACCCTAGGATTTAATATATTTGGCTCATTCAACTAATTGATTTGGGCTCAATTTATTTACTACATTGGGTTAATATTAAATACCCTATGTTACATTTAATTAAACAAGCATTGGGCTTGGTTAATTATTACATAAATCCATGTTCAAATTAAATTATATGGACTACTAGGTTAAATTAATTTGACCTAGTTTAATACCTCAATTGGACTTATAATATAATCCAATTAGATTTGCTATAATTAATTCTACCACATTGGGTTACTTAATTAACCCATCCACGGTTAATTCTTAACCCCACATTTATTTATCTAGCAATTAACTAATGATTGGTTAATGTTATCTCTCTTGTCAACCAACTAGGGTTATTCAATTAACTAGACACTAGTTAATTCTCTACACTCAATCAATACTTGAAATGCTTCTCCCAACCATTGACCATCATTTGACTTTTAATGGTTTGGGCTACATAACTTATTTTTTATTGGCTCTCTTATTTAATTACCCATTTCATGCAAATATCTCCATATTGGGCTTACATCTATAACAACTTATTAATTAAGTAAATTACTTAATTAATTAACTTCTTAATATTGTCCCTGTAGGCAATATTCCACTTCCCTACTTGTTACTCATAACCTTAATTCATAACTTATATAATTAATTCAATTAATTATATTACATGACTTTTCTTTTTAATCCATACTAAAACTAATTAATTTATTAGTTTTATTAAGTATTTAATTTACTTCACACATCATCTTGTTTGACTAACAAACTCAACTATAGGTGTATATATATAAATATTAATATATTCACCTTCACTTCTCAATTGAATTTCTTTCTTAAATAAATTATCTACCTGCATCATTAAAATATTCTCACATTTAATTTCTAACAAATAATTTATGTTAAAAAAAAAATGTTTACCCATTTTCAACACATCTTCCTTCTCACCTTCTAGGTTTAAACCTTAACCTTTAATAAAATCAATTAAGATATTATTTAAAATCTTAAAATTATTTGGGATATTACAACTTTGATCAATTATTAAGCTAAAAATTTGAATAGAGTGCATATTTATTTAGTTATGATTATGAATAATTAATTATTTTAATTTTATTTAAGTTTGTAATGAAAGTCTATATTACTGTTTATATTGACAAAATCTACTTAAAATTCTAATCCGAATAAAAATATGAAACTCAAACTCTAATAAGTTTTAATTTAGTTATAAAATTAATTAGCAATGAATTCACTATACTTTTTTAACTAATTTTATAGTTAGAATGTTTTAAAAATATTCACATATATTATTAATATAATTTATTGTGTGATTTGGTATAATTTCAAGTTTTAATAAATTAAAATAATATATAGTATAATGTGTTATATTATTGAAATTAATTACATAAAACGGTGATAAATTTTTTGTATTATACAATATTCACATATATTATTAATACAATTTATCACATGATTTGGTATAATTTCAACTTTTAATAAATTTAAGTAATATATAGTATAATGTGTTATATTGTCTTAATTAACTACATAAAATTGTGATAATTTTTTTTATAATTAAATTGAATAAACCAAAAAAATATTCTTTTAAAATTATTTTTTCTCTTAGAGATTGGTTGAGTTTCTTTTGAATACTTTATAAATTTAGATAGTATATATTTAATTATTATCAATTTGTATAATGCTTATATTAATTTGAATAGGATAGAAAAATATCTTCTTCTTTTTTATTCCTATTAGAAATCAAAATATTTTTAAATTTGGATAATATTTAATTGATAAAAATTTGAATAGTATTTATGGTGATATGAATAAAAAAACCGAATTAAAAATTGATGAAATTAAATCGAGATTGTACTTTTAATTATATAATTGTTTGGATAAAATTCAAAATTTTAAAAGTTAAAAGTGAAAATTTATTGTTGGGATATAATTAATTTTTCAAGAGGAAACTGATTGTGAGATAATTTTGAAAGAAATTTATTGGCCGGTGCCCGGTGATGAGGAACCCACGTGCTTATTTGAAGAAGTGTCCAGCCTCTTTGACCATGCGGTCTCAGCGGTTGTATTTTATGCTAAATAGTTATATATTTTCATATTTTATATTTTTTTTATTTTAAATTACAAAATTATTATTAATTTTTTAAAATTTAATTTAAAATATTTTTAAATTTAAAATTGACATAATTATTTTAAAATAATAAATTTTATAACTAGTAGTATTTTTTAGGTAATTTATGATATTCATAATTGTATTGAAATAAATTAAATAAATTCATCTCAATTTTAAATTTAAAAATATTTTAAATTAATTTTTCAAAAATTAATATTAATCTAATAATTCAAAAACAGATTAAATATAATTTTGAAAGAAAATATAAAGAAGAAAAAGAATATATGAGTTGCCATAACTAATTATGATTATAAATACACTCATTCGTTAGTAATATTTTTGTCTTTTATTTAGTTTCAGACATGTCACTATATATTTTATTATTAATATTATGTCATTTTAAGCTTGAACTATAACTAAATTTGATTGGGACAAGTAATATATTCTGTTTTTCCAAATATAATAAATTTGATGAATTGATTTTATTTTTTTTAAAACTGCTAGGCCCTTTTCTCTAAATTTAAATATTTGATTCGGCTTCAGAGTTGAGATTCCTATGTATTACCCGTCAAACTCGAATGGCATTAAACCTATGTTTTAACACCCCATACCAGTGTTCCCCTAAACATGCCAAGAGAACGAACCACATTTAATATTACTAACGTCAGTCTAAGGGAAAAACCTTGACCATAGAGTATAGACAATCAGTCACTTTACCAAAATAAATACTAATTAACGATTAATAGAGTAAGTAGCAGGTCACATCTGACCAGACTTCAATGAAAATTAATGACTCAATAAAATCACATAAATATTTATTAAATTCAATTATTATGAAATAAATTTTATGATAAATTTATTTTTAAATTAATAAAATATTGATAAATAGGTTAAAATATATATATATTTTTTATGTGTTAATATTTTATTAATTTATAAATAAATTTATCATAAAATTTATTTTATAATAATCGGATTCATATTTATGATAGTTTGATAGACTATTAAACTATTCAGCCGTGAGGTAACATTTTGTTTGTTTGCTATGGCTCAAAAGGATCCATTGACTAAGCTTCATAATTCAACCTAATCATCAACCAATCCCAACCCTAAACATCTACACATATCTTCATCATTCTATATCAATTATAAAGTGGTAGGGTCAGTAGTATCTCATATTTATAACTACATGCATCACTATATATTTAAAAAATTTAAAAATAAAAATGGGTCATATTGTCAAATTAGAAATTGCAATCAATAGATCACGAGATCTTTTGACCAAAGTTTAGCTGCCTAGTCATTGTTCGCGCAACTAATTATATTAGGGGAGGTCTATGGATGGGCTCCCATGACATCCATCTTTCTTATAAGAAAAAATATAAATACACATAAATTAAATATAATATAATTGTTATTATTAAAAAATATTATGTGATATAAATTTTAATATAAAAATATATTTTTTAATAATAAAAATAATATTATATTTAATTTGTGTATATATATACTTATTCACTTGCTAAAGTGGCGACAAAAGGAGGAAAATCTAGGCAAGTACCTAACGGTTTTATAGAGTAATACAAAGTGCAGCTTGGTCAAACACAAAGCCGCTGCCGTAGCCATTGGGATTAAGGCCGTAAATCGAATTTAATGGTTCGGATTCGCTTCCGACTTGACTTAAAAAAAATGAGCAAAATTTTTATTCGTTAATAATATGATTTAAATTTAAATATAAAAAATAATTTGAATAAAAAAATAAATAGAATCTGAATAAAATTATACTCGGTTTGTTTAAGATTTAAACTATTTGAATTTTCAATCATAATTCGATACATACTTGATAGATATGTATTCAAATAGATACTCGATATATTCGCTTATAATATATACACAACTAAACAAATTTTGAATAATTAATTATTATTATTATTATTATTATTATTATTTTATGTGTAATTTTAATTATAATGTTATATTTTTAAAGTATAATTGTATTTTCTCATTTATTTCTAAAATAATAATTGATTATATGTATTATAAAACTAATTACATAAGAGTTTAATATTCGAGTTTGAATTTGAAATTCGCGAATAATTTGAATATAATTCGATTCAACTCGGATCGAATTTGAGTAAGAATTTAATCTTACGAATCAAATTCGAATCAAATTTGAGTAACTCTTTATTCGGATAAGTTCGACTCGTTGACACTCTTAGTTAGAATATGGAAGACATACATGCATATAATTAAGTAGCCCAAGTCATTCATAATTTATTTTTTTACATAAATATATCTGTCAATTGGGATGCTTGCCATTTGGCAAAGTTACTAAGGAATTTTAGCTAAAATTGGCAAACGGTATGATTCAAATAAAGATTATGTTTATTTTGGAAAAGAATACGAATAGGGTGATCCACTTGTGCTTTTCCCGTTTCATGTGTATGTTGTTGACGTAATTTACAGCTTTAGACCTTGTTGAATGTTGACGTATAGCTCCATAAAGTCTAAATTTTGGTATAATCAAAGATAAATTTTAATGTATATCGTTACTGTTTCTTGAATTCTCTGTAATTAATTTATTATGTATTTTTACAAGTTAAATATGGTCTGAATCAATATTAATTTTTGGTTTAGACCATATAAAATTTAAAAAAAAAAAAGTGGACATCCTCATTTTGTTTGTGAATATGAGAGCTGCATCCGGTGATGGCGGTGGATGCTGTTGCAGTTCTTCTTAATTATTTCATGGGAGGGAGGAAAGTATATTTACTTGATGCTCATGGAATTTGTAAGTATGATTATAATAATTCTCTATGGTTATGTTTATTCATAAAAAATATACTTGAGATTGGACGATTAATTTGTATTAATTTAACACTACTTTGTACTATTTTATTTCATGATTAGGAATTAATAGACTTTTAAATAGTTATATGGACTATTTTTTTTAATCATTCTTAAGACTATTTATGTGGAATTATATAATCCAATAAAAAATGTAGGATTAATAATTTATCTCATTTTAAGCTATTAAATGACTTTATGAGATTAATAGTCCAATATTAAGGGACTAATAATCCCTCATTAGATAATTAAATAGTACAAAGTAATATTAAATTAAGATAAATAGTCAAATCTCAATTATGTTTTTTATAAACAAACATAACATATGTTTTTAAAATATTAGCATATGTTATTATGCTCTTAAAACCACCGAAAGACAGGACTGTAAGTAGTAATCGAAAAATTTATATCCGTTCATATTTGTATTCGAAATAAAACGGATATTATTCGTATTCAAAATTAAGAGGATATATTCGTATTCGATTTTAAGGTATATGTAAATAAACGGATACAATATGAATATAACAGTATCCGTATTCTTTTAACATCCGATCGTAAATATATCCGACAAATAGCTAATACCCGGTATCCGATATTTGGATTCGTATTTAAATTTTGTACATGAATAATTTTAAATATCAAAGTTCACAGTTTGAAATACTTTATTGAGAATATGAATAAGATAATTTATTATATATGAATAACTTTAGATATCAAAGTTCACAGTTTGGAATAATTTATTGAAAATAAGAATAAGATAATTTATTGTATATGAATACTTTATACTTAATAATTCTCAAGATAAAAGTCTCAGTGACTTTGCTTTTTGTGGTCAAATTAACCATTTTTCAATTTAATAGATCTTATTATTCTTTTACATATTTATAAAAAGCCAATAAACATTATTAGCTAGATACAATTTAATCAACTGAGGACTTTAATTTATGCATTTTTACGATTGCAAAATATAAAATATCTAAAATATATCATTTAACAAAAAATATATATACTAAAAGAACAAAATTATAATTTATTAGTTAATTAGTGCATGTGTTTTATTTTCAAAACTTATGTAAGATAAACTTTTATGGAATTTTTAACAGTTTTAAATTCAAATTTATACATTTGCAAAGTGTTCATAATTTTCAAATTGACATTTTTAAAATTAACAACCTTTTGTTTTTTCCCATAATTTCCAACATATTTTTCAACATTTTAGATATTCTTATGTGCATGTAATATAATCATCATATATTAAGTAAAATAATTTTTTTCAAATGATGATTCATATACAATTATATTTCATGTGACGCCCCCAAATCTAGGCCCACACAGCCCAAACTTGAGTCGTCAAAAGACTACAACAAAATTATTACAATGAAATACAACGTACAACAATACAGTGGATAATACAACACAACTAAGTCTTCATTATTATTGCCACACTATTTTATAACACGTGAAGACTATGATAGCTATCCCCGCACTCTCACTCCATTCCCCGGCTAGACCCCGTTACGTTCTCATCTCCTGTTGAAAAACAATGGAACGAAAAGAAAGGGTGAGCTCAAATAGCCCAGTAAGAAATATCATGACTAAGATAATGACGAATAATTTATCATTAGCCTTCAACAGTTGAGTTCTTGATAGAATACAATAGACTACAAGGTTTATATCAAAAACTGCAGTTAAATTCTTAAACAACGTTCAGATCAATAATAGCAGCGGAATGAGCAATCTATTAGAAGAATAATGCAGACTATAATGTCCACTCGCTTCTCTTTTTAGTAAAAATATCATCAACTTTTATCATCTGAAATACCATTAGTCAAGATAATACAACTTCACAGTTCCTGGTCATAATCATGCAGATCAACAGTTCGTCTTTGCACTACGAGCCAAAGACATTCAATATAACACCAACGGTCATGATTATACCAGATTCAGCCTTTGGTCATAATCATACCAACCAACAGTTCATCTTTGCACTACGGGCCAAAGAGAACATTCACCACGTGTCATAAAAGACACCGAACAGATGTATCGCCTTTAACCTAGTATATCGCATTTAACCTATCATCTGTTCAACAATTATATCACATCTGTGCCCCCGGCCACAGATATTCACAACAGCTTGATTCTTGATGATTAATACAAATAACAGTGATACAAATGATGAACAGAAGAACAGGATAAACAATAAGTATCGGAAGTTTACTTTGTGCAGATTCAAATAATGTCCAAATTGCCAACATGATGTGGAGTGAAATTTAAAAATGATATTCAAGATCCACAGTTCAGAATAACGATTACAGTTCAATAGAAATGTTCAGAAAATAGGAAGGTTCAGTTGAACTAATGAAATTCAACTATTATGGAACATATAATATTTTCAGGAATTATAGAAGCAATAGTTCCATAATAAGTTTCGATTTAGGTGTATGGAAGAAAATAATATCCCTTACCGTAGCAGGTTTGATTAACAAAAGGTGAAGGGAATTAATATCCCTTACCATAGTAAGTTTGAATAATGGAAGATGAAAAAGATGGTATCCCTTATGAGTATAAAGGAAAATGATATCACTTACGAATATGGAATAAAAGTGTCATGTGATAATTCGTGTAGACAAATTATTTCCACACGAGACAAATAACAAGGGTTATTCACCAACAGGCGATAATCCGCACCGTAAGGTTATTCCCATCAATTTGAATACGAATAGTTATTCACCAAACAGGCGTAATCCGCACCGTAAGGTTATTCCCACAATTTAATAGAATTTGAACACGAAGAGTTATTCACCAAACAGGCGTAATCCGCACCGTAAGGTTATTCTCAAAGATTAATAAGGAATGAATACAAAAGGTTATTCACCAACAGGCGGTAAACCGCGCCGTAAGGTTATTCCCACAATTTAATACATGGAAATAAATAGCACAAGAAAGAAACGATATTATTTTCGAGAATCAAAGAATGATAATCCCTTCAAGTAAGAAAGAAAATAATATCCATTTATGATGATGAAAAGAGTGATACCCCTTACCTTAACACGTGACTGGATATTGATTTAAATGAGATTGATCAACCTATATATTTTTAATATAATTAGTAATTACCACATATAAATTTCAAAGTATATGATAACTCGTATATTATGAACTATCAAAATTATATATATTTAACATAATTTTTGTAGTATAATATAACAACTTTAAAATAGTTTTTAAAATAATATTCCAAAATAAATCTTCCAAAGAAAGCTTTTAAAAATGAATCTTCTCAAAGAAGAGTCTTCTAAAGGAAGATTTGTGAATACCGTGAAAAATAGGAATTTATGAAATTACTACTATTTAATAAAACACTTACTTGAAAAATTCCTGCACTCCTTTTGGCTTTCAAACTCTCAAAATAACCTTACTATTCTCAGAGAAAACTCATAAAATTCTTATAGAAAAATTTTATGTTTTAGGTGTGATTTTTCTATTCAGCTGAGCAAGCTATTTATAGGAGAAAATAAGTTACTATGCGTGGTAGGTGAACAGAAAAAAATTCAGCAGAGGCTGCTGCGCAGCCTCCACCAACTCTTCAGCAAATTCTCACATTTCTCACATTTCATGTGGGCCCCACAATGGGTCCCACATGTTTCTTACTATTCACGTACTATTCACGTCACTATTCACGTTACTATTTCAAATAGTAAAATTAATTATTTTATTTTTTATTTATTTATTTATTTATTCTTCCTGTGAGTCCAACATATAAAATAATGTTACCACAATAATGTAAGAAACACGTTACATATTTTTATTAATTTAATAATATAAATTATAGTGTATTTGCTACTGTGACAATTATTAGATTCAATAATTTTAAACTACAGTGCACCAACAATTATTGACTCGATGATATGAAATACAGTGTAATGACAATTATTGAATCAATAATGCAAAATACTGTGTAGCAACAATAATTGAATTGATAATATAAAATATTATGCAGTGACAATTATTGATGAAATGATGCGTAACAATTACGGTGTCAATTATCAGACCAATAATATGAGACACTGTGCAATACCGTGTGCTACTGTAGAGTACCGTGTGCTACAGAAAATACCATAAATTACCGTATGCTACTATTCTTTTATCACCGGTATTTTAACAGTTAACACCGTTGACTATTTTTATTTAAAAAGGTTACTTCTGTCGTTTTCTATATCCGACAAATATTCCGTTGTGGGGTCCACAAATAATTTGTTATTTCGGCGCCGTCGTACGGCCCGAATATTCCCCGACAAAACGAATATTCCCCGACAAAAAGAATATTGTCCGACAAAATAAAATTTGCACATAACATCCTTAACTTTCAATTTTGTCAATTTAACCATTTACTGTTTCAGGAAAAATATATATGAAGAAAAATTAAATTTTGTATTTCATAAATTCGGGGTCTTACATTTCACATGTGTAATTTAGTACTAATCTGAATGTTACCTTTTAACAAATTTAAATACACGTGTCGTTGAAAAAAATATATTTATAACTAATAATTTAATTTTGTAATTTCTTTTTACCTTAACTCATATTAAAATTAACATATTTTCAATAATAACATTAAAAGAATGTCAATAGTTTATTATTTAACACTTGAAATATTGTCGATGGTGTAGTGTAATACAATAATAATTCGAGTATATATCGAATAATGATTGAAAATTCGAGTAGTCATTTTGAATCCTAAACGAGTGGAGTATAATTTTACTTATATTTTACTCGTATTTTTATTCAAATTATTTTTTGTGCTAAAATTTGAATTATATTTAGGATGATAAATGATAATTGAAAAATTCGTATCCTGTTCGTATTCGAAGTAAAACGGATACTATTCATATTCGAAATTAAGCAGATATATCCGTATTCAATTTTAAAATATCTGTAAATAAATATATACGAATATTATTTTATTTGTATCCAAATATATCCGTTTACACCTCTACTGAAAGTGTCCGTTATATTGAATTAAAGACCTTATTTTGAAAATTTTAATGATATATTTTTATTTTTCTCTTGGACGTAATCCAGTATTGATTGGCCGTCCTAAGGAAAAAGAAATTTAATTTAATTTAATTTAATTTAATCAAGCTAGCATATAAAAAGTCAAGATTAGAATTCATACTGAAATTTATGCCGACATGTAGATTGTTTTTGACACTACTGGTAACTTCGTGAATCAAGTGGTTACATCACTGTCGTTCCGGCTTAATTTCATGCATGGCAGGTATACCGTACGTACACCCTTTAAGGATCAAAAGTCATGGATAAGTAAGTTTCTAAACTGTAATGACGACTTGTACATATTTGCTTCACATCGACGTATAGTTATTTTTTTTAAATAGTCATAGCTACGAAAAGAATCCTATATAAACAAAAATATTAATTTATAAACAGATTCCATTTTTTTTATTAAAAATAATATAAAATATCATAATATTTTTAAGTTTTAAGATACAATTATACTATCATGTCATTATTATTAAATTAAATATTTATTATATTTTTGGAGAAATATGAAAAAAAAATGTATATTATAATAATTTGGCATTTTACGGTCCATATTTTTTTTCTTATGGAACGGAGGGAGTATTATATGTCACTTAATACACCGAGAATTTTTGGCTCAAGTAATATGACTGGCCTCATAGTTATTATGAGATCGGGGGTTCGAATATTTATGTGTGTGTGTTTAAATTACCAAAAAAAAAATATAAAGTTAATAGTGCTCAAGAGATTTGGTCTAAGTCATAGTGTGTCTAATGACTGGTTATAATTTTAATACACGCAAAGATAATTATTTTCATCATGCACTCTGTATTATACGTCAGTTAAGCAAATTAATTTAATAGTGCTCAAGAGAGTTGGTCTAAATCATAGTGTCTAGTGACTGGTTATAATTTTAATACCCGCAAAGACATATATTTTCATCATGCACTCTGTAATGATTCGGGTGAAATTTTAATTCCGAATTAAATTATAGTGTAATAAGGTTCAAAGCGTTGTCTTAATAATATCTTCTTAATTCATTTTTGTTCACCACAAATTCACCAAAAAAGTTATGACTAAAAATATTAATGATAACAATTTGAATTTTTATATACACATTCAAATATCTCATACTATCCGATGTAGGAGTGGGGTATTACATACTCCAACATATATAATTTACCAATCATTCTATTCATGTTAACCTTTTGTTTCAGAAAAAGTTTTTTTCTTTTTTACTTTAATTGATACTTGATATATACTCCTGTGGTGTAAAATGATATTTCAACAAAAATAAGTGAATATATCGGGCAGTCCAAACTGGATCCGGTTATGGTGAAGTTGAAAATCAACTTCACCATAGTAAGTTATATGTTTTTTCATTACATTGTTATCCATACATATTTAATGTGGTGAAAAAGCATATAACTTACTACGGTGAAGTTGATTTTCAACTTCACCCTAACCAAATCCGTCCAAACTAATATCATGTCCCATCTCTTATAATATGCATGGTTTGTTGTGGAGTGTAATTTATTTACAGTTAATTTTATATATGAATAAAAATCAGCTAATAACAATAAATGAGATATAAGAGTTGGAATATGCATGAGATGAAGTGAATGAGTAATATTTTAGAACCAAGTAATTAATATTAGTTAGTTAGACTTGAGAGGAACGTCCCTATACATATACAACCTATAAATATATTTTTATTGGTGCACCACTCAGCTTAAGTCCCTCTATTAATGCTTGCCACTGATTTCATTTTTCCATTGCAGCTTGGCTAGCTAGGGTGGAATGGAAACCCAAGGTTGTTTACTCTTCTTGGTGTCACTACTACTAGTCTTAACCACTTCAATGATCAACAGTACCCTTGTTGTTGCCGTAACCAAACAACAAGAGCTGGATAGAATAACATCACTTCCGGGCCAACCGCCGGTTACATTCTCTCAGTTCTCCGGCTACGTCACCGTCAACCACCAACATGGCCGAGCTCTCTTCTATTGGTTGACCGAAGCAACAAAGAGTCCCCAGAACAAACCTCTTGTTCTTTGGCTCAATGGAGGTCTGTTCTATTAATTAGTTTTATTATAAAATTAATTTATAATATTTATTATTGTGTTAACTAAAATTAAATAAACTCTAGTAAATTTTAAATTTAAAAATATTTTAAATTAATTTTAAAAGCTTAACAATAATCTTATATTTTAAAACAACGAAAATACTATTTTGTCATACTTACGTGATAAGTGCTCCACTCGGTTGTAGTTGAGATTGTTATAATCAGGATGATGATAACTTTGACGTATATATTCACATATTATGTACTTCCTTCTTTCCATTATATATATCGTTTTAGAAGTTTTTTTTCTTTTCAAAATATAAGTCATTTTACATATATCTAGGAGAACAAATTTAATCATTTCTTATTCTATCTTTAAAGATGAAATAATTAAGAGAGAGAGAAGCAAGAGTAATTAATGAGTGTATGGGTAGTAATGGAATTTCAAACCAACATTAATTGCCTAACATTAGTATTAATGATATTTCTTAATATGTATAATCATGTCTTAAACGACTTATATAATGGAAAAGAGAGAGTATTAACTAACACGATAGGAATATGCCTAACACGACACATGTTGATCATATTATTAATTACTCTTGATTGGATTAATTGTAAGTTGTAAGAATTGATCATGGACCAGTATTAATTTGAAAAGGTCAAATTTACCCACATAATAATTAAATTTTATATTTATTTATATTATTAAAAAAGTAGATATGACATAAATTTTAATATTATGTCATATTTTATAATAATATAAATAAATATAATATTTAATTATTATATATTTATATTTATTCATTTGAAAATGATGAGCACAGCCACAGCTAATACGGGTATTACGACTAATGCGTGTTGATTTCCCCCTACTAGTGAATAAATATAATATATTGTCTTGCACGTGTCGCGTCTCCCACCCTTATCTGCCACAACAAGCGCGCAAATTGTCAATATTAGGGCGGGCGACCAAATTGAATGTCGGTCGTCAAACCTATTAATTACTGGTATGTCCGTCCATATGTAAACGTTAGTAGTAGTAGCAGTTAATGACTACGATAAAAGATGAGATATTAGTAGTAGCAGTTTACACTCTTCAACTTCTTACAAAATTTATTATTTCATCAACCTTAATTAAGCATTTATTTAAGTTCTTAAAAGGTCCAATTGACTTTTGATATTATAATTCAATTATCTACTAATGTAACAATTATCTACGCAGTAGTTATAAAATGAACTCAACATTAATTATATATATAATGTGTATATCACTTCTAATTAGTAAAATTATTTTAAATTTAATGTTTAGATTGTGTATGTTTCACCGTTCAACTTATTAAATTAAAGAAATACATGAGCAAATTAAGTCAGTATTCTAACACTGCAATTATAATTAAATTAACATGGTGAAAACTGGAGTATAACAACATACAGGACCAGGCTGTTCGTCAGTGGCCTATGGAGCTTCCGAAGAAATCGGACCATTTCGAGTTAACAAAACTGCTTCATCTCTCTATCTCAACAAATACTCATGGAACACAGGTACGTATGAACTATGTATATATATATAAATGAAACAGTCATTAATTTTTTAAACTGACGTGGTGATGGACCATCTTGATCTTTTCTAGCTAGTAAAACTCATGATCACAATATTTTCCAAACCACGCCTTTCAAAAATGTTACTATATACAATTAATTTTTTTGTTGCAACAATACAATATATATGATAAATCAATTTAATTTTCTATCTCTTATTAATTTTATGCATGCATGCATGCTTGCTTACAGAAGCAAATATCCTATTTCTTGAATCACCGGCTGGTGTTGGTTTCTCATACACGAATACAAGCTTGGATCTTACCGACTCGGGTGATAAAAGGACAGGTAAATATTTTTATATATATATATATTAGGATCTATTTATTGACAATATTTTAAAAGTAAATTTATCCTTACAAACAAATTTCAGTCATCTAGGTGAGATCTAACGGCTTATATAGCCCTCGTTCGCAGTATAATATTCAGGTATCCACAATATTATACTGTGAACGAGGTATATTGTTCAAAATACACCTAGCATGCATTTAATAAATTTACTGTCCACAGTATATTACTACGGACGGTGAAAATTCGAGAAAACTATGACATTTCGAATATTCACTATTAGGAAATATTCACAAATATTGTATTTAGATATTATTATGTTTATTATATTGTTAGGATAAAATTATATTTTGTTATGATAAGATTAGTTGAATAATTATAGGATAACTATTGTTAGTTTTTGTATTCACCTAGAACACCTCATAATTATGTCTATATATTAGTAGTGATGTAATGTAATTTAATCATTGATTAATAATAAATTACTTGTTCTATTATGGTATCAAGAGCCTTAATGTCTAACGACAATTTATCTTTTTTTTCAATCCTTCCTCAGCCAAGCTACGGTTACCACCAACCTAAATTCTAGTTCTGCAATTCTGCAGAATTAGAATTCTGCAACTCTGTCGTTTTTCAATTCTGTAGATTTTTGTTTCGTTTTCCAATTCTGCAGATTTCTGTTTCAATTCTGCAGACTTCTATTTTTTGCTGATTTCTGTTTCTCCACTTCTGTTGCAACATAAATTCTGCAACACAGTTCTCCACTTTTTCAGATTCCATCTCTATGGAAGAAAATACGTTTTACTCATCTCTAGATTTTCAATCCTCTCCATACGATCTCAAATGGTGGCTTGATCCTCCATCTTCTTCCACTATCTCAGATGATTTTGCTTATGCTTGTTCTCATGAGTTGCAAGATAAATTTTCCATAAACAGTAATGTCTCCATGGCCGATCACATATACAGTCCATTTCCAGCTTTTGACGACTCTTTCGTTGATGAAAATGATGATTGTGAGTTTCCAAATGACACAACATCAAATTGGTATATAGATGATCTTTTTGATCAACTTGATTGCTTACAAAAGCTACCTACTCAATCTGTCAAAAGTTATCTTGACGAAGCGAGATCGCTTCTTTATGCGTTTGAAAGCGCAGGAGGTTCTCTGAGTGAGTCAGAGTTTACCAATTTTTTAGTTCAGGGCCTTGATGATACTCTTTTCAAAAGAGTTCATGTTTATTATTATTTGATGAATCCTTCCTTGAATGATTTGTCCACTTTACTCTTTGGACATGAAAAAATGCTACAACAATTCACCTCAATCCCATCTATTGGTACACATCCTGAGGAACTATCTTCTATTGTTGATATACCCAACACTTTGGATGTTGATCGAGTGCTAGAAAACACCGACACTGGTATTACACCAAGTTTGATACATCCTTCTTCCTTGTTGACTGACAACCTTACATTAGCGGTTCCTACAAGTTGTACTAGTCTCAAATCTGAGTTACTATCCTCACTTTTCTTCGCCACTAATAGCTATTCTCATTCTCACTTGAACATCTTCAAGGTTTCCTTTTTAATTTGTTCATCAACTAAGAGAATGTTTTCCCTTTATACATCCGACATTTCATATCTTGATGGATTAATGGAATTTTCTAAGTGTGTTCATGGAGGTCTAATACAAGAAGTACAAGAAAGTCCCTATTTATTGCAAGTGTGCAAACAACCAAGCACGTTCCAGTCTTATTGGTTATATGCAGTTCTTATCATGTATACTGTGTTTCTATTTAATCTCCCGTGCCAATTGTTCGTGTTCTCTAGTGTTCGAGGATTTATAATCTCGCTAGTAATGCAACTTCATGGATGTTCTACCACATACAAGCGGAAGCTTCGTTCTACTACGTTTCGCTTGAGGGGGCGTATTAGGAAATATTCACAAATATTGTATTTAGATATTATTATGTTTATTATATTGTTAGGATAAAATTATATTTTGTTATGATAAGATTAGTTGAATAATTATAGGATAACTATTGTTAGTTTTTGTATTCACCTAGAACACCTCATAATTATGTCTATATATTAGTAGTGATGTAATGTAATTTAATCATTGATTAATAATAAATTACTTGTTCTATTATTCACTAATGAGGTTTTGAATATTTACCGTCCGCAATATATTACTGTGGACGCTATTTTAATTATAAAATTGCATTCGTCTTTATTTATAGTAATCATTTTGGATCTCATCTCATTTTCACAGTACCGATTTTTGGATAGTTATAATTATGGTTATCAAATTCTCTAGTTCTACTTATAGATAACATGAATCTACAAGGAGGATACGCAGGAGAAATAGAAAATTTGACACCTTAATTATAAAATTGCATTCGCTATTGTTCATAACAATCATTTTGGATCTTATCTCATATTATCAACTTGCCGATCTGGATTGTTCGACTTAAGACTATTAAGTTTTCTTCTTCTTATTGTGTAGTATTTTTACTGATTCATGTTTGTTAATCATCTCAAATAACATGAATCTGCAAAGATATTATGCAGGAGAAAAAGAAAACTAATAGTTTTAAAAAGACTCATCCGCAGTATAATGTTACTAATAGTTTAATTATATGTATGACATTATTATAAATATATTCGTTCACAGTATAATACTGCTGATGAACCTATTTACAATATATTTACAATAATGTCATTAATAGTTTAATTAAATACATGATATTATTTTAAACAACAACGTTTTGAAATTTCACCGTCCGCAATATTTTACCGCGGACGATGAGGACTAGGCCTTACTCAAGAAACACAGTAACGTTTTAAAATTTTACCGTCCACAGTATAATACTACGGATGAGATAACTAAAAAAATTTACCGTTCGCAGTTTAATATTGCGGACGAAATCTACTCGAATAAGTGCAAGAGATCTGGGTGAATAATTTTTTGATTTTTTTTTTGTAAAAGAACAACAACATCGTTTTTCATAATTATTTTGCTGCGTTTTTATAGAGGTTCTTCAACAATGCTTCAATCAAATCTCTTCCATCCTCCTCGAATGTAGACCTTGTTCGCAGTTTAATACTGCGGATAGTAAATTTTTTTAGTTACCTAGATTGGTTGTCAAAACAATGACCAATAAGCAATATTTAAACAGTGAAGAATATTGACAACAATCATGCCTATAAAGAATATATATTTCTTTTTGTTCAGAGAGTTTTGTGTATTGGAGATAAATAAACAATCCCCCATCTTATTTATAGTGGATTGGATTACTCAGATTTAAAGAGGCAGGACAATTTTTTTGGTCATTAACAGGAAAATCATTGTTATCCTAACGTAATCGGTTGAAATTTTCAATAATTGATTGCTACAAAAACCTAGCGTCCGCAATATAATACTATGGACGAAGAGCATAAATAGGCACGGCGTCGTTTTAGGCTCTGTCGTTTGATTTATCCGTCCGCAGTATAATACTGCGTATGGTGAAATTTCAAAACGTCGTCGTTTCCATAAGTAAGGCCTAGCCTTCACTGTCCGCAGTATAACACCGTTGACGGTGAGTGTATCACACATGCATGATGGAGACATTTTGGACAATATCCCTGGTCCGCGGATACCTGTATATTATACTGTAGACGAAGGTTATATAAACCGTTAGATCTCAGTTTAGACGACTGAGATTTGTTGTAAGGATAAATCTACTTTTATAATACTTACTAAATGGATCGATCCCCATATATATATATACAGTGGCGGAAGGAAGGGGGGCGGGGGGGGGGGGGGGGGGTCATCTGACCCCGGTAACTCCGGCCGCTCAGGCGTACCCTCAGGCGACTTGACCCCTGTAACTCCGGCGTACCCTCAGGCGCCTGTAATTCTGCCTTCCGATCTCCATAATCGCCGGCAGAGAATTCTTTATTTCGGTAGCAGAGGCGAGCAGGAAATAGAAAATTGTCCTGATGCCACCATTTCTTTCGCAAATCTGTCGCTTCCGCAACAAGCTAAAATGTCCTTTTCCCCAAACTGAACTTCCATTTTTCTGCACACAAACTCAATTTCTCTTAGTCGCAGATTCGGATATTTTTAGTAAAGTAAAAATGGGAGAGGTTGAGAAGAAAAGAATATCAGAAAAATCAGAAGATTGAATAAATCACGTACGTCGTCGTTTTAGTAGAGAGCAAACAAAAGCAGTCTTAAATTTGATGTTTCAAATAATATAACATAATTTATGACATAATTATCTATTTAATTAATGTTATAATGATACGTCATTTAAAAAAAATTATAAAATCCCTAACATAAATATTTGTGTGCTTTTTTTATTAGTTATACTCTCTCAAAATATAATATAACTATTGATTTTTTAAAATTAATTTAAGAACTGTTCGAACTTAAAATTAATATGAATTTTTTTAATTTTAGTCAATACATTGACAAAATTATAATCTATATAAAACGTATTATTCATTGTAAATTTTTTTATTTTATAATGTTAAATTAATCATCTTAGTTTAAAAATATTTTAAATTAAAGTTTAAAAATTAAAAATAATTTAGAATGAAAAAAATATTAACTAACAGTTGAGGCACGGGAAATACATGTGAAATAACTAATAAAAATATAAAATATAATATTAAACATTGAACAGTTTTAATTACATACATGCCACAAACTTTTAAATCAAACAATATATGCGTATTACATGATCTGGGACACTTCTCACAGTTGTCAATAAAGGTATTACTTTTTCTCTCTTTTTAGCTTGGAACTACTTATTATCTAACAAAGTTTAGACTATCATCTGTGATACATGTGTTATTTGTAGGGAAGTGATATTTCTACACGAAACTTGATATATACATGTCAATAAATAATTTTTTTTACCGAGAGATTTTGACCCCCCTACATTTTGGTCCTGGTTCCGCCACTGTATATATATATATATATATATATATATACACATGTACACATTTTTATTATCCAATAATTATTGAATTTGAATGTGATTTTTATAGATGTTGCCGTCAATTAAGTAAGCCTTAATTTTGAGTATGTATGCCATTTGTGATGCAGCTCAGGATGCTCTAGTTTTCCTCGTAAGATGGATGTCAAGATTTCCGCAGTACAAATATAGAGACTTCTATATTTCAGGAGAGAGTTATGCAGGTAATTACATTGATTAACAACAATTTACAAACACATTTTATTCCATTTTAAGCACTCATAACTTGATAATAATAGTTTCTTGACCGATTGACAAACTTTATTAACACTTTTTTTTCTGGTATATTATACAGGGCATTATGTTCCTCAATTGGCAAAAAAAATCTATGATTATAATAAAGCAACTCATCCGGTCATCAATCTTAAAGGATTTATTGTAAGATATAGATATGTCCCTACATACCTATAGTACTAATGCACAGGTAGCACTAATTTTAGGGCTTATGATCTCCTACCGTCCATAAAAGCAATGAATTGAATTAATTATATCTAACGCTTTGACAGCCAGAACTAGCTGTGGATCGTTCCCAAATTCTATATATATATAAACGAGCACAAGCCCACTGTGTGTTTATAATATTGCAATATATATATACAACTTGGTGGATATATGACATATAGGATTAATACATGCATTCAGGTGGGGAATGCTGCAACAGATAACTACTACGACAGCATTGGTACAGTTTCATATTGGTGGAGCCATTCAATGATATCAGATAGCACTTATAAATCAATCATGAGTTCATGCAATTTCAAATCCGATAAATCTTCTAAGCAGTGTGACGATGCCGTAAATTATGCAATGAACCATGAGTTTGGTCAAATTGATCAGTATAGCATTTACACTCCATTCTGCAAGGCATCCGCAAATAATAATTCTCTAAAAAATTTAAGGCTCAAGAACACACTCCTGCGTCGAAGAATTTCTGGATACGATCCGTGTACTGAGAATTATGCCGAGAAGTACTACAACCGAGCAGACGTGCAAAGAGCTTTGCATGCAAATTCTACCGGGATTTCTTATAAATGGACTGCATGCAGGTACTTAATTTGTTTATAATTAAATTAGCCACCCGTCTTTCCGCTTCTTTCTTTTAATTACTAATTTCGTTTAATTTGTAATATTTGATTTGATGATAGTTTTAGTTTAAAATTGGCAGTGAAGTACTGATAAACAACTGGAGCGATTCTGAAGTTTCAATGCTGCCCACGTACAAAAGGTTAATTGAAGGTGGTCTCAGAATATGGGTTTTCAGGTAAAAATTAATTCCTCAAAAACCTCTAATTAATTTACTCAAATTCAGTAGAGCAACTCGATCTTTTGTCGTCGAAAGCATAAAAAATTAAGGCTATATTTGTTTGCAAAACGTATACTTGGGATTGGACTATTTGTATTAATTTAAAGTTATTTTTGATTTTTTTATCTCATCATGAGAGATTAATAATCCCTTAAATAGTCCTTGGATTATTTTTTTATCATTCTCAAGGCTATTTATGAGGGATTATATAATCCCAAATTCATCATGGGATTATATAATCCCTCATAAATAGCCTTGAGAATGATAAAAAAATAATCCAAGGACTATTTAAGGGACTAATAACCCATCATCATAGGATAAAAAAGTCGGAAATAACTTTAAATTAATACAAATAGTCCAATCCCAAGTATATATTTTACAAACAAACATAGCTTAAGTGACACTGAAAACATCCTTATTCGTAAACCATACGTACGTACATGTTCGTAAATGAATTTATTTTTGTCAAAATCATGTAGCGGGGACACAGATTCAGTAGTGCCGGTGACAGCCACTAGATTTTCCCTTAACGGCCTCAATCTCACCGTTAAAACTCGTTGGTATCCATGGTATACGGGCGGCCAGGTATGCACAAATTTCACTTCTACAGAATATTAAATTGCATGAATTTTATTGGGTTTAACAATACGAATCCAAAGGCCATTCCTTTATGGGTGAATTAATTAACTTGGTCCGTGAGCTTTGACCGCTTTTATCATCGGGTCTAAATATTCTCTCCGTCTAATAAATCAATATTTGTAATTCTAAAGATATGTTGTATTTACGGGTTTATTCAAAAAAATATAGGCTCATTATTATTATTTTTTTTAATATTATTATTATTATTATTATTATAACCTAAACTTGTTATGTATGTAGGTAGGAGGTTGGACAGAGGTGTATGATGGGTTAACATTTGCCACGGTCAGAGGAGCTGGCCATGAAGTCCCTTTATTTGAGCCCAAAAGAGCTTTCCTTCTTTTCCAATCATTTTTGGATGGCAAACAGTTACCTAGATCATGACTATTGTTGTAACGTAGTAATATTATACTATTGTTTATTAGACTGCAATTCAATGATTCATTGCTTCTAAAGCACAGGAAGCAAATTGATATTTATTCGGAATATAGATAATCATCTTTTGATTGGTATATGCTAGAGCTGCCAAATGAGTCAGTGAATGAGTGTATACACTTGGGAGGAAAATAATCCTGTGGCACAAATGACCTGCCAAATGGTATATATAAATGGGTGTATATATATATATATATATAAGCTAGTTCATATATCAAATTTATGAATATATAGCTAAGAAACAACCCCATCTTTTAGTTTCACACTCTAAAATTAATAAATATAAGTGTAAAAAATTGTTTTTATTGGTTGTATTTGTAACGCATACAATATAATTAACTTATATTTATTTAAAGATAAATTAATTTTTTATCCAATTATACTAGGAAAATCAAGGGAGGGGAAGGAAATAAACACTCATAAAAAATGTAGAAAAATAAAAATTGTCCTGTCAATTATACAATCTAATAGTCCAGAAAAATTTGTTTAACAGGGGCAATTAATTTTAAAAAGACAAAATATATTCCTATACTTACCTATGGTCCAGTTTGAGTAGAAAAAAGAGAGCTTATTTTATACTCTTTTTCTCCTGATTTTCTTAATTCATATGGAAACTATAGTTAAAGTGATGAATTAGAAGTTTTGGAACGAGTTTCAAGAGGGTTCTTCTTCTTTTTTTACCCCTTTGATTAAAGCTAGAGTTGTTCGTTCACAATCCAAAGACATAGCAGAACCCTATTATTAGCCGAAGAAGAAAGCAATGGAAAAGTAAGATACTGTGTGCGTTTGTAGGTGAGAGAGAAATACTAGATAGGAAATTCTCCTGGATTAGCTTCAATCGATGGAGCTATCCTATCCATTGAAATTCAACCCTGTTCTCTTCAAACCTTCAACTCCGGTCAATCATCTCTGTATAATTCTCTTTCTCCCTATATATATATCCATCTCTCGTAATCTTACTGTCTGATATACTCGTGTTGCGTAATTGCTCAGGTTGGAAAGAATCCAGGTGTTTCTCTTCGTCATCTCTTCAGCCGGTAAATTTCTGATTTATCTGGTCTTTATGTTCTTGAAAGCTGATGCTTACTTATCTGTTTTCTGTTGATTGTCTGATGATTACCTGTTTTTTAATTTGTTCTAGTTTGATTAAGAAAGAATATGAATTTTTTAATAGGAAGTTTTGGGAATTACATGGTGTTTTCAATGTTCTCATGTTAACTCTGTATAATTTATATTTTATTAATTCAAGTTTGACTAGGGTTTATGAAGATAGAGATAACAGTACTAACAGTACAAGGCGGGAGGCATCACTATATAATTACGAATGTCTAAAATTTGCATAATATTATATTGGAGCAAACTGGGCTATATTGGCGAGTAAAATTGGTCAAAGTAGGGTTGTGTCAATTGCTAAAACAAAGGGAAACATATGATTGTGAATTTGTCCATAGATCAAACAGCATACAGTCCTCATAATAATTGTTCGAGACTGTAAAAAGGATATACAGTAACTTCATTAGGCTCTCCTTGGGTTTAGTGCTCATTTGGTCTAAAATAACCAAAAGATTGATTTGAATGTGAGCAGGAATACATGTATAGAAAGAGAGGGGTTGGGTTTTTAAAGGAGATGTATAGAAAAATTAGAGTTTTGTGTTCTCCTTCTTGTTGGGGCATGGGTTTTGCATTTCTTATACATTCTGTTCATTGTCAAATCAACCTTTGGAAGTGGGGAGAGGGATTCACTCATATCAGTGCTATTTTGAAAACGTTAAAAATTCTAAATAGCCAAATCACGTCTCAGTCTCTTGATGGTCAAGAGCATGCCTTAGTATATAGGGATTGGTGAGAAAGCGGACGACTTCTTTGCTACCAAAGAAATTGGTTGGGGAGAGGGCATGTTGCCTTTGTTAACTTTTCTCTTAATCGCACATCATTTTCGAGAAGATCATAACAAGACCTTTTTGGTCTTGGACTTGGAGACCTCCTATTTTCCAATAGAAATGTTGGCCTATTTACACACCAGATATATTGTATAACTCTTTTAGTGTGTTAGTGTAACAGGATAGAACATTCATGGTGCCCCTTGACAAAAATATAATCGAATCGGGATCAACTAGGACAGAAATAAAGCATTGGGTCGAAATCTTCTTTGGTGTCGAGGTAATAGCTATGAATAGTCATCGAATTCAATTAAGGAAATAAAAAAGGGGGTAGTGATTTGTATAAAATTTTGTATAACTTTTCTAGACGGGTAATCAGCCTCGTTGAAACACACAATGTAAAAGTTAAAAAAGGGGGATATTGCAGATGCTGCTTGAAAGTCTGCCTTTCTCTCTCGGCTGACGTGCCCTTATCCTTTGCTCTTTTTAAGGGTCTCGGATGCTACGGGGTCTGACCTTCGAATGCAGTGGAAGGGCTTCTGGAAGACAGATGGATGCTTACTTTTGGAGAAATATGCATGCGAATATGTCAGGAATAATGTAGGCTTCTTGCAATGGAGGTGTGACCTATACATAGTTAGGTTTCTAGTGGGGGAGGTTAAAGAATGGGGAAGTACTCAAAATAGTCAAAGTCACTATTCATTCTCCGATGACCTATAATAGACTTTCAATCTATAGTTGTTTCTGAGCAAGCCATGACTGTTCATGTACTCTAAGGACTTCTGGAAGTCTGAGATGGCTGCTTACTTTTAGAGAAATATGCACAAGAAGACTGTGAGAATATGGAGATATAAGTGAACTCAGGAGTGCGAATTCACTTATGTTGTGAAGAACCTTTCGATATACCTTGACAAGGCTTATGATGATCTCCTATACTGAAGGCAAAAAAATGATGGGGATGTATTGTGATGCAGGACAAGACCACACCAATCACCACAACACCAAGTTCAAGTAACTTCTCGTGTCCTGTCCTGCCCAGGCATGCATCGACAGGGTTTCATATCTTTATGAGGAATGCTATTATAAGTCTCATGGAGTGTGGCTATAAGTAGTGGAGGTGGCTAATGTAGTGCTGACAGCAGGAAGATGTATCTGGAAATTTCAAGTGAATGAAGAGTTTGCTTTGCATGCCCTTGACCAAGAATTGTGAAGAAGCATCAAGCAAAATGCAAATGCCTCAAATTTCTGCCTGGGTGAATTTGGAGTCTTCAGCCTCGTTGCTCCTATGTGATTTTCCTTCCACACAGGGGGTCATGGGGAGCTATGGATGATAAATTTCCAATGCATACATGTGGCAAGTGATATACTACCATTGCCCACAATGATTTTAAGTTTGGACAGTATTTAAATTAAAAGCATGCTTCTGGTTGCATTTTTACCCTATTCCCTATCAAATGTACCAGATCTTGTAACTTATCCAAAAATAAATAAATATATGTGTTCTTGTAACAGCTATTTTATGTGAAGGCATCATATAATTGAATAACTTAAGATACTTCTTTAAAGAATTTTTTTATATAACCATCGATCTGGTTCTTTCTTTTGGCAGTTATGTGCTGACAGTGGACTTAACATAGGGTGCTCTCCATTTAAACAGTCGAATGGGAAAATGTCAAAAAGATGTGGGTAATATTCCTTTAGCACACAATTTTACATCAGGATGTTTTTCTCTCCTGTTTTTTGTTTTATTACCAACATATGATGTTGTTCTGTGCCTTTCCATTTTCTAAAATAAAATTTCAGTAGGACATTTCTATTGCTCAATGCAATATTAGGAAGAAAGTATGGTATTGTCCTGTACAGATTATTATTTGTACATTGATTTAGTTTTCCTTTTGGTTTTCTCGTGTGTATATGTTACGCCTTGCCGAGTCTTTTTTATCAGATGAATCTATCTAGCCTCTACATCAGCTGGGTTCTGATACAATCTAATATATATGTTCAGAATCACTGTTGTAGGATTAAAAAGTAAAATAAATTTTCAAGCTTCTAAAATTGCAAGATTATCATAGTTGTTGACCATTCATGCTAAAATATTTGACTTCATATATAATTTTCAGTTTTAGTGGAGGATGCTTTTCAGATATTGTAAAATTGAGCAGATTTGGTTACCCCATTTGTTGTTAACATGCATATTGTGGGGGTGCAGATTAATAGGCAATTAGCCATGTAGATTAAATCCGAGTCCTGGATGTTTTACGCTGCACACACCTTGGTCCATATGCAGGGTGATTCACTCCTATCAATTACTGTGAACTTTGTTGCTTGAAATCATCTAGATCCATGCATGATTTCATGTGTTACTAGATTGGTAAAAACTGTTAACTTGGTTGGAAACAAATTTACCACATCCTCGTGAACATTTGATCAGCTTTGAGATTTTCAATTTCACTACAAGAGTTGTAGTTTGTCAGGGCATTCTGGTATCCCACTTTTACATGTGACAAATGTAGATGCATCTGAATTTTATTTTATTTTAATTTTAGGTGCGTGAATTTTTTAATGTTCTTTTGTTGTTTGATTTTCGAGTTCATGTTGATGCCTTATGGTCAATGCTTCATTTGTAGTTCATACTACATTTGAAGGCAGGAACAAATAGAACACGTATAATTCTTATAAGTTACAACGATCTCTCAGCTGTGGTAATACATATTTATGGTAAAGGATACATTAATTGGGGGTTTTGCTCCTGAAGGGTTTGAGAGAAGTAGAAATAAGTGATTAGAGTGGAATGGAGAAATATATTCTGGATCGAGTTAGCATAAGAAGCTGCTTACATCACATGTGGAAAACTTCATTGGAAGTGAGGCATTGAGAGCCAGGATTCCTAAAATGGCAAATGCATGTTTGAGGGCCGACTTGTATACTTTTAAATTGAATGTATTAGAGTTGGCAAAAAGACGGCTAATACCCTTACGATCTACGTTTGAGTATGCATGTTCTAGAATAAGATAGGTAGCATTCACACTACATTTTTTATTTTTCAAAAGCTTTATGTTGTTAGAAAGTGAGTTCCAACAATGCATATGATGCTTTTTAATAGTCTCCCGGATTGCAACCCCCAATTCAGATTTAAAGAACCCAAATCTAAAGGGCGCCAGAGCTACTAGATTAGATTATACTGTAAAATACACTAGCTTAATAGGGGCCATATGCAAGTGGATGGCTTGATCCACTAGCTTAGGACTTTCAAAACCATGGCTGTGATGTGATTATAAGCTACTAGTTGCACTAAAAGATTATGCTGTTAGATGATGAGCACAACACTGTTTAGTAGCACTAAAAGCTTATGTGGGCTTCCTTTCTTTTCTTTTCAATTTTTTTTTCATAAGAGATATATGTGGGCTTCCTTGAAATATCAGGTTCTCTCAGTATTGCCTTTCTTGGATGTCTTAATAATCATCTTATGGAGGTGTTGGAAACTGTAGCTCCTTTGCAACTTATATAGAAGCCCCTATCACTCCAATGCGTCAGTTAAATGCAGCGATTTTCTAGTAAACTGTATGAAATTATATAAAATAGTCATTCCTGTACCTGTATATATGTTCGATGTGTTGCATATTTCACTATTTTCTTTCAACTATGTGTATTCCATTAATTTATTGTTTGTTCCAATAATTTTTTTCCCTTTTCCATCTTGTCTTCATTTTTTAACCATTACAGGCGGTCTACCAGCTGACTATTTACAAAGTAGAAGAAAACATGCTTCCGCATCTTGGTGCATATTTCATCCAAATGAAAATTTTAATTGGCCGCGTCATGATTATAAATGGCATAAGCAGACTAAAATGTCGAGGTACATCGTTGCTAGATCTGAAATTGCCGGAACTGGGTGTTTTGATGCTTCCCATCAATTATCAGGTTCTTCTTGAAGGGACTTTACCAATTTTCATTTTTGGTTTCCAACCTTATTGTTCTTACCTTTTCTGTGATTCATTTTTCTCTGTAAGTGCAGAAATTCGAATTGGCTCAAAAGTTAGAGGAGTTTGCTTCTATGCTGTTACTGCCTCTCTTGCCATTTTCCTGTTCATGCTGATGATGGTGGCACATCCTTTTGTGCTCTTGTTTGATCTGTACCGTAGAAAAGCCCATCACCTTATTGCCAAAATTTGGGCTCTTTTTACTGTTACTCCATTTTTAAAAGTTGAAGTGGTGGGAGTAGAGAATTTGCCTTCACAGGATACTCCTGCTGTATTTGTGTCCAACCACCAGAGCTTTTTAGACATATATGTTCTTCTCACTCTGGGTAGAAGCTTCAAGTTCATCAGCAAGACTTCAATTTTCCTCTTTCCTGTTGTTGGATGGGCCATGTTTTTAATGGGCGTTATTCCTTTGAAGCGCATGGACAGCAGAAGCCAATTGGTAACTTGGTTCCTTCCCTTGATAAAATTATTTCACCTTTGATTCAACAAATTAATCAGTTTGTTTAGGTTGGATTGCAATCTGGAAAATTGACATTATAATAATACTTGTTGCTCTAGTAAACTATTCTTCTTCTCTTGAACTATACAAGTCATATTTTTTGGCTTTATAAATGTAGCAAACCTTCAAACGATGCATGGATCTTGTGAACAAGGGAGGATCTGTTTTTTTCTTTCCAGAGGGTACTCGGAGTAAAGATGGAAAATTAGGGGTATTCAAGGTGAGGTCTATTAATGGTTCTTACTCCAATAGTACCGTATGCTATTACTTACGTAAAGGTATTAGGAAAGTTTCAGATGCTTTTGTGCTGAGGATGTTTAGCTCCTCCATCTTCTAAACTACAGTGTAGCATTAATCTAAAGTCTAAACTATTAAAAATCACAACTTCTATTTATACTCGGCTGAATTTAGTATGTTCACACACTGCTTTTTGAACTATTGTCTTAAATGCAATAGTGATGACCAAGAAAATATTTATATAGGAAGAATTCTGGATGCCTTCAAAAGATTTGGTTTCAAACAGAATGGTTGTGCTTCTAAAATTTCTTTAAGATCTCTATATATTGTTTTTACTTGCCCAATTGCTTGCCTTTCTTATTGTGGATAATGGATTGCTACTACCTATGGAAACTTGTTGAAATTTAAAAATGTCCCCTTTATCTGAATAATTTTATCTTTTTGGTGATTTGTAGAAAGGTGCATTCAGTGTTGCTGCAAAATCTGGAGTGCCAGTGGTTCCGATTACTCTTATTGGAACAGGCAAAATCATGCCTGTGGGAATGGAAGGTAGATTAAATCCAGGATCAGTCAAAATTTTCATTCACAAGCCCATAGATGGGAACAATACAGAAGTACTGTGCAGTGAGGCCAGAAACATAATTGCAGATGCGTTCATTCATGAAGGATAAGGGGTAAATTGCGAAAAGTGTTTTTTGTGTGTAAAAAAATGAACCCTTGTTGTAAATCGAGGGATTCAAGGCTGCCAAAAGGTATGGATATGTTTGCCACTTTGCCTGCTCCATCATTTTTAAACCACCATTACTCGAATCACTTAAAGGCTGCCAGCAAATGCCATTTTTTTTATTCTTCTTTCTTTCTTTCGCCTGCAGATTTTGTTATGTTTAAACAAGTTAGCTTGAAGCGGCTGGAGTGGAATACTGTGATGCTGCACTTGATAGTTAATGCATTTTGAGATTAACTATTAGAGTACCTGGCGGCTTGCAAGTTTACATGACAGTTGATTTTGGCAATCCCCTACATACAACTGGGAGCTGGCTATCTGGGTGGTTTCATCCCTTTTGCCTAGCATGAAACCATATTGTCAATCACGGTTTCCACTTATTATTGGAAAGATCTCCAAGTATGTTAATACAACTGGCTGTACAAGACTTGAGTGTTCATGATTGTGCACATATCAATTTGTGATTGCAGTCTGTTGTAGCTTTGATATTGTCAGTCATATTCATAGATCAGTTCCCATAACACGATAATGAAAGTTTAATAAATTTAAATACGTTGTGTTTTCATGTACCATCAGAAAAAGAAAAATTGAGACTATTTTTTGGAGCAAAATGTGGATGGGAGGGAGTAAGAAAGAACCAAATTTGTATTGGAATATGGCACAAATATATAAACAAATAATATTTAGTGGACTCCATCTCTTGTTTTCCGTGCTTAACATGTGTCCTTAGGACACATGTTAAGAAAACTCTACTTAAAAAGTTTAGGTACTAAATATTTTTGTTTCAAATAATGTGAGAAGACATAATAAATTATACATAGCAGATATATACTCAACCGACATTATAATATCATATCATTTATAACACTATTTGAAACAAAAAATTTAAACCATAGACGAAAGGATATGGAGATTCCCAGGCAAAGGATTTATGTTACAAGTATTGGAGGAAAACATCAACCATGAAATAGTTGCAGATTCCTGACATCATAAATTTTAAAACCCATCATCGAAACTAGCCCTTGTGAAACAGTATCATGTGATGTTTTTTAAAGTCCATCTGTGCTTTACCCCGGAAAGGCAATATAAGAAGACCACATGAACCGTCTTCAAAACACACCGGTAAATAATTAACTCGTAAGTACTAAATTATCAGTTACTTTGCCCAACAAGCAAACCTTTGTCAACAATTTCAAAGCTTCATGCAGACAAAATGATGCCTCTCGTCATTCTTTAGCAGGGAAGCATTTAAGCATTAAAAAATTTCTTGAAATTCTTTCTCAATTCTCATCAAATATCTCAATATAGAACTGCGGGAAAATTAAAATGACAAGGGCAAGGAAAACTAATTTCAAGGACCTTCATTGATAAGTTTACAAAATAATTTCTATATTAATTATCCATTCGGACAATTTCAACAGCGGTAGCCCACAGTTTGGATGCTCAATCATAAGAAAAGTTGTGCATCCTCGAGATAACAAAAAAAAAGAAATTCAATCATTTACCTCATTAATCAATTAGTCAATTTTCACTGATGAATACACAAGCCTTGTGAACCAGAAACATGCATAAAACCCAATTGTACCAGTGAGCACGAAGAAAGCATAGGAAGCAATCAACATGTAACCAAAGTACAACATGCCAGACACCGGCTTCGTGATATTGAGCTTTGTGAAGAAGTAGAATGCTGCGTAGAGGAAAAGATATAGTGCTGAAGAACCTGAAGTAAGATACGATCTCCACCACCAAAGGTAGTCCTCACTGCATAGCTGGAAATAGCACAGGACGATTGTGATCTCGGCACAAGTGACAAGTAGGATGAGGAACACAAGGAATAGGAATCCAAAAATGTAATAGAACTGCTGCAACCAAATCGAGGTGAGGATGAAAAAGAGCTCAATGAATATGGCCCCAAAGGGAAGTATCCCGCCGATCAAGATAGAAAAGACTGGGTGCATGTACCAGGCTTGTTCAGGTATCTGCCTTGGAATCTTATTAGTTTTCACAGGATCTTCAATCACAGGCTTCTTAAACCCAACATAACTACCCACAAAAACAAGTGGAACGGAGATACCAAACCACAAGAATACCAAAGCAAACATGGTACCAAATGGCACAGCCCCTGAGGATTTCTCACCCCAAATTAGAGCATTCAATACAAAAAATATGGCAAATGCAATCGCAGGGAACATGAAAGCCGTTTGGAGCGTGATTTTTTTCCACTCTGTTCCCTTGAACATCTTATAGAGACGAGCTGAGGCATACCCAGCAAAAAGGCCCATGAAGACCCAGAGTAGAAGTAAAGCTGTCATCAGCCCACCTCGGTTTGAAGGAGATAAGAACCCAAGAACTGCAAAGATCATAGCGACTAGTATCATTCCAAAAAACTGAACACCTGTCCCAACATAAACACATAGCAAATCTGAGTTTACTGGAGGCCTGAAAACATCCCCGTGAACCAGTTTCCATCCTGTCTCTTCTTGGGCTTCTTCCTGGGTCTCTAACTGGTTGTACTTGGAAATGTCACGATAGAGCGTCCGCAACATGATCATAGCCACCATTCCCGAAAGGAAAAGAACAATCATCAAAGAATTGACAATTGAAAACCAGTGAATTTGGTCATCAGTCATCAGAAGATAACTATCCCATCTAGATGCCCACTTGACATCACTTGGCTGCAAGTTGGTATAAGGGGAAGGAGATAAAGGAACTTTATGAACCCAACTTTCAACAATAAACGAATGTATTTTACAGATATTAGGACTTACCTCAAACTCAACATCATATGTAAAGATGATTTCCTTCTTGTCTTCAACCTCTTGAGGAGATTCAGAGCTGGAAACTGTATGTTTTGCATGGGGATCGCAGGTTGTTAAGCGTGTCTTCTCATTCCATCCACCTTCGTATTCATGCTTAACACTGGACCCACCAAACGAAATAAAATAAAATCAATAGGCATAAACTTCCACCGAAGTGAGAATAATATCAATCACATTGAAAATAGTACAACGTATCACCTGAAAGGTTTGACTTCAAATCCTACAATCCTTGCAGAGTCTGTTTGTATATCCTTGTGATACTTGACAGTGAATACTAAGTGGTTATTGATAAAATGCTTCTCATCCTTGCTCTGCACATTATTTAATAGAACTATAAGGTCCAATAATTTGCATTTGCTGAATGCATATGTCAGACGCCTTGATACTTACTCCAGCATATTGTCCTTTGAGACCAACAGGAAAGCCATGCTGATAGACAAAGGAAGACTCCTGATCTAGCCTACGTACTGGAACAACCAAGGGAAGATTATCCAAAATCCTGTATGTGCACAAGGAAACGTTGAGATAGGTGCTTAGACAAAAGACTCTTTACAGACTAAAATGTGTAGAAATTCATGTGAATTTCCCAAAAAGGTGTCTCACATGTTCACTCGGTACTCGTCTTCAATCTTTTCCTTAATTTCCTTGGCTGTTTTTCCATTAAGTGTTACACGACACAAAATATTGCACATTTGTGGTTCTCGCATTTTGAACTGTAATAGAAAATCATTGAGAAACTCAGGATCCAAACAAAGTAAATAACAAAATTATCATGAAATCATCTAAGAAAATTAGCTGACCTCATAAGGGGAATTCTCAATACGATCACCACGAAGAACTTCCCCAAGATTCTCTGCACTGTCCACTATGGTCTTTGGCTGACAAAATGGGAGAGTATAATAGGAGTAAGGGAGCTGTGTTTTTGTGGAAGTCAATTTGTTCACTTTCACCTTCAGAAGGTCCCCCTGCGCCCGCATAGACAAACAACAAATTACATTTTGGAAGAAAAGTCATCATGACAGCATAAATATTAAACTATCAAGACCACAAATAGAGTAAAAAGAATAAACATTCTGTAACATTCATGTTCTGTTCATCCACAAATTATTTTAATGTGAATTTTAAAAATATATGGATACATTACGGTGCACTTAACGAAAAGTGCACATTTTACTGACTAAACAAAACTTCCATAAAATTTCATTATATTAATACATCCAATCCTGCAAGTTTGAGGATTGTGGCATAACATGGATTGGTGTACTAGGTTCAAGCACAAAATCACAGTGCAATAGTTGAAGAATCTGTAAGTTTTTCGTCATCCAAATCATATGGAATCTTATAGCATCTGATGTTATCAACAACAGCACCCAGATATTCTGGCCAAACAAAACCAAATAAAATTGCCTACTCAAGCATTCAACAACCGGCATACTCGAGCATAAGCATAATTGCCAACTCTTTCTTTTTTGGGAAAAAAATCTAAATGGTAATGAGTTTATTAGATGCTGAAGAATTCAATTCATAATTTTTCTTACTTCATACAACTCAGATTAATATCCCGTCAGATCAAATAAGATAGTATACTAATCAAATACAAATTCTTTTGTCATCTAAATTTGAGGAATTATGTAGTCCAATGAACACATTAATTAACAATTATTTCCCATTCAATTCTTCTCAAGCTAGCCAACATTGGAGTCAAGGGTTTGCAAGTGATGGCAGCATAGGAAAAGGACTTGAGCAGTTGGGATAGTTAAACACACTAAGGACAAATACAGAGAGTCAAACAAAATGACGCAAATTTCAAATAATAACTTTGCAACTCTTAAACAATATAAAAAAAAGTACCAACATTTTAAAAAAGATCCATTATTAGCCGCTAGAAGAACCAATTATATGTGAACAGGAGCTCATGTACTAAATGAAACCGAGCTCGCAGAACACACTCCCCCAAGACAAGGACATGTTTATTTAAAGCAAACTTGCTCAAAGCCAATGACCTCCATCACTATTTAGAAGTTCACAATCAAAAGCAGTCAGATTTGTAATGGAAACCAACAATTAAGCTATATGTATATATGTATAACAACAGTAATACGCCAACACCAATAAATCATGATCTACACACATGAATTGCATGACAATAAATTAAATCATTCTTAATAATTAGCCAAGGTGATTAAAGAAGTTAAGCTGATAAAAAATCAAGCCGATCCATCAACCCGGAGCATGCAAATGACTGCCAAAAACTATAAAAAGTTGATATATTTCCAATAACTGAGTTCGAAATCAATAAATTTTCATCCCGGATACCATAACTGCTCAGATCTAAGAGTGATAAGTTTGAAAAAAATAGAACAAACGTAAAAATCATGACTATTAAACATTAATTCAAACAAAACACATATGTGACATACCTAATTTAATACACACACACACACACATATATATATATATACACACGCAAATGGACTAATGGACTATAATACATATCATCAAGATCCATACTATATTTAGCCAGCCACAGATATATATGAATACACAAACATTCTTATATGAAAATGCAGGTAGATAATTGTAATAGATGTATATACAATTTTGTATATATTTATATGTGTCTATATATAAGACTTGCCTTCTCAAAATCCTCCGGCGCTACACCGGGGAGATAGAAGGAGTAACATTGGACGAAGAGGAGAAGAGAGATGAAGATCAATAGATGAAATGCTGCTGTTCGGTACATGGCCATAGCTGCAAATCATACACTGACCACACAACACAAACACTACCAAAGAACTAGATCCACACCCTCTCTCTATACATACACATATATATAATTGTAACTGTGCTTTTCTCTTTATATATATATAACAAAACGAAGATGAATTTTCTGTCTTTCTGGTCTTGGAGATTTAATAAAAGGAGAGGAAGGAGAGCGAACCAACACCAAATTGGGGATCACAGAGGTGAGTTCGCGAATAAACATATATACTGTAACTTGATCTCCACCGTAGATGATTATTTTATATGACGCTATTCGCGGTTGAGATTAGACGGCATCGACAATATAACGGTTGTTATTTCTATTCTACCCCATAACCAACTAAGCAAGAACAAATTTGCCAAACGGAGTTCTAAACATGATAATCAAAACTTTAATTGCTAAATAAATTATAGTTCCTCTATTTCGAAATTAGAAGAGAAATATTATTTTTATTTTTTTATTTTTCAGAGGAGCACTTGGGCACTAGAAGGTCCTTCCGCGAGTCTAAACTATTTAGGTCAATATATTTGTGAAATTTTAAAAATTAATTGATTTTTGTATAAACATCTATAATATTATAAATTTTATTATATTTATTATTTTTAAAATTTAAATAAATTTATTTTAGACTATTAAAGTCTTTTATTTTAAACTAAGATAAATTTATTTTCATTGACCACCATTTTGATATCATTTATTTCGAGTCCAAAATTAATTAAGATTATCCCGCTCTTATAATTAATCAATTGGGGTATTTTGACTTATTATAAAAATGCACTTAAAATTATGACAAATTATTAGCACTAAACAAATATACACGTCGTGAGCTTGCTTTGCAAACACTAATTGCGGTAATCAATATGTTGACCAGCTACTCACTAGTTGATCCAAAAGCCCTTACGCTTGGTATAAACTGCCCACATTCTATAATTTATTTGTGTAGTAGCGGAATTTTGTATTCTTTATATGGTGAAGAGTGGTGTATCAACTATATAAATAATACCTACCTAAAAAAAAAAAAAAAAAAAAAAAAGTTAACAATAAGCTAACTGAGATGATCTAGTTGGACCGTACTGTTAGAACGTCGGTCATCATCGGTTATGGTTCATACATCCCATCACTTTTTTAAGTTTTAATGATAAAAAATTTGTGTCAATGTGACATGTATTAAACTTTTGATGAAGTGAAAAATAATCAAAATATAGAATTAATATATTAATATTTTGAAGTCAATTTAAAATATTTTTAATTTTAAATTAATAAAAATTAATTTAATTTTAGATAATAAAATTATATAAATTAAAAATATAAGTTAAATGAATCACGTTTATTTAAAATTTAAAAATATCTTAAATTTGATACTTTTATTTTAAAATCTATGAAATTATTGCCTTCTTTGTGAGGAATTCAGTGCTTTATTTTTTGATTGACTATTTTTTAGAATATTAGTTTGCTTGAGTCACGTTTATAAATATGTATATATATATTTTTGGCTATTATTACTTTTGAAACTTTATATTAAATAAATAAATACTATGTGTAAGTATGTCCCATGTGCATTTCCTTTCTAAATTTTAAGGGGAAAAAAAAATCAGCTCTCAATATGAATTCATTATTAGTTTAGTTAATTCAAAATGACTAGAAATGGATAGCCTTGAGACTACATTTGCTTGCCACTCTTTCAAGATCTTCCGCTTTGTAATACAAGCGTAATTGTCAATTGTGAGAATTACCATTTCTCATCTATATAAATAATACGTATTAAAGAATAAGTATTTCATTTATTTTTTAAATGTTCTAATTTATCCGATAATAAAACAGTTGCATGATCAGTATCCTGAAAGCAGGAACTCTTATTTTCCAATTGGAGGAAGTAATAACTACTACAATAACCATAAAAAGCAATCCTACAATACCCGTAAAAATCAAGCACATATTGCCCAGACAGCAATGGTTTTTTTGCAGTAACACAAGCTTTTCTGTATCTAATAAAAACACATCCATGCAATGATTTGGACTTTATTGCCAATAACTACCTCTAGTGGAACTGGAAATGGAAGCTACCTGTAAAGCCAATAGCTGGTGGAATAATTATTGCATCGAATGTCCACAAATTTTCTAACACTTGATCAGGTGAATTTTCTTCAGACTTGTGGTAGCTTCGGAATTCAGATATGGAGTAGGAAGTAGCACACAAGCATTTATCAACAAGAAAAACTAAAATTATTATCAAATTAAGGGAACTCATAAAATGCAAACTATATATCATAAAGGTAAAGGTATGATCCCGCCTTATGAAAATTGCACTTCAAATTTTCAGAATCTGGGACCAAATTTCTCAAGTAAACCAATCAGAAATTTTCACACATACAAACCCTCAAATCTCACGAAAATGAGTCTTCATCCATCCCTCCATTTTCAACATCATCTTAGCCTTGCAATTCTTTATTAAACCACTCAAGATGTTTGATTCCGTAATATCTTACTAAATCCTCAAAACAATAATAAATGTTTCCCGGAAAGAAATATTAAAGGGGAAGGGGGTTCCAAATCCGAAGTCACTTCAATTTACATCTTGAGCAGGTGCCTCGAGCAATCTAACACTTCGAGGAAGCATAAATTCGGAAAATATGGGATAGTGAGAAGATGGATAATACCCATCAATGTTATCGCTAACCACTTCAGATAAGACAGGAATCAGAACTCTGCCTCTGAAAAGAATCCAGTCCACGTGCAAGTCCTGAGTTTGGCGATCCCAGCAGAGGCAAAATGCTCTGAAAATTAACTTGAGGAATTCAAGAGCTCCTTGTCTGTTACCTGACAGAACCACATACAAACTAAGGCCATACTTTCATCAGATTGAACCTACTTTGGGAGTGATAGCGTTGGAAATAAATACCTTTAAACCCATGATAAGTGTGTAGGAGAGAAACATTCTTCCTCACCTGAGCATTGGGCCATGCATCTCTCATATCACCTACAACTCCGTGCTCTCTGTAGGAGTAATAAAAATGAAAATAGGTAGTTGTTAACCAGCAAGTCCCCACTAACTCAGAATATGCACTAAATAAAGGAGAATACTAAGGCTATGGAATTTAAATCAGGCTTGAAAACTCGTATTGCAATTGATTAGAATACCTTGATCTCCCTAGAAGAAAACGTCCTGTACTTGATTCCTTTTGTGTGTTAAATCCCCCACAATATACAACAGCCAAGCTAGGAGGTAATGACGCAATATGCTGCCATGTTAGCAAAGCACTTCGTCTTCGAGCACGAGGACTCAACTCATCCATATTTGTATTTACAATTTGAAATGAAAAACCTGGTGGCTCAACTCCTTTTAATTGGAATGTGTACATATTTTATCAAGGAAACAATATGTGCAACACCTCCTTTGTGCAATAAAAGATAGGGTTAAAACAATATCAAACCCTTATCAAACTTCAAAAGGATATCGCCCAGGTTGCGATGCACGGAACTTCACATCCCCATGACATGCTTCCAGGAACTGATGGGGACTCCGACAACCAAAAAGTTCCACCATCTAAAAGCTCCACCTTCATTCAGTGAGAGCATATGTAGAGAATAACCAATTACTTTTATACTCTAGAGTCTGGACATAGAAAAATAATAAAGCTAAGCCATGCTTGGAAGGAGGATTGAGTATTTTACCTTTTCCTTATCATAAAAAATGGTGCAATGTTCATCTGAAGTGTCTTCAGATCCTTTCCTTGAAATTCCAAACTGATCATAACCTTGAACATAAAAGAGAGCAAGTCCCATCATTAGCATTAAGTTCTGGGCTTAGCTATCACAATGTGAGTAACTATTTGGAAAATCATTGATTTGATGCTAGGATCATTCCATACCAGCATTTTCTCTTTCCAAAGTTATCTGATAGTATGCAGTCTACTAAATTAACTAAAATTCATACAGAGCAAAGGAATCATTGAAATTCAGAGTCAAAATGATGCCCTATCACGAGTTTCTTCCAATGACATTATGGATTATAATGAAATATTGTTTTCAATTTCCAACAGTCAGTATACATGATACTGATAAATCAAATGATGGTATTCAGTCCGCATCGACCATTCCATCAGTCATTATACATGGTACTGATATTCCCTTTCTCAATCTCTCTACGGGTGCTTACTAACTCCATCTCCCTCTTCTAAAATCCAAACACTTCTCAATATCTACCCATAAATGAATACCCAACAAATGAGTTTGGCATAGTTTTTAACATTTTATTATCAACTTAATTAGAGCTTTCACATTTCACCAAGACATATTATTGCTTCAGATGAGCACTACTAGTTCTCTAAACCCACATTACGGTGGTTAAGTGCAAAAAAAAGTGATTTGGATTAACTCTCACTAAAAGGGGAGAGAGAACTTCATAATCTTATGCATTATTGCATAAAAGGAAATTCATATGATGGCCTACTAATTTATTCTTCCCAGCTAATTTCAGAAATTAAATTGCTGGATTATACACATTCAAATACATGGACTTAGGTCTTAGGGTGTTTGAACAAGCTGGTTTGCTGTCTCTAAATGGGAAACACTGTCGACTGAAATCAGGAAATAAAACAACTTGTAATGTTTTCACTGCATAAGAAAATATTGTTTGGGAATCTGTACAAGTATTTCTACACAATTATCATACGGGAATTGATATTTCCACAAGTTCAATAGTAAATGAGTCCCGCACTTACAAGAGAGACCGTGTGAAAATATCAATTTTTACCTATGCAAATAACAATTCCCTCCTCCGAAACATTACCTGGTAAACATTGCTGAAGATACTCCAATTGAGACTTTACACCTTAAAAATAACAAAAATAATACGAGGAACCGTGTCAATTGAATCAACATGGGTGGATAATTTAGATCGAAAAAGAGAATCAAGCTTTCAACAAAAACTCCCACCCAACTCTTTGTCAATGTGAACATATCAACCATAAAATCCAATAACATGATGAAATAAACGAAACCCAGCCCCAACATACAAATCAAAAAGGATGCAGATAGCCCTTTTCAACACAAAGCAGATCCTTATATACATACCTTGTTGAGTACAGAGAATCATTGGGGAGTAATTGGTGATGACACTTGCACACAAATCCCTCCTCTTCCCCCATGAGTTTGAACTGTCTTCGGGCTGATCCTCCAGAAGATTAAAGGTCATTACAGTGAGAGAAACACTCATCTTTACTCACTATTTTCTCTCTCTACATGGCCATGGATCAATATATATTATATATATATATATATAGCAACTATTATTATACCCAAAACAGATAGAACAAACTAGTACTAGTTATGAAGGTCTCATTGAGCTTTTGTGATGGTCGTGCAAGAAGCTGTTTCCTAGTCTTATTTTATATTTTTCGATCGATCAATCAGTGGAAGAGAACTAACAAAAGAAAGAAACCCGCAAGACTTGATTAAACTCTCGCGTGCTAGGTCAAATAAAATCACTTTTTGTAATCTTGGAAAAGATTATGCGCCCGATCGGGAATAATTTTTTTTTAATTTAAAATTAAAATTTTAATAAATTTATAAGTTAAAATTTTAATATATTTATAAGTATGTTATGTATTACTTTTACTTATAAATCGAGAATTATAAGTAATAAGTGTAAATGTGTTCGGCTAATAAATACTTATAAATTAAATAAAATATAAAAATTATTAAAATGTTTTTTAATAAGAAAAATATTAAAAAAATAAAAGATAATATTTTTGTCATTTTATAATGGTTGACCGACTTAAAAAAATAACTGATAAATCATTTTTTTTAAACAATAAATTCTTAATTATTTTTTTGACTTATAAGTCAATAAATAAGAAACAATTTAACGGAAAAATTAGAAGAATGACTGATAAATTGGGTTGATCAACTTATGCCGAACAAGTTTTATGTTCTATATAGATTATAGAGTACTAATTATCAAATTTACTAGCCATGATTATATTAGATCTATATAATAAATATAAGATATTGAACAATCATTATAATCCTGACACAATCTTAAAAGGTTAATATTAGAAAAATTAAAATACGGAGCATGACTCTATCCACATATGCACAAAATATAAGTATTTATGATAATCTAAAATTGGATGACAGGAAAAAATTAGTAAAGTTGCAAATGATATACACGATACATACAAGCAGATGTTAGGAGGGAATCACATTTAAATTATAAATGAAATTGAGCACCAAATTTTAACTAATTTAATAATATGAAATTATAAATGTGTATTTAATTTCAAATTCCAATTTAAAGTTGATTTAACCAATAAAACTCAAGTGAGACATTTTTCAAAGCCCTTTAAATAGGGGAAGGGGGAAGAAAGAGAAAAAAAACAGGAACGGCTGAACGACAAAAATAAGCTGACGACAATGATGCCTTGGCTCATCACACTTTCGTCAGTTCATGTTGTTTTCCCCCTAAAGAGATCATCCTATAAGGTCACCACGATGACGAGTTCTTCAGAACCCATTCCACAAGAGTTGTAGTGCCAAAGCTTGTTGCACCTTTCTTCTTGTCACTCCATTCGGGTCTAGCCATGTCGATATGCAACCACTGAACCTTCTCATCAACAAACTGCACAAGAGTAGTTGCAATATCAGATTTCATACGCGGTCATTGTGTTAGTCGCAGATAGCACACATTAACAAATGTAAGGACCAAAGAAGCTATTTCAAATGTTAAATGTGCAAAGTGTTGCGGGAATTTACTAAGATACAACATAAAGCACTTTGCATTTGAGAAGGGCAATATTCATAATGCACATGGTACAAGCTATTATGCCGTACAAAGATATTCAGACCAGAATAGCCAATGAAGTACAGAAGTTGTATTACTCCTACGGGAAATCATGGTTGAATCCCCAGATTTTACTAATGCACCTAACTAGGCTAAGACATTTGACTTGCCATTCTTTTAAGAAGTCTTTAAAATATGTAGAGCTCACTTTTGAAACAGTAACAAGTTACCTCGCCTATGTTATGACAATAACAGATTACCGAATGTATAAAGTCTGGGTTGAGTCGCGGACTAGGTCGCTCTCTTTAAGACGTTTCGCGGCTCTACCCAGATTGTACAAGCAGTTCGTAAAACACCACGCCGTCCCTAAGATAAAACAGCCCAGAAAATCTTTGTTTCGCCTTTTCCTGTACAGAAGAAAAACGAACACAAACACAATTTCGACCTATAATAATTAGGCCCACGGTTGTTGATTGATTGTCCCTAAATAAGCACACGGTTTTGATTGATCGAAGCAAATTGAAAAATTGCAAAACGAAGGGCTAATTTGGTGTGCATGCAAGGCTTAATTTTTGGCGAATTTGCACCCCCTTGTGCGCGAGTAACACGTGACGCTTACCCGGTTAAATGATTTCCGGATCAATTTTTTCAAATGCCCTTCGTCTTTAGCCAAACCCCCTGAGCGCGCGAGTTCTCCTTTGGGTCTAGCCTCATTCAATAATCTACTAAAGGAAAAAGACTTATAAGGAAAGAAAAAGTTTCCTAACTATCCAATGTGAGACTTTCCCAAATTTGTTTTATTTTTAAAAATACAGTATAGCTCCAACACTCACAATTTGGAATTTCAACTCCAAAAAGTAGGTACAAGGTTTATGTAAGCTCCCAGGCCCACTGACTTTTACAGCACTGGGTATGACTGTATAATTTCTGAACTATGGGCTAGTTCCTTCTCATGAGACTGACGCTATAAAACCTCAAATAAATGTATGAATTACTATGCTATTGTCGCATATTTAGCCAGTGAGCAGATGTTTCAATCCTTGAGCTGGTGCCTGGACGGTAGAAAAAAAAAATGCTGCTTCCGTCCCATAATCGAAGTTGTGGATATATTAAGAACCAAGTTATATTTTTCCATCACTTCAGTTTAAGGTACTGAAGTATAAATCAGTACATATACATGTTATGAAAGGATGAGATGTACTTGTACGATAGAATATCATGATACTGGTATCTTAATTTTTAAAAGGCAAATGATATTTTCAGCACAGAAAATACATTTAAAAGGCATACAATGCACTTGTACCATTTGTATCAAATGTTGTAGTTATTCTTGTGCTGGAAATATCTATCTCCCCTTTAAAAAGGGACTTTTTGGACATCTCAAAAAGGAAAGTACGAACAATTTAATTAGGATGAACGAAGTACAAGACACTTTAACAATTTGTTACCTGCTTCAGGAAAAGAGCTGCAGTGATGGAACCACCCAGACGACCACCAGTGTTGACCATATCAGCTACTCCAGATTTCATGGATTCCCGATAACTTTCTTCCAAAGTTTTTCTCCGGCAACTTCTGAAGCTTCAACTACGTACCTCCTTTGCCAGGTCATCACTGGGTGTAAAGATTCCTATGATATATAAAATTATATAATGTTTCCACAGAGATTTAGATTCTCTTTGTATTTTCTATGAAAATGTGAATGCAGAAAGTAATGGGGCACCTCCGCTGTGGCCTCAAGACCAAAAAGAACTGCAAACTAGTGCATAAGCAACCTTTTCCATAAATAACACTGAGGAAAAACTACTCACACTTGGAAGGATATTCTTCGTTTCACGCAATTCAATAATTTGAAAAACTAAGTGATAAAAAGCTTAATACTAGAGTACATAAAGATATGAACAAGTCTACGTATACAACATCCCGACATAAAATCAAACACTACATCTATTTTAACCATTAAAAAGTGGGGTATGACATGGATTTCAATGTCATGCCCCACGTTTTAATGATTAAGATGTATTTAGTGTTTAGATGTTGTGCACTTATACTTATTCTAAAGATATCTCATTCAAACCTGAAATTCATCACAACGAACAGAAGGCAAATAATACCTGCAATTGAGGGTCCAAGGGCAACCACACATGCCCCAGTCAATGTAGCCAGATCAACTATCTGCAGAAAATCAGACATGCTTTGATTTTAACCGGAGCAGAAGGTGTAGAAAGTGACACAAAATTGTCAAGACACATTTTTCTAATTAGAAACTTATGTATCTTGTCCCAAAAAAATTTGTACATCATGCAATAGAGAATATAACTGGCACTTCAGAAAACAAATCAATTCCAAAAAATGGCAATTTACGTAGAAAAGATACTTCTATAGTTTATCCATACCATAAATCAGTGTGCTATGAAAATAATACCTTGTCTGCACCTTGGTTACATGCATATACCAAAGCATCAGCAAGTGTAAGTCTTCCTTCGGCGTCAGTGTTGTTAACCTGCAGTTGAGTTTGCACCCGAGCAAAAAAGTCCATTCATAGATCAAGATCATGAAGAAGAAAGATGAAGAGACGCGCAAGGCATAATATATCCGAGTGTATATTTGTTCAACAAGCCTAAATATACAACATATGGATACAATTCCCCTTCTAGGTAGTATTCACAACACTGTGCATTTCAAGAAACTACGGATTAGAGCCAACAACAAGAATCATAAATAATCCAATCTGAAGTGTGGCGTTCAAAGCATCGTTGTTTTCAATGGAACCTTGCCAAACCCCTCAGAAAAAACCTCACATTATCCTAACAGTTGATTGACTTCGTGTTAGGCCCAGAAATGGATCCTCTATGGCACACATTTGCCCATCAAATACGGTCAGGAAAGTATAAATGAATAATTACTGGAGAATTGATAGATTCCACAAGTCAAAAAACGAGAAGAACACTACCTGACACAAAAAACTTAACTGAAATTAGCTAATACTCTTTCCATTCCAAAATTAAAAATAAATTTAACTTTTTATGTCAATTCGCAAGATTTTAAAATTAAAAATAAATACGAATTTGTTTAATTTTAGTACGGGCGACTATAACTTTTATAAATTAACTAAAAAGTACTTTTAATTACCATATTTGTTACTATCAAAACTTAAATGAGATTATGTCAACTTACACTATTATGAATAAAAAAATAATTCTTTTTTAGGGGGAAATGTCAAATAAGATTTGGAGTAATAATATCCACCTAATTATAAAAAAAACTACAAACTTTACACACTGATACTGTGTATAGCATTATGGTAATGACACATCATAAAGATAATTTTACTCAATATAAACATTTTTGATAAATACAGTTCAAGAAATTATTTTAAATATTTTGTTGAGTATTGCTGAGATGACAAAAAATTGTTATAAAATGATATAACAAAATATAATTAATTGATTATCCACTATATATGGGCGAATTTAGTAATAATAATCAACCACAAACAATTACGTCATTTTGTATTCATCTTTTATAACTAATTTTTTTATAACCAAAGTATTATTGTATTCTTATTATTTATACAAGTGGACCAACTATGAAAATTTACAATATAAACTAAGAAAATGAGAAAAAATAAATAAATATTTGTAACATAAATATTTTTTTCGACAGTCAAAAAATGTAACTATTTAAATGTAGTTGGAGTTAAGTGGTGTTGTTCATTTAAAAAATAAAGGAAAATATACAATAAAAATGTGCAAGAATAAACATAATTTCGTCGCACGCCGTGTGCGCGTGCACCGTGGTAGTCGTAGTTAAACCTTTTCTTCTAGGATTTTTGATCAAGTGAGCTTGCTTAAAAAGCAAAGAGCGCATCTCAAGCCCTAAATAGAAAGTATCAAATTCAACCAAATTTCAAAGAGAGAGAAGGAAAATGGTGGCGACAAATTTGAAAGCAGAAGCACTGAAGCTGATGGATAGAAGGAGTGCTTTGGAGGTGGAGATGAACGGTATCATTGACCGTCTATGTCAACCGGGCGGTCCGGGACTTTCCGGCAACCTCGTCGATTCTGAGGCAATTCACTCTCTTATTTATGCAGTTTGTGTTTTGTTATGTATATTATGTTGTATATATAGGTTATTGTTCACTTTAATTACGTATAGACAACTATCACACCGTCACCAAACACGTATACACAGATAATCTCTGGTTGAATCTCACAATTGATTAGATTAATACTATATCTGGAAAAGGAAGTAAAAGAGTGAAAATTTGGGTCACTTTAAAAATTGGTCTAGTTTTATTGGTAGGTAAGTTAATCGATTGTCCTGGGATTTCTACTAAAAAGAAATTTCATGCAGGGATTTCCGAGGTCTGATATTGACATTCCGGTAGTACGAGCAGACCGGGTTAGGCTTGCTGGTATGTTGCATAGTATTATAGTCTTATTGATTTGCACTGATTTCGGAATGCAGTGGAAAATTAGATTGGAATATTTGATAATGGGAAGCACTGTCTCAAGGTTTTTTGATAAGCTTATATCCTGTGAGAAGTGGGAACCATTTTATTTTAGGAGTATAACTCCCAATGTATATTTGATAGTAAAATTACACCTATTTTGTTAGCATTGCATATTTGTGGCTTTATTATTTGTCACTTGTTATTTGCAGAGCTGCGGAACGATTACAAGGATGTCACAGAGAAGATAAATGAAAATATACAAGTTCTGCATTCGGCAAAGCTTGCTCCGACATCTGCACATATCAAAGACTCAGGTTGGCAGCTGAACTAAATTTTACTTGACTTAATTGGTAATGAGAAAATATTTTAAGGAGAGTTGTGTAATAATGTTACATGGGGAATCTTTGTTAATGAAAACATACACTATATTTATACTCTAGTAGTAATTTGTAATTTGCAGACAACGTTATATACAAAAGGAGAAAGGAAAACTGATATTCGTATAATTTCTATATATCTAGTAAATTTAACATCTTAAATAAGAAGGCTGAAAGTGGAGGTTGAGGTAGGACTTTTAGTGCAAGCTACAAGCATTTCGCAAAGAACTAGGGCAGCCTCCTCCTTTACTTTTCTTCCCTTATTGTGTCTTACAGAGTGAAACAACAGCCATTTAATCCTTTTGGTGATATACCAACCAATCTAGTGGCATACATGTCAAATAAAATAAAAATCGGTGGCATTTTCTTTTTCAGGTTAATGTTCTAGATATTTAGTGCAAAATGCATCATATGCTTGACCGGCAATCTCAAATATATAATACGTACAAGTAGTGAAGTTGCCTTCTGTAGGAAGAAAATGAGGCTCCACCCTCCCACCCAAAACACAAACCCCCCCACCCTGACAGTGGAGTGGTACAATTATTCATCTGTTCTGCCTTGGAAATGCTTATTTTAAAGTATGAGATACATTTTATTCAACAAACTGATTTCATTTCTCTAACCTGTGCAAGGTATCGTTGGGGGATCAAATAGTCAAGGCATATTTGTTGCCAATGTCGGTACATCTGCTGTTTCTGGAGTTAGTATCAGTGCCATGGATGTGGATGTAATTATCAGCAGACCCTTTGCCATGGTTGATGAAATAACTGAGGCATCTCCAGCAGCAGAAGATGGTTTACAACTTGGAGATCAAATTGTCAAATTTGGGAATGTGGAATCTGGTGATGATTTGCTACCTAAGCTTGCTGCTGAAGCACAGACAAATCAAGGTCGTGTAGTACCTATGGTGGTCAAGAGGCAAGGTGCATTGATCAACTTATCAGTGACACCTAGAGAATGGCAAGGTCGCGGACTGCTGGGGTATGTTTTACTTTTCTCTTAGATAAGTTAGTTCCTTTAAATAATCCAGTTATTTTTTGGTTACCATAGCTTCTGCTGAGCCTTTTCTCATTTAATAAGAAAAGGTGAAGCATGTCATGGTAGCAAATTTAGGGAAAATAGCCATGGGAATTTGGTTTTTACTTTTCATCTGCACCCGCAAATGCTTCTGAAGAGTGAGTTCCGACTACGCCATAATTTCAATAATGTTAAATTCTATACTTGCAATATTGTGGAGAATATAAGAAAATACCACATGCAATAACTCAAATCTATCAAAGAGTGGTATTTTTTTGTAAAAAGTACTTCTTTCTTGCTAAAACGTATAATATGTACAAGAAAATATATTGCCCTTCAACACTTGGTGTAAGGTACATTTTCAGACAATATATTTTAAGGTGTAAATTGTTTGCTTCAGTAATATCAGTATGCAGTTGTTATTTCCTTATGCTGGTCTATAGCTATTATTACCAAAGTTATTATTTGTTAACTATCATTTCTTTTAATATCAGTATGCAGTTATTTGACTCTTTTTTGGTGGTTAATTTTATTATTTTTAAAATTGATAATTAAGCATATATAAATACGTTTTTGAAATTATAAAAATTCGGGTTAGTAGTTAATTGTATGTAGTTTGTTACGTTTATTATCCCTTCACCTATATTTTGTCAAAAATGATACAAAAATTAGTTTTAAAAATAGTCGGTTTCACTAATAATAGTCAAAATTGGATATTTAATTTTTGACGGAGGGAGTATTATATTTAAAACTATAAACTCGTGGGTATTTGAGGTGTCATTTCTGACTTTTATGATTAGTCATATACCTATTGTTTAAAGTCTCTGTATGGGGGTTTGATGTGACCGCATGCACTACTAACTTTAAGTTTATGTTTTTCTTTCCCTCCTCTGATAAGTCTTAACTTTTAAGTATATGTTGAATACTTGCAGATGCCATTTTCGAATCTTATGACATGTTGCTGTTAGGTCGACCTGGTTTTGAGTTTGTTGCTGCTGTGGAACACAGACTGGCAGTTGATATAGCTGTGTGTTCGTTTTAATATGGCAGTTTCAAGACTCGAGGCAGTTAGTTTTATTGTTGTCTCTTTTGTCTACACCTTAGAAAACGAAAAACGATGATGATATCAGTAGTACTTGTAGTTGGTACTTGGTCGGTTTACATTATTACGTGATAAAACTGCTAATTTTCAATTCATTTTGCACGTCGGCTTTGATGCAATTTGCCTAAATAAACTGTACTTTCATCTCTTAAAGCACACGGCAATCGCCCCTTGTGGAGAGAATGTCCGTACACCGTAATCTTTGAAGTTCAAAATTCAGGGCTGGAATTGGCAACCAGTACCAACTCAACAATAATATATGTTGTCTGCTGTGTCCGTGTTTTTTTTTGCCAAAAGGTCCTTTTCAGTAGCGGTTGAGATGTCAGTCATTAGGTTTGCCGACATTGGTGTTCCTTCCCTTAATTGTGCGACTAAACGAGTTGGAAAATACATTTCCATATTTTATCTCAAATTTAAGAACAATACCGATATGTCTCCTCCATTGTACGAGGTGTCCAGTCTTAACAGATCATGGAGATACTAACGCAAGATAAATAAATTTATTTTTTTAATCATTTCGATATCAATTAATGAGGATACACGTTAAAAGCATCACATTATTCCATCCACCTTGGCTGTAGCCTAACTAAATCAGTGTCAACCAACCTAATAAGGTATCTCAAACAATATCTGATTTTGTCTGACTTCTTGTTAATCTTGTTTTCACGAAATCAATTTTTGCTATTTTAGCAGATAAAAAAGTGGGGCAACACAATTCATAAAATGGTCCTCCCATTATTGTTGAGGTTTTGTTTCTTCAATTTTCTCTTCTTTGTTCTTTATTTAAAAGTCTAAGCTGGAGCGGGATTACACATTCCACCTTTATCTATAAAAAAATTCTTTATACCCGTTCTATTTTTTATGGAAATTAAAATTTAATACGCATCCCCATCTCTACCGTATATTTAAAACCTCAAGAAAAATTTAAATCATTGTGAAAATTAATACTTTGTGAGTTTTTTTATTTAAAAAATATGATTTTTATTATATTTACAATAATATATATATATATAAATAATCATATATTAACACATACATGATAAAATTAATAAAAATAAAATAATAATAATATATTGAATCATATGTGTGTGTGTGTGTATATAAGGAAAGATATTTTTATTACATAATATATAAAATATAAATATTTATTTAATTAATATATAATTATTCAGGGATGAACACGAGACGGGAATTGGAGCAGGATAAGCATATATACTAACCACTCTCCATTCCTATATATAATTATTGAGTTCTCTTAACATGTGCCCTAAGGGCACATGCTAAGCACACGGTTCAAGAGAATATTCTCTTGAACTGTGTGTTTATTCTCTTGAATTTGGTGTAAATACAGAAATTAAGAGAATATGCACACAGTTCAAGAGAATATTCTCTTGAACAGTGTGCTTAGCATGTGCCCTTAGGGCACATGTTAAGTTTTTCCATAATTATTTTTTGATTTTTGTATCCCAACTTTATCCCTAACTAAAATAAAAATTACCGCTCCAATTAGAATCAAAATTACTGCCCCATTCGAAATGAGGCTGAGGATCACCGTGGCCCGTAGGAACGGGGCAAATTGGTATCTCTCGACTCTCATGTCCATGGAGTCCCAGACAGAAAGCATCACTCCAAACCCAACCGGATATACCCGGTTCACCGGTCACCACCATAGTTATAAATAAAACTCTGCAAAGTCTTCAGTCCCTCCCTTCCTCTCTCTCTGGGTAAAGAATCAGAATTCATCAGATCAAAGCTCTACCCCGTTCCTCGGCATAGAAAAAGGTAACAATTTGGATCATGAACCCATTTTTCTCACATTTTCTTTCTCTTATGGGGGAATATGATCAGGGAAAATTATAGTACTTGGTAGTTGGTAGTATTTGCAAAGACAAAGTGTAAGCTTTTCATTATCCATGTGAATAAACAAAATCTGTAAAGACAAAGTCTTGGTTTATTCTCTGTGAAAATGCACCCAGGAATCTCTCTTATTCGAGGCTCATTGTATTAATATTAGCCCATACAGTATCCCATTACAGCTGTCTATTCTCATATTATGTGTATGATTGTGCATATAAATATTACGCGTATTCAAGCCTACTTATGTTTTTTTTATTTGAATGTGTTGTGATTTATAGGGGCTTTGAACAGATTTAAAATTTGAATTCTGAGAAAACATTGAGGATTTTAGTGATTTATAGTGGTGGTGGGGTTAATGATGGTTTTCTGGGTAAGTGGTTGAAGTAGTAGTTTTGGGAAATTTGGGGATTGAATTATGAGATATATTTATGTTATGAACTCTCAGGATGAGACTGATCAGTGTCTCTTTTTGGGTTGTTTGTGAGGGCTTGAAGGCATATTTAGGTGACGAGAAGAATTGTACAAGACCCTGAAAGTCTTCAAAGTTTTACTTATTTGGAGTTTTGAGGGTCACAATTTGAGAATTCTGTGTGGATTGTTCCAGAAATCATCAAGTGTTTGGAAGCCTGTAGCAAAGCCATTAAGAAAGGTTGATATATTACCAGTTGACATTTCTTTGGAGGAAGACAATAAACCTCTTCTATCGCCTACTGCTGTTACGTCGTCATCCTCCAATGCATTCTATGTCTGTTCCTTCAATTCTTCGCCAACAAGGGTCATTATTGTATTCCAGCTTGTCACTTAGTGCTTCGTGTTCTTCTGATGCATGTTCCAATTCATTACACAGCCAGGCCTCTACGGGTAGGACATATAGAACTAGTAGTAGTACAATTCAGAGGAGGCAGTTAGCCTCAAAGCCAAAAGTTCTTATTGATAGTGTTTCAGCATTTTCACATGATGGTTTGCAGCCCAAGAAAAGATGTGCCTGTGTCACACCGAGTACGGGTGAATTCTTATTTCTTTACTTATGAAGTACGTTGATAGATCCAGCTGACTTTTATGCACCTTATTTTGCTTGTGTTTTACCGATAGATGTCTAAATTGTGTTTGAAAAGATGAGCAAATACTAGATTATCTATGGTAAAATCTTTCCTTTCCAGTTTTATAACATGATTTAATTTTCTTTATTAGCCAGCATCAAAATATGTTACGAGTGAGAGCAAACTTTAAAGTTTAGAATGAAGTCATTGTTAAATTAAGCAGAGTTAAGCACCTTTTTGCTTAGCATATGCCACGTTGTTAGTGTGTAAGAATCGCTGAATAGTGAAATCTGAAACTGGACTTGGTTAAATCGGTAAACATCAATGTATACGAGAAATATGTAGCCTAAGTTGTTTTTAGTGTAGGTTGAATTAAGTTGGCTAGCCTGTCTTTTTTAACAACGTATAGTACATTATTTCAAGTCTTTTCTGATATTACTTTTTTAATTATGATTCTGACTTTCTATCCTTTGTAGTCTGCGGTGGAAATTTCAATCGTTTAAATTTAACCTAGAGGCAGTGTAAATTCCCTCTAATATTCTATCTTGGTTGATAACTTGAAATAGATTTTGCAGTTGTAGTATAGGGAAATGAATGTAACATGAAAAAAATCACTCTTATATTATGTCTTGAACTTGTCATGTATTATATCTTTCGATGGGTATTATGTGTAGTTCATTGGTTCTTTACTGGCCTTGTAATGGTCTTATGAGCTTGAACCTATTAATTGTTGCCTGATACAACAATATTTAATTTTTGATAAGTGCAAGAACATAACTTGTTAATGAGAGACTTTATCTTAATTAGATAAAGTTTGTATGACAGCTGATTATTTAATTTTTGTTTTTTTTTATATAAAAGGCCTACTAACTCTTTCTTAGTGCACTTATTGTTATCTGCTTCAAACTGTATTTTTTTTTTCTTTCATGGTGTAAAAAATGGAATATAAACTTCAAGAAATTCACACTATTCTAGTTGTTGGGTTCTATTTTTTTTAATTTGTTTAATCCAGACTCATCTTATGGCACTTTCCATGATGAAGAATGGGGAATCCCAGCACATGATGACAAGTCGTGGCAGCATTTTGCATTTATATCTTACTTCCTAAGGTCTGTGCGCCAAGACTATTTGCAGTGTATTGTTTTGTGGATAATCTTAACTGTGTGCAGGAAATTGTTTGAGCTTCTTGTTCTCTCTTGGGGATTTGACTGACCTTACATGGCCTGCCATTCTAAGCAAAAGGCATATTTTTAGGTACTGTTTCCGGTTACTTTCATCCCTCTGTGGTGTTATCTTCTCTCTTATAGGCAACATTCTTTATGCAGGGAAGTTTTTGCTGATTTTGATCCTATCACTATTAGCAAATTTAATGAGAAGAAGATAATTGCACCTAGCAGCGCTGGTAGCTCTTTGTTATCAGAGCTTAAACTGTGGGGCATCGTTGAAAATACTCGTCAAATATCCAAGGTAGAATCTTATGTCTTTTACTTTTTTAACCTTTAGCAGGGATGCACATCTGTTGGTTTGGTTCAGTTTTCCCAACTTATTTCTGAATGGGGGAGAGGGACCCGTATAAATGGCATCAAGCAGTTACAACTAGGTCTTTAAGATGTCGCACAGTTACCCACCTGAGAATTATTACTGTACCATGACACGCACAAACGGACACACATATAACTAAGGTCTTTAAGCTGTTGCTCAGTTACCCACCTGAGAATTATTACTGTACCATGAGAGCCACACAAGTCAGTTGCATTCCAATTTATGAACTCGCCACATTTCCACCTGAAACTTATGTGGAAAATGATTTTTTTTTTTTTTTTTTGCTACTAGTATTGGTGACCTTCCTGGCTAGGCTTCCATTATTGATTTAAGACTCCTTTTGTTCTATGGGCCTCCTTCAATGATAATCTGATCCTGTAGATTAGGTGGAAAGTAATGGAGTGGTGGTCCTGCCTCTTGTTTCATCAATGAAGGACAGATATCAAGTAAAATTTCCATAGCAGTCTGGCATTAATATTCATCTAATTTGAGGAGTTGCTCGTGCAACCTATTTAACCTATATATATAGATAATTCAAAGCTGTTGAGCTACTCTATGGGGGTACCACCCTCTCTACCTGGATGAGACTAGAAACTGCAACTACTTGTATGTGAGACGGATCCTTAAGAACTGAATCTAGCCCTTGGTCTTAAATAGTCCAAAAGCTACTTTGCTCCCCCCCTCCGCCTTCCCTTTTCTAGTAAGTGCTAACCTCACCTGTATGTTGTACAAGTAAAATAACCATACTCTCCATTACTCGATTGTCTTATTATGATCAGAACTGAAACTAACTTTTTGCAGGTTTTCCCCCTTCGGTTTTAATAAAAAATATAAATACCAGGTGATGGATGAATTTGGGTCGTCTGACAAGTATATCTGGAGCTTTGTTAATTACGAACCCATGGATAGCAGGTTCTGGTACCCTCGGCAGGTTCCAGTGAAGATGATCCCTAAAGCAGGCGTGATAAGCAAAGACCTGGTGAGAAGGGGTTTCCGGAGCGTGGGACCAACAGTCGTCTATTCATTTATGCAGGTAGCCGGCATGACGAACGACCACCTCATTAGTTGCTTTAGGTTTCATGAATGCATCTCTGCCGTAGAACGCAAGGAAAAAATGAAGTCAAATGTTCCAGTCATCAGTCTGACGTTTTTAGTTACAGACACATAAAGTGGTACACTCGCACCAAATAGCGGCAGAGAAAGTATGTACTTAATAAATTCCTAGGCCTTGTATGTACGTAGCTTGTAAATTACTAGAACCGAATTTGATTAATTGATGCCCGTTAACAGTGGATTTGGTTCACTCTGTAGAATTTCTATACAATGCAAAAGGTAAGTAATTAAAATTTACTTTCTTGAACCCTTTTCTTGACTTGTAAAATTGATGTTTTACTTTATCCAACAACTTATCACGTAGATAATTTAAGAAAAAAACTATGGATTTCAAATTCAGCGTGATTAATTAAACAATTTTACCGTGTTAAATAATAATTACACAATTTGTTGCTACAAGTTGAACCCCTTGATTTTCTCATAAATTTATCTATATGGCATGCTGCTATTTAATGGTGTAAAACAATAGTTTTCCGAGAAACCGAAACCAGACATCCATTATTTGTTGTGTTTGCTGTAAGAATTGACATATCTACTCTAGCTTTGATTAGGTGTCCACCGTAAATCTGTGGTAACTTTTATTAGTGAGGGAAAAGCAGTGGCTATTTGTTTCAATGTTGTCTAGTGACAGATAAAGGGCTTCCAGAGCTCCATATTTGGGTAAGAACCAAATTCTACATATATAAACTTTTTGATAGGGCTGATAATTAGAAATCGATATAACAAACAAAGAAGTAGAGAGGAAGGAAAGGGTTTGGGGGGTTGAGGGACGCTGTAAATGCCTGAGTTTATATAGAAGCAGGTGCATATTTTACTCAGAGAAGTGCACATTCTTAATCTTCTTCACCCAAATGGAAGCCCAATCTCACAAGTTCCAGTTGGGATTTCAGCAAGGCTTGATTTCGAAACCAATGCTCAAAAGGGTTCTAGCCGATTCCATTGCCTTCTCCCCTCCAAGGTCCAATGTCTTGCCAGTCAGTTCACCTTCCTTGTCCACTGACCATTGGGTTGCAGATATCTCATTCTGTAATTCTTCAGGTTTCTTATTTTGCAAATTATTCATAGAAACAGGAGCAGCAGCAGCAAGAAGAGGAGCACTTGGTGGGCCATGCCTTTTCTTTGGTACAGGCATATCATGATCATGTATTCCCTTGTATGTTATTACAACGGAACTTTTGTCATCATTAGCCATCTCAATGTATTTTCTAACTGGACATCCAGCTGAAGTGCATCTGTAGTAGTTCCTGAAATATTTACCCAAGAGAGAGTTCAAACCATAAGCAAATGTGCACTGTGCTAAATCTATAGCCACCTTTTGTCTCGGTGAGATTTGCATTACTAAGAAATTATTAATGATGTTATGGAATTAAATTCAAGAACCTTGTAGACATGGGATCTAATTACAGCAGGGTTTCCCCGTCTATTTGCTACACTTCTGCAACTTTCATCTTCAAGTTTGTTTATTGCTTCAGAAAGAGAAACCAAGCCGCTGAAGCTTTATCTAATTAAGCCATGACCTTAAAATTTGTGTTACTTTCAAAATATTGACCGTCTTCCCATGTTCAGGGAGTAGTAATTTTTATAGGCCAAGTTTTGCTGAGTTAAAAATTGTAGTGAACTTATAACTAAGCAAGATAGCTTAGAAGAACCATTTGCAATTACAGTTCTAACACAAATAAAGTCAAATAAACTATCATGATAACATAAGAGAAGTGCAGTATGATGAACCAAATTCAGATATAGTAAAGAACAGGGTTCTTTGGAAAGAAAAGAATAGGCATTTCACCTGGGATGAGGAGTTCCCTTAACCATCTTCTGACCATACTTTCTCCACCTGTAACCATCTCCTGAAATTCCCACATCACCAGCTGCATGCACAACAAATTTAGGTTTTTTGCAAGGTTTGACATTAGGACCTGGATATGATGTGCTGTTTTTCTTCACTCTGATAATCCAAACAAGGGAATTAAGTTAAATTGGTATACTGATTTAAACTCTGCATTAGTGCATTTACTGAATAAAGAACAAAGATAAGATTACAACCAGAAACTTGCCTTCTTTTCAGTTCGTGTTTGTCAACGTGCTCCTCCATGACATTCACTTGAGCAATCCCATCAGAACCACTCAATTTCTGCTGTTTTGTTTCAGGTACAAGGATTTTTTCCTGTATCGTTTCTCCTGATGAAGTAGCTGGCTCTGTATTGCTGAGTGTCCTGACTGGATGACTAGTATTATTACTACCTACAACAGGCACTACAGATGCAAGCCTTCTTTCCCTTGTGCAATTTATTTTCTGTGGAGGGTCATGATTGTGGCCACTTTTATAAATGACCTCTATAACAGAACCAGAGTTATCACAACACTCGATCTTTTTGGCATTACATTGAGAATATGTGCACTTGTAATAGCTTCGAAAACCTTGTGGACTCTTCACCTGCTTCTGACCATACTTCCGCCAATTGTATCCATCAACAGAAAATGCCTTGACACTAGGGGCAGTAGATACAGTTTTTGAATAGGAAGAATTTTTCTGGTTCACTTCTGCTACGCATATGCCATTACAGTTCCCTAGAGGTGACACTTTTTTTTCTTGTAAAGTTGGACTCGGGACAGATAAAATGGATTGTGTAACAGAAGTTGGTGATAATTCCAGGGAGGAATTTTGACATCCAGGTAACTGAAGATGATTCGGCAGATGTTCATGATCAGTCCGAGTTGCGACACTTGCCAAGGCTTGCTGTTGGCACACTCTAGTTTGACGCTGAGGGAGATAAGAAGATCAAGATCAAAACAAAAGACAAACACTTGATACAAACAGAAACTCATGATTGTAAACATAGTGGATACTAGAGCTGCATACGCCAGGAACTTTAAAACACTCAACCTTCTTTGAATACATAAAAAGATGGATAATTCATTGATGCTATTTGAGGGAAAATATTATTTGATCCTATAGCAGTTCTGAGAAATCCAAGAATTTGTTATAGGGTGCCTGGAGCTCATCTTTTAGTCTCCCATTTATGTTTTACCAATGAATTCATTATTTGTACAGGCAAATGAGAAAAAAAATTACATTTGAGAACTATGATGCTATCCTTGAAAGCTGCTAAGATTACCATGGGAAAGAAGCATATTAGTTCAGAATGCCTAAGAGATTAATGTCGTAATTTTAATTTCTAACTTTTAACGAAACTTTCTAACCAAACTTCTCTATCAACTACTTAATTAGACCTCATACTGGGATCATCCTGATCTTGTATGAGAGAGAGAGAGAGAGAGAGAGAGAGAGAGAGAGAGAGAGAGAGAGAGAATAGTATCGAATGCAGGGATGACAATGTTGCAGGGGTTATCACACTGGAATCTATAATATTTACTGATGAAACTGGAGACATGAGAATTAAGAAGACGAGATACAAAACATATTGACTGAAAACCAAAGAAAAAGAAACTTCTCCCAGCCAAACAGATTGTGGTCAATCTTAAAAATACCCACTAGGGGGCCTATTCTTCAAAATCAAAACCAAGTTACCTCCTAATTTAACAAGCCCAACAACACCTGGCCTGAAAAAACATGTCTCATCAACCAAGCAAGAAAAATAAGCACCCCTTTCATCTATTAAGCCTCTTAGACAGTAGCCACTTTCTCCAGAGCAAGTGCAAAAAAAATTAGGATTTACCATTATTTCTAGAAGAACCCCCAAAAGAGGAGAACGCCAAGGGAGTGTTTGATAAAAACTAAATGAAATAGTTCTGAATGCTTAAGTAATCTGAATAAGCATGAAGTAGATTTCTGAATACTGAATGAAAAAAATTATTTGATAAGTGACATGTCTGAATCATCTGAATAACATATTTTTACTATTTTACCCCTCTAAAAAAAGTCAAAGTTGTTGTAAATTTATTTAATATTACTTAATATAATATTTAATATTTTTAAAAAAAAAATTTACTTCATTCAGCCGGGACTTAATCATTCAGCTAAAAAAATTAGACTTAACCATTCAACCCAAAAATCTGACCGATTAAGCCATTCAGACCTAAACAAATGCACTGAATGACTGACTGATTCAGCTCTAAACAAACAGCCCCTAAGTTATACACTAATATACATAAGCAAAAGTAGTAAAGTTAACATCTTTAGAGTAATTTAATTTTTTTTCTTTTTTTTTTTTGGGGGGGGGGGGGGGGGGGGGGGGGGGGGGGGGATCATCACTCTTCATGCATTTAGGCCAGAAATCCCTAATTTGATTCATCTTTCTTTCTAGTATTCTCAAAAGAATAAAATTACAACTACATCCTTTATACCCAGCAAAACAATGAACAATACTTGAGAATCTAGAATTCAAAAGAGGACCTCATCACTGTAACCAAACAATAAGCTCATTTGATGATTCCTGGAGAATTTAATCTTAGAACAGAACATATCCATCAAGGCACCAAAATAGAATAGATTGACAAACCAGACAAATATTGCTGCAACAATTTCATTTTATCAGAAAAAAACAGGCACTAAGAAATACAAGTTACAAACTGATAACTAATAACAAAAATATTCACGAAAAAAGAAAGCCACAGTTTAAAAAATAAAAGATTAAAAGAAGTGAAGTCCTAACCTTGAATTCTGCAGAGTCGTGCGGTTGCAGAGTATATTCCACCGCCACTTCTGTTAAATCAAACTCATCAAAATTTGCATATATATATATATATATATATATATATATATATATATATATATATATATATATATATATATATATAATGAAATTGGAGTAAATAAAAGTGATATCGTACCAGATAGAAGGTGAGAAGAAGCAATTAAATCGGATCGTAGATCATTCTCGGGGAAGACTAGGGTTTCCAATTGAGTAACATGTGAGTCAGTTGATGTAATAGGAGTCGTCGAACTCTCCATCTCATTGAGTTGTCTGTGCTGATTTTCATCATCAAATTCCTCCTCCTCCTCATCTTCGTCATCATCATCTTCTCCTTCTTCCTCCTCTTCATATTTTTCTTCTTCTTCCGGTTTTAAATTATTCACTCCTTCAATAGCTGCGGAGCTATTGTTATTTTCATCCATGCCCGATTAACAAATGAATACACGCAGTTTGTGTGTGCGTGAGAGTGAGTGAAAGAGAGAGAAGGAAAGTTTTACGAACTCCTCTGATCTCTCTATATAACAATAACTTATTAATTTAATTTATTTATTTTTGTCGGAGTCCAAATCTTTTTATCGAATATTTGTCTCCGGGTTCAAGATTTTGATCATAGCTGCTGGGGTTGGGTTGGGTTGCTTTAATTAGAGGAGGTGACCGAATTAAATATATTAAATAAATACACTATATTAGTATTTTATATTAAGACCTAATTGACTGATATTGACTCAGGTCTTTGAAGTGGTGCGGTTCAACGCCGTTCATAGCTTCCGTTAATTTAGGTGCGGTGATCATTTTGTTCACGCTCTCTCTTAACTAACGCCATATTCCAACGTCTGTGACTTAAAAACCAACTCACAACATCAAAATTCTAATTTTAGGTTTGAAAGGGATGTAATAAGATCATAATTTAGTTATAATTTTTTTTAATGTGTAGTGAAGTCAAAATCAACTCACATATAAAGTGATATTATTACATTTTTATTATCATTGTCAATATTAAATCACCGCACTTAAATTCGTAGCTAATATTAAAATTATATTTAAAAATATAAAATTATTCTTAAAAAATTTTGTTCTACAAATGTATTTTTAATATTATAACGGATAGAGTTAATGAAACTAAATTTCTTTTAACTTCCTCCTAACTATCTTCTCAGTCTCTTTTTTTATTCCCTTCGTCCTAAATTAAATGTTCAATTTTAATTTTCTTAAATTAAGTTGATTATTTTTAAAATTAATAATTAAGTATGTATAAATATATTTTTAAAGTTACAAAAATTAAAGTTAGTAATAAATTATATATAATTTCTTTTAGTTATAATATATTCGCTTATATTTTACCAAAAATAGTACAAAATTAATTTTAAAAATAATTATTTTAACTATAAAAAATCAAAACTGAACATTATTACAATTGAAATATTAGTTCACCTTGTGACTTCATCTCTAAATTCCAACTATTATAACTGAAGTATATTTATAAAGTTTTCTATTGATGGACATCAAACTATTTATCGAATCAAAGAGATTTTTATCACCTTTTTTTTCTCTCCAGTACTCTCACACTAATCATAATGTTACATTTAAATCGGAGAAATAAAGGTAAAAATAAAATGACTTATTTATATAGAATAAAAAAAATATGTTTGAAGATGGGATAAGAATTATTCATTTATATAATAGAATGAATCGTTCTTATGCTCGATCTAGCAATCTTGGACAATAGCAATCTTAGACAATTGTTTTAACGAACTGTCACTAAACTAAAAAAGAAAGAGAAAGAACAGGGAACTGACGCCCATGTTTTATTCGGATAAAACAATTTTTTTTTTCTTGAAGAAGGAGAGTATGAAATAACTCTGAATAAAATAAATTATTTCACTCTTTATTTTATTTTTCTCTTTATTATATTCCTTAACACATTTCATTATTTCAATCTAATCGTAGCACCGGTGATCTCGTTTGGCTGTCTGGCTGGGAGTTTCTAGTATGAACTTTAAAAAGGAATGTATATTCATCCGTAAACTATCCTAATTATTGCACAGACATAAATGTAATATATGGCCTTGTAACAAACAAAAAAATAGCTATTCCTTTTGTTCATATACTGAAGGGCAAAGTAATCATTCAAGTCAAATAATAAAGTCTTGGTTTATTTCTTTAGCGTACAATTTATCTCTTTTGGAAAAAAATAAAAAATAAAAAAGAATGCGAAAGAATTAAGTAAAAACATTAACAGTTGAGAGAGTTGTCTATCAGAAAAAGAAAAAGAAGGTGCCAAGCCCGAACTTTTAGGCATTTAAAGAGGTCCTCCGCCGCTCTTGAATTTAGCTTTTAGCTCACCGGGCCTACCCATGTTATCACTCATCACCCATATTTGGAATAATAACATTGATTTCATTTGAGAATGAATGATGTGTAATGAAGAACAACCTTCCTTTTGTTTTCTTCTTCTTGTTGAATACTGCATAGGTAGTAATAATCACGATGGGAAGCTTTACAGATTCCTCCTGACGTAGCAAGAGTAATGATAATAAGATGAAACATTTAATTTATGCTAAACAACAGATACAATTTAACAAAATGATAAGAGACTCCATCAGCAGTCCAAAATAAGAGAGAGAATTAAAAGGTTAGATTCTCATTTGAGAATAGACCTGGCTGAGCATATTTTCATCTGTGGGAAGCCTCAAGTCGTCGTCTTTGGTTCAAAAAATTCAAAAATACATTTAGTTCTAACTACTAACCTCAAATGAGAGCATGAGCTTGTGTTATTTTGCAGGAAAATCTGAGAAATAAAATTAAAATAGTATTGCAATTCAAAACATCACAAACATAAATTAACTGAACACTGTTATTGTTATTAAAAAAAAATATACAAATAATGAATGCGTCAAGAATTCCTCTTTCGCAGAATATAGCATAAAGGCATATTTCAATCTAAATCATACAAGACAACTTACAAAACCATCTTCAGAGATGTCAATCAGTTGATAATCAGTGCGGGTAACATGTGGCACCTGAGAAATGTGTAAATGAAACATTCAGCCAACAAGTCTATCAATTCCAAAGATATAGCTCCAGAACAGGGGTTAAGATCAGCAGTTGGTCATTTAAGGTGCAACCAATGGACGCTTGCAGGAAATTAAAAACAAAAGCATTATCGGAAAGACAATGCAGTTGAAAAATAATGAAAGTATAATATATAACAGCAATTGAATATAAAATTTTACATCGCAGTTGTGGGAAGATGGAACAATATCTTCAAGCTTCTTGCCGTTAAATATATCAATCCCCACAAAGTGGCACTTTGCGTGTCCATGATTCCCAGTTTTTGAGGTGGAGACCTCTACCACCTGTTTAGAACATTAACCAACAAAGACCAGGTTATAATTGTAACAATTAATGTCATAGCCAGTAATACTACGCCTAAAGATTAAGAGCAGGAAAGCAATTCTGTATGGGGTATGCTAAAATAACAAAATGGACGATTGTTTTGAGCTGTAAACAAGTTGAGTGAAAAAGAGAAATATAGTACACCAAAAGATTAAGTGGATTGGAAAAGAAATTTTAGACTGCAATGACAAACTGACAGACTTTTTTGAGCTTTCCACAAGTAATACAGGATTGAAATAGGGAGATACTCAGCTCAGATTCTTTTATTCTTTTTAATAGCTATTTAGAAGACAGCGGTAGAGAATTAGATTGTTAAGTCTTGCATGTCTCGTGTACATGGGTTATGCCTGCTTTTGGAGTTATTTGAATATATTTTTCTTATTAAAAGATATATATATATATATATTAGTTTTGGACTCAAACTAATGCTCCTCGTCTGACATTCTTTTTCTGTTTCCCTTTTCGATTAACTTATTATATTGTTTCAACAAGCTCTTTATTTATTTTAGAAAATCGCATATAAAAGGAGTAGGGTGTTTTATTTGAGAACGACTCTTTACATATGTGATCCAAAACCCAATCGGATCAATTTATTTTTTGGATTCTTTACATAACTATACAACATTTAAAAATTAATTATAAAATTAATACATTCAAAAAATAATGTTAAAAAGAATGCAACACAATAAATACATCAAATCATTCAGTTTCAAATAAATAAGAAAATCTTGAAATCAATAAACTTTATTTTTCTCTCCCTGTTTTTCTCTCCTCTCTCTCTCTCAGTTCCTCTCTCCTTTCACTGTTTGTTGAAATGTTGATTGGGAAGCTAAAAAATGAGATGTTTGACCAAAAGGTAACGGACAAATCAGATCTAAAGTTTAATTTAAAAAAAAAAAAGAGAGAAAGTGAACAGACCTTGCAGAGATCAATTGAAAGGAGATAAATTATTCCGACAAGGAACAACGGCGATTAATGTTTGTTTTTACCTAAATCAAATTAGGTAAATAATTAATCTATTACTCTCAATTTCACCACCTGAGGAGATCGTTCCGATATTGTGGGCGACGACGCCGTATGATGAAAATTGGTAGAAGGTTTCGAGGATGACTATCGCCAAAATGAAAGTAAAAGGGAAGAGTTGAAGGCAGTATTTACTGTCATTACATTACAATGAAAAACCTACAAGCTTTCAGACGCACAAAATAAGAGAGAGAAAATTGAATCCAAATGAAACACTTGGTAACTGTTCTGAAATCTTTTTATGACTATTTGATTACCCATAAAAACTAAAATGGTTACCTGTATATGAAGGTTTGGCTACCAACTGCACCATATTAAAATTATTTTATTTTTAAAAAGTTATTTGTAAGTAACCAACATGATGAAGTTCTGTTACTCACTAATACGCATTTTGTTACCTCTAAAAGAAAAAATCCAAAAAACTCAATATGAACAAACAAACAATATCAAACTACTGATAATAAAATCAAAGACCAATCAACAGTATCCAACTATATAAGCACTGGTAACCAAAACACAATCAGTAGACTTCCAAAACCAAGTTAGTCAACCTTTATATTGTCAAAAAGTTCCTAATAACCAAATCAGAATATAACAGTAACCAAACGAAGCAGCGGCAACGATCACAACGAACCAAACGAAGCAACGACGTTTGGAACTTAGAAACAGAGCCTAGTAATCAAATCAGAATATAACAATACCTAGTAACCAAATCAAAATATAACAGTAACCAAATGAAGCAGCGTTGTCTAAAAACTTAGAAACAGAGCCCTGATGAGTTGCAATGCGACATTTTTGTTCCAGCCTTGGCCTCTGCAATCACTTCTGCTTTAGGTTCATCCCGTCCCTTTACATACACAAAAAAGAACATAAAATAGGAGAAATGTATAAAAATGGAAGGATTTGATAGTTAAATTTTGAAGAGAATGAACCTGTTTAAAGTCTTCTTGTCATTTTCTCTCTCTAGATGTTGTTTCTCTCTCTAAAAATACGAACTCTAGTGTATGAAGTGTAAGGTGAGTTGAAAAGAAGAAGCTGAAACTTGATAGCAGTCAACTGAGAAATATGGTAAAAGTGGGACACGGTGCCACATGGCGATTAAAGACCAATGAAGAGAGAGAAACATTTATATGAAATAATCTAAATGCACTTTTGTTGTAAATAAAATATTGAAAATGTATAAATTCTGTAAATATTTTCTAGATGTACTTTTATTATAATTTTTTTTTAAAGTGTACTAAGAAATGTAAATATCCCTTATTTTTTTGGTAGTTGGGCCGTGACCCATCAATCCCATACGTTGGCGCCCTCAGCCGTAAACATTTCAACTTTCATGGATTGATTTTATTTTATAATCTCAATTTGTCAATAATTTATGTCAATCAGTTGATTTAATTTAATTGTTTTTTAAATATGTCCTTGTTATTAAAATATTATAAGATCATTACAATAATCATAATCAAAACTACTTTTAAAGGCAGATTCATCCAAATAAAGACAACTTATGCTTATAATAAAAAGTTAATCCGTGATGGGTAGCGAATAGAGATATCTTCTGTCTATAATACGTGAAAGTATTGACATAATTGAATTTAGTCATTCCGTCTAAAATCTAATGTTACATTAAGAACTTACCCCTGCCTGCCGTATTGCGCACCGGGTGCGCATAGGGGTGCAGCATTAGTCGTGTTCCCGTATTTTACTTGGCGGGTAAGTTAGAGTGTGCCTAAGGGGGTGTGGCAGCGGCACACTCTGTAATTATAAGGGAGAAAAAAGAAGGGAAGAGAAAATCTAAAATCGACCTACCTTTTAGGAAGAAGCAAATCGGCGGCTCGGGAGACTTCACTTTGCATTCTTCTCTCTTCCATTCTTCTTTCTCTTTTTCTCTATTTCTTGTTCTCTTTGCTCTGCAGCAGATTGTTGTCTTTTATTTCTGTTTTTATTTTACTGAATGTGGAAAATGGCAATTAATGAATTAAATGCGTGGCTGGAAATAAATTATGTATTTTGTCGGATTTACATGAAGTATTTAGTTTTATAAATGTTTTTTTATTATATATATATAAGAAAATATAAAATATGTATCATATCCCTTGCACTCCAATTTCCATTTTTTTAAAGTCGGTGAACTCCCGTATCCCCGCACCCGATTTCTTGCTTCTTAGTGTGCAAGTGAATGGAGATTAAATTTGTCAAATGCCAATCTTGAATCCTCCTTCTTTTAAGAATGATTTGAGTCTCATCAACTACGGTGTGTCATTTTATTTTATTTTCCTTTTATGCAAATTAGAATAAAAGAGAAGACTTTTGTTAATCAAGAAAATAAATAATAACAAAGATAAAAAAAATAGAGACGGTTGTATTAAGAAACAATTGTCTTTAAAATGTTAAATTTGATTATTGAAGAAAGTATAGAAAATATTTATGTCCAAGTAGATTCTACAAATTAAATAAATAGCTTGATTAAAATTAAAATCTTGAATTGTTATTATTAGATAAAAAAAATTAAAAGTAGCTCACTTAGTTTAAGACATTTTAGGAGAAAAAAGAAGAACAATTAGGACAAAACAAATCGAATATTTAAGTAACAGTATAGAGTACCTGTATTTGTCTACGTTAAATTGACTGATTCCCAATAGACAGATTTCCCAGTTTTCCTTATGGCTGGCAAAATTCAACACTGGTGACGATACTTGCCCCAAAAGATACTAATTATGTATGCCTCAACACATGAAGAAATCCTAAGCAATTTTTTTTTTTTAAAAATAAAATAGAAAATGTTCATTTTACATAAAATATATTTTTTTTAAAATAAATATCATTTTACTTAATTTATGAGGCGTAATTAATTTTCTTTTATTAACGAATCTACATTTTTCTCATAAACCCTAAAAATGTTGTACAGTACAGATTGACGGCGGAAGATAGATGCAGGCACACCTGACAGTGAAGGCCAAGGAGTATATGTAATAAGAAAATTACAAAAAAAACTTGACAAAGTTGGCAATGAATCTTCAGGTGTACTCAACAAACTGTATTTGAAGTTAAAAGTAATGTTATCCCAAATTACAAAATGATTTTACTCCATAAACAATTTCTATGTATAATTCAGCATTTCACTTTATTAGACAAAATATGTAGGGGCCAACATATCAGCACCTGACCTGATCATCAATAGCTCCTTCCCCAGTAGGTCCATTTCTTGGCTGGCTTACCTGAGGCAAAGCAAAGAGTCCCTGCACAAGAATTGCATCAAGTCACTGACATTTACCCAAAGGGGGAGAAAAATTGTCTAAACAACTACCAATTTTTGTCTTAGAATAAGACCGGTTCTAAACACAGTACAATCTTCCAGTACTAACAGTATATAGACAAGTGGTGTAAAGATCATGACATGTTATTAAAATAAGGATTATGATGTCTAACATAAGTACACATGAATGAGGTGTCATGATCTTTAATACCACTTGTGTATACACCGACTTGACGGTGCATGAAACTTTAATTCTTTATAAAAAAAATAGACAAGTTTGACTGCTACAAACTACCAGCACCCAATACCCGAGTCCATGTAACATTGTTCTCAACTAGTTTTTTAACTATATCTTTTTAGAAACCTCTTCCCAGTGAACACCATTCCGGATAACGTATTTTGTACTAACTAGCAATTCAAATAAACCTACCACTACCGTACTCCGTACCACCAAAAGTGACATTTTTCATTCCCGATTTCATTTCATGTACTGAATCGAACCACAATCTAGAAAATATTGCTCAAAACAACAAAATGATACCTGAAGGGAGGTCTAGCTGATCAAATGGAGAGCATAATGTCTTGGCTGCTCCCATCTCACCCTTTGTTCGTGTTTTAACGTCCTTCTCTACTTCCTGCATGAAAGAGTGAAAGACACAACATAAAGATAGCATTTCACATTAGAGATCATGTTAATGCTTATAAATGCCAAGTTCGAATACAAAATTAGTAGACAAATGATGCATAAGCACTAGACAAAGCAAGCGTGATTTGTTGGCCAATAAAACCCGAATCATAACCATAGACATTTACAGTACCACATCTGACATCACAGCTAATAGACAAGTGTCATGTCAGGGAAATAGAGACCCACTACGACTGATCAAAGAGAATAAAGTCTCGAGCAGTAGAACCATAACTTTCTTTCTACAAGTACATACCTCTTCATCACACCAAGGAGCTAAGATCATCTTCTTTTTACCAAGTGCTTCAACAAATTCATCCCATGTCTTCACCTTCTCAATACAAGTATCTCGTTTTTCCTTGGCCAAATCGAATAGATTTCGCTGAATATCATCCAACATGTCATTTACTTGCTCAACCAACTTGACCACGGAAATATCCACCTTCTTGAAATTGTCACGGCGAACAGCACGTACCTATTAATAAACTAGATTAGTGTTGTATATTCTGGTGATTTTCAAGCATTTAGAGGTAAATCGAAATACTACAATTCCATCAAGTCACCCAAAAAACAAAACAAAAAAACTTGTGAATAGAAAATCTGGCATCAAAGTGGAAACTACCTTGCGAAGCTTTTACTTATTGGGAGTACAATTTCAAATTTTCATTTGGGATTTTCATGCTTCTAGGGTAGAAGTTATGAATTTTATGAAACTATGTTCAAAAAGTGTAAAGAATTTCCATAATCCAACAGAAGTGTATTTACTTAATAGTAATAACTACACAATCACCACCCCCCGTCCCTTAAATATTGTTAACCAATAAAAAAAAATTAATTCATGGAATGCAATAATTCATCATTAATATACAATAAGGAAATCTTTTGCTCTGAGATGCTAAAATCTCAACCATTTTTTATTTTCTTGACATTGAGAATTGTGACAGTTCTCCTTTGTAGTACTTAATTTCTTGAACCCCAACTCGAATACTGAACCATCCCATGACCCAGACCTCAGTCTATTATCTGGAATTAAGAGAAGACTGTCAGTAGAGACAGGTAAGCTGAAAACAAAAGCTACAACATCACTACTGGACAGAAAATAAGCAAATTTGATGTAAACAAGCTGGTGACGGCTGCAGTTGATAAAAAATGCTGCATTTTAACAGAATACTGGTTTATATTCAATCAGAACAGAATAAAAGCAATTTGGTGCAGGTTAATAAATCCACTCGATGAGACATATATATATGCAACAAACCATATATTTTCTCCTATGAGACGGGCTGTGGTATTTTGTCACTCTGGTCAGAATAATCAGAAGAAAAAAAACATTATGTAATAAAAAAGATCCAATCTACCTGATTATTAGCCAAGTCTTTTGGCCCAATTTCAATCCTTAAAGGAACACCTTTCATTTCCCAATGTGAGTACTTCCAACCGGGTGAATAGTTTTCCCTAAGATCAGCCTCAACACGTAAACCAGCTTCACTCAATGTATTCACAGCATTAGAACAGGCATCTAAAATGGCTTTTGTGTCCGCATCTTTGTAAGGCACTGGAATCACAATGACTTGTACTGATGCAACTTTAGGTGGCAGAACTAATCCTTTGTCATCTCCATGAACCATCACCATCACCCCAATCTGAAATTAAATAACCAGTAGGCAAAGGAATGTAAGGAGAAAAGAAAAGAAAACATAGAACAATTTGGAACAGGTAAAATTCAACATTGAGATAAAGGAGTACCCATTACCCATCATTGCCTTACCCATACATGTATCCAATATTAGTAGAGGTGCTTATATCTGTTCATTCTACTTGGCTACAAGGAGTTCTCTAGATTAAAAAATAAGATATTCAAAAACCCTTTTTCTAGGATAAGATACGCATTCACCAACTTAAAAATAAAATTATATGGAGCTGCTTTTACATGATAAAAGGCAAAAACCATGCTTGGAAAAAGTTTCAATACCTCGACGAAATGTCATGAAATTATGAAAATCATTACAGATAATCCTTAAATCTCCTAAACAGCTACATGATGGAAATTTTCAACATAGAGTACATAATTAAAAAATATTGTACGTACTAGTAAGAATAAATGGTTGAGTAAACACATTTGAAATGGATTAAACAGATACTATGCACTAAGCCATACTCCAATTCATCAGTTTCCAGCAAAACACTAAAAAAACACAAATCAAAAGTCATGCATCACTTGATTCACTTCTCCTAGATCAATGCAACATGCATGATAAACAGAAGAGGGGCAAAGTAAATGCATGCACTATAATCATTATTTTGTCGCGTGATATTCTACACTTCCCCTTATTTACTACTGTAGTTTGAAGTTTGAATAATGCATTTATTGCAGAGACAATAACAGGAAATCAATAGAGTACTGACAAATCAAAACCACAACATTGTTTCTCAATACCAAAAATCAAAATTCTTTCTTAGTATGTAGAAACACAGATTGTCATGAAGAATATCCCATTATTAAACGTTATGTCCCCAAGGGAAATTGTTACACTTCTCCCAATTAGAAAAATATCTTCATGTACAAAGGGACAAAGAAAAAATTACCGTTCGAGTAGAGTATGCCCAGGAATTTTGCCAAACCATGCATTTCTCTCCCTTCTCATCCTCAAAATTTATCTCAAACATTTTTGCAAAATTTTGACCCAAACAATGTGATGTAGCTCCTTGTATACCTCGCCCAGTGTTGGGAATAAAGGCCTGTGACACGAAAGTTAATACGAGGATGTACAGACTATATCAAGAATCTTACAAAAGCTCAATATAGCTTATAAGATGCTAATAGGCTAAACTTAATGCAACAAAAGCCACATCTACCTCAACACTTGTAGTGTAAAGGCCACCAGCAAACTTCTCCATCTCACTCTTTTTACCCTTCACAACTGGTATTGCCAGGTACTCTTCATATATTCTTCTATATAATTCCAATATATCAAGAACCTAAAGTAAAATGGAAATCACATATCAAAAATGAAATATAATAAAGGAAATAACTTCCATAATGCATTAAAATTAGAAAAAGAGGCTAATGGCTAGAGAACATTAGCAGAGGATGCGTGTTAAAATCACTGTTATAAGTGCTTTAAGGAATAATTGAACTCCACAAAATATCTCTGAACAAATAAATTACTAAAAAACAGAAAGATATGGTGCACAACTTTAATCCCTGAGTTCTAAAAATTGATAGGCAGACCTAGGCAGCGGAGGGGCGCCAACCTAGAGCCTAGGCATTTTCCTAGGCGGACTAGTCATTTTTTTAGGCAGTCACATTTATTTATTTTTCTATTGTATATATATACTTGTTATACTATACAAAACATATAGTAGATGACCAACAATCACTTAAGGCTTAACAAATTCATTTCAAGTATTGTAGAGCTACAAAGCCTTAATTAAATCAATGTGATAGATGTCAAATTCCACCTAGGAGCCCAGCCAAATCGAAGTGGTAGAGAAGATGCCTAGCGGCTAGGAGGGAATTAAGAGGACCTAGGCAGAGATTTCTAAAACACTGCAGTTTTAAGCAAAATCAACAAAAAGGCGTGAAATGCGAAAAGTAAGAGACATGTCAATCTTAAAACCTCAATACCTCTGCATCTGCCTCATCCTTGGTTGCAAATGCCGTGTGCCCTTCTTGCCAAAGGAACTCTCGGCTCCTACAATCAGCAATGGAAGAAAAACATAAGTAACATTATAAAGAGCTAGCTTGATGGTAGGTGTTTTGAGGGCAACGAGAGAAGCATTGCTCATGTTCAATATCAATTATAGGGTATGCTCTATTTCTGGTCTAACAAAGATACAATAACTGATGTACACTATCATAGAGTGAAGACATTTAGCATATGCCAATATATTCTCTTACAAAGTTTTTCTAATGAAAAATACAAATTTATATGAATAATTTTTCTTTTCTAAACTCTTCATTATTTGTCCCATGTCATTGAAAAACACATACAAGAAAAACATAGTGACAGAAGACAACCAACCTAATGAATGGAGTAGGATTGCTGAACTCCCATCGAACAACATTGCACCACTGGTTCAGCTTTAAAGGTAAGTCACGGTGTCCTCTTATCCACTTTGAGTAATAAGGATACATAACAGTCTCACTCGTTGGACGGATTGCAATAGGAACCTCTAAGTCGGATTCTCCAGATTTTGTAACCCATGCAACCTAGCATGGAAAGTGAGGTTAGGAGTATATTTTATAGAAATTTGTCCCACGTAATATGTGAAAGTAATAAATGCTGATAAATGACCAACAGCTCAAAGAATTAGCTGGGAAATAGAAGTCCAGAACTAATTAATGGGAAAGCATAACATTTTTTAGTAAAAGGTACAATGGCAAAGCATAACATTTTTGAGCAAACGGTACAATCGCCTCAATTCAATAATGCCTTTTATCCAATTGACAAAGTAACACATACAATCACTTCTCGGAAAATGAATTAACCACATGATAAATAAGATAATTTTAAAAAACACACAAATAAGACTTCAGTTTAGCTATCCACTTCCACAGTATGTAATGTAATATGCTTTTTGAATGCAAAAAATCATGATAATCAAATTCGCTTACTAACCTCCGGAGCAAAGCCCTCAATGTGATCCTTTTCTCTTTGCAGTACACCAGGAGACACAAAAAGTGGGAAATAGCAGTTCTTGATCTTCATCTTTTTTATTTCTTTATCAAAAAAATCCTGCATAATTGACCTCATCAGAATCAAATAAGAACATCATGAAAGACATTAGGTTAGCGTAGAATAAAAATAAGGATTTACAACATACATTGTCTTGAGCTGAACGCAATAAATATGGACTCACTATGTCAACAATCTAACTCCATAATTATATAGCATAATCCAACCATGCATCACTTATGCATTTTAAAAGAGTAGTAGCTATGAGTCAGAGATTAAGAATTTTAAAAACCAGAATAAAGTGTCAGTATATGACAGTTTAAGTAGAGAAGTGAAGAAGAATTTTGGACGTTAAAGCTTATAGATAATACACACGTATACATTTTATCAAGTTCAGGGAACAAACTCAGCCAAAATTTCTGTTGGATTATATTATTATAAAGATGCCCATCTAAATACAGCTTATTGAAAACAATATGAACATCCTGCCAATAAGCATTTTCCTCGAAGGAAAACATGACAAACAACTCTTCAGTAAATAAACTTACTTGCATGGTTTCCCAAATTGACATTGTCCATGGCCTTAAAATGTAGCAACCAGATATGTCGTAGTACTCAATCATTTCCCCACTAACAACCACCTAAACGTTCAAAAAAAATCAAGAAGTAAGAACACTAACTTCAACAATTTTTGTTATAAACCAATAATCCGTAAGAAAATATGTACCGAGGACAGCAATTTTTAGAATTGCAGCAATAAATGCAACTAAAGACGGATTAATTACATTTAGGCTACCTGATAAAGAAAACCCTCTCTCTGCTTTCTCTATTGCTCATATCAGACATTAAATTTTCATAATATGAGTATAGCTATCATTTTTAATAAATAAATTGAGAAAAGCCATCAAGGCACGTTATTAATGGTCTCAATATCAAATATGATCTTTGACCACATTTTCATCCATAACAAATACGGATATCAGGATGATAAATGTGTTTTTAAACCTCTTCTACTCTTCATTTGTGCTATATATAAAGTAATTTCTCAAACCCCAACCAGCTGGTTCCTATGTAAAGTACAAGTTTAATAGTTTATGATGTTTACAAATACCATAAAAAGGGAATTCTAAAGAAATATGTAAGAAGTACCTCTGAGTACCACTCTCCAAAATTTTCATCTTTCTTGTAGGAAAGACCAAGTCCGGTCTCTTTTTTCACTTCCTTCTTTTTACCCCCTGAAACATTTCAAAATTTCAAATCAGGTACGCAAAACAGAAGACAAAAGACCTGAACTGCATAAGAAAGATAAAATCCATGTATCAGAGAATGTCAGAAGTTTAAAATATATACTAACCGCTCTTGGCATTTGGTTTCTTCTTAGCCTCGTTGGAAGCCATATCCTTCAAATTCAATTACAATTCTGGAACACCAAATTCTCCACTAAACAAATTCTTGAACATGAATTACTTATCAAAAAACATAACTTCAACATTAATTAACATAGGGAGAGTTCAGAACAACAATAATTCTCATAAATAAATGCACATCTATTATGTGCAATATCAGCGCATACCAAAAACTTATAAAACATAATGGAAAGTAGTGAAAATTAGACATTGGAATAAAATTAAAATAGACTTTGAAAGTTTTTATTTTGATATCATTTCCAAATGAAAGTTTCCCTTTTAGGTTAATTTTTTCCGAAACAATTTCATAAACTTAAATTTTGTTTTATTAAAGTATGAAATAGAGTTGAAGATATAGATAGAGATGTGCAAGTTAAGAAGTAGAGGTGCGCAAACCCCTGACGCACTGTGCACCGGATGCGTCGGGGGTACGGCTTGAGTGCGAACGGGGTGCGGCATTAGCGGTGTCCCAGTATTTTACTAGGCGGGTGCGTTGGGGTGCGCCTAGGGTGGTGCGGCGGTGGCACACTGTGTAATAATGAGGGGGGAAAAAAGAAGGGAAGAAGAGAAAATCGACTTAGCAGAAGGGGAATAGGGCTAAAATCGACCTACCTTTTAGGGTGAAGCAGATCGGCAGTCTTCCTTCTTCTCTTCGCTCTGCAGCAGATTGCCGTCTTTTTTTTTCTTCTTTCCTTTCGTTCTACTACTTGGGCCGGTTCGGCAGCTCAATTTCTTTTCTCCTTAAATTTTTCTGCTTGGGCTGGTTGGGCAGCCCAATTTCTTTTCTGCTTTATTTGTTCTGCTCGGGCTCACATATGAGCATATAATATATAGTTGAAATAAATTGTCATTCTATCCTTAAATGCGACAATTAACTTCTTCTTTTTTCCATAAAAAGATATATTTATAGCAACAAGTTATAGTTATATAAGAAGAATAATTAGGTTACTCTTGTTTCAAAAAATAATACAATTATAAATCATCTAAAAAGTTTTTGTAGTTACAAGATTATTATTTTTTAAATTTTAATAAATCACACTAATTAAAATTTGAAAATAAGTCAATATATTTACAAGAAAATCAAAATTAATCATATATTGAATATGAGTCAATTTATTGACTCGTTCGTGTATGTGACCGTCCCTTGAGGGAAATATCCATGGGCACCATCAATTATAGTGGCCATATTTTGTCTACAACTTTAGAAAAAACTGCTACTATTGATAGATGTCACCAATTTCTTCTTCTTTTCTTCCTTAAATAAATTAAAAGGGTTTTTTTTTCTTTCAAAATCTTGAATCTCAATTTCTAATAGAATCAAAAAAGCCATGACGAGGTCACCACTGAATCTGTTATTGTTCAATGAAGCTCTCTCACACATTTATTTTTTTTACAAAAAAGTTCTATTTAAATTATTTTAATATTAATTCACAAATCATAATTTAAAAGTCGTAAATTAATTCAAGCTTATAAACAATAAATTTTATAATTGATATTATTTAATAAGTAATTTATAATATTCATGATTATTTTGACTAAAATTATATTAATTAACATCAATATGTAAATTGAAGGAGTGTGTAAACATATCATAAATTGGGCTGCGGACATCGCAATAAGTCAATACAATTTGTTAATAAAAATATAAAAAAAATTGATATTTTCACGTGTGAGTTTGATATTTTAAAATAATTATTTTTTGAAATTCACACTCGTATAAGAGAGCTGTAAAAATAATATATTTTAATTTCAAAATAAAAATTATCATATATATATATATATATATATATATATAGCTGTCTTGGGAGAATCTCTCCTTTTCTCACATCACATGTCATGTATAGTCCGAAGTCTAAACGCATGCATATCAGCCATTGACATCCATCACTTACAAATATAATTGCAAGGGACCTGTTAATTGACCTGGACTTTAGTAGAAGAAGCCATCCCTGGCATTCGCAACACCAGGATTTTAATTCAGGAGAGGCCAAAATATTTAAGAATAAATAATTAAATAAAAAATATAAATAAAATGATATATATTAGATTTAAATGTCAAATTTATATTTAATGCTTTTTTAAATCACAAAAAATATTTGTAATTCATTTTTTATGAACAACATCAAAGAGTGATAAGAATTATTTTTAAATAAATTGCATACAAATTATAATAAAATAATTTTTATTTTTAATGCTATACTTTAAAAGAAAGTAAAAGGTTTCAAACTTATACCTCTAAATGAAAATTTATTCAACCATAAACTCACCTTACAAATTGTCTTACAACAAAATAAATAAGTGTAAATACATAATTTATGATTTCAAATATATATTGTAGAAAATTCTAATTAATTTCATTTACTTTCGCAAGAGATAACAAAAACATCAGCACAAAAAAATTATAAGCTCAAACAATAATATATCTATCAGATTTTTTAATTTTAAAATTAAATTATGTAAAATTAGCAGTAAGTTAAAGCTTAGGAAAGGTCTTAAAGTTTGTTTTGAAAAGCAAAACAAATTTAAATTTAAAAGAGTGTTTAAAATTAAATATATATATATATATATTTGACTACAGACTAATTAAAAATAAAAATCTAGGTGGGGCCCTGCCTCAATGTCGTGCCACCACTGATCCCGGTCGATAGAAGTCATTGAAAATTGAGTGCCAGAAGCTGAAGATTGGTAGCTAATGGGTTGAAAATAGCACCCTCATTTTCAGACTTTTCCTACGCAATTCAGTCATTGGTATAAAAGATTACTTGAAGTTGTCAAGGTGACGGAAAATTAAAACATCATTTTCATATGGCCAATATATTGAAATTTTTGGCCAATGTATCAACATTATTACTACTACAATTACATTTTACGGTATACAAACAAGATGCACGGACTTCATGGATGTATTACAAATCCCAAATCGTGGCCCGTGATATCACTGCACTGCACGTTATGGACCTCAGCAATGTCAACTGCGAAAGGTCCTCCACACAAAAAAGTATTACTAGTGAACTATATTACATAAGAGTATGGGACTTTAAAAAATATCCAATTTTCATCAGAGGAGTTCTTTATTATAGAAGAAACATGCAACCCCACTAACAATACAACTCTAGCTCTGCACAGAGAAAATGCTAAAAAAAAATTAAGTACAAGAAACAAACACCTAGTATATGTTTTTGTCTTACTGGTGTTATTACCGTGTTGTTTGTACGACCAAAAACACAGATGGTAAGCAGGTAAACCAAACAGTGTTTCCATTTTATACTGTAAAAGAAAGCAAACAAAATAACCCTGGCACAGTTTTTTGGTTTTTGTTTTTGAAACACTACTGCAAATTGAGAAGCAAAAGAAAGGAAAAAAATCCATCCATTTCTGGTCTTTTGGCTAAAAATCAAGAATAACATGGATCAAACCTGTGTAAAGAGGAACCTGTGCCTCCAACAGTGGTAAGCTAAAAAGAAAGTTGGCCAATTCTTAAACAGGATCTAAGAACAAGTACACAAATCCCCTCAAGGCACCATATCTAGAAAGAACTCATAACACTAAAAGGAGAGAAGCAAATTAGAAAATGGCAAAGGCCTGAAATTTAGCACTCTTCATTGGTTCATAACAGGTTCAATATCCTTTAAAAGTCCCACAACTTGTTGCATACTTGGTCTCTTAGAGGGAAGATCAGCCGTGCATAAGTATCCAATCTTTAAGGCCTCCTCCATTTGAGCCTCCGGTCCTGTTCCCCGGATTTTTGGATCAATAGCTCTTGAACCCTGGTTCTTCTTTACCAATCCTCTAACCCAACTAACCAAAGTTGCTTCTTTTTCTGAATAATCATCATCGGCAGGCTTTTTCCCAGTAACTAACTCAAAGAGAACAATCCCAAATCCATAAGCATCAGATTTTGGTGTTGCTCCTCTTGGGGAGCCAGTTTCTGGTTGAAGAAACTCTGGTGGCACGTACCCTGGTGATCCACGAGCAATCTCATCCTCGAGGCCATTCACAAAAATCTTAGCCAATCCAAAATCAGACAATCTTGGTTCCAAGTTCAAATCAAGATAAACACTACTAGCTTTAACATCTCTGTGAATTATAGGACGGGAGCAGCCATGGTGGAGAAATGCAAGTGCTCTAGCAGTCCCAAGTGCAATTTTGTGCCTAAATCTCCAAGTTGTTAACAACCCTTCAGAACCAACATTTTGAATCCCATTATTATCATCTTCTTCCCAAGTGTCTGTACTCCAATCATCTGTCGTTTGAACCCCAAGCGGAAGGTCGTGAAGCAAATTCTGCAAATTTCCATTCTCCATATAGTCATAAATGGCAATCCTTTGCTCACCAGCCAAGCAGTAACCAGTCAGTGGAACGAGATTTGGGTGTTTGATTCTACCAAGATACTCGAGCTCCCTTGCAACTTCTTGGTCTGTCATGGTGGATCCGTGGACCAAAACTTTAACTGCCACATGAATCCCACCTTGTAAAAATCCTCTATAAACAGGTCCAAACTTTCCTTCAGCCAACAATGTACCTCTATCGAAGTTTGAAGTTGCAGACAAGAGGTCTGCAAATGTAAAGTTCAACAATGGCTTCTCAAAGATCACTACTGGGACTGATGTCGCATGCTTAACATCAGCTACCCAAGTGGTGGACTCAGTGTGAAATGAAAAGGGGCCTGAAATATTATGATCTTCTTTGTAAGAATATTGTTTCACAACCCACATTCTGGTTTTTCTTCTGCAACCAAAGGCCAAAAATAGCAACCCCACTAGCAAACAGATCATTGAGAGGGTTAAAACCAGAGCAAGCTTGAACCCCCTATGACTTGGAACTTTCCTTTTAAAGAGACGCGGGTTTGCGGCAATTGGGCAGCTATTTAATGACCCAATGAAAGCTGAATGGAGGGTCTCAGCGGAGAATTGAGTAGCACAAAGGGTTAAGTTGTTGTAAGAGAAGTTGAACCTGGAGATCCAAGGGAGTTTCTCTAGGAGAGATGAAGGGATGTCTCCACTGAAGTTGTTATATGAGACATCAAACATTTGGAGGCTTTTGGTACTCAAACGAGGAATATGACTGCTGAGATGGTTTTTGGAAAGATCAAGAGTTCTCAAATTACTCAATGTTGAAACTTCAATGGGAATGTGGCCTATTAAATTAGTCTCAGATAAGTTCAAATACTCTAAATTAGGGAGCATACCAGTTTGCAAGAACTTTTGTCTGGAAAATCTATTGTGTGCAAGATTGAGGTGCTTGAGATTCTGGGCTTGGTTCAAGTTATCAAAAAACATTCCACTAAGCTGATTTTCAGATAAATCCAGATAAACCAAATGAGACCAATTAAAACTAAAACTGAAATTTACCTGAAAAATATGACCTTGAAACTGATTGTGGCTCAAATCAATCAATTCCAATGGTCCCTGAAAAATATCAACCACGGAGCCCTGAAAGAGGTTACTCGAAATGTTAAGAGAGGTGATCGATATCATCCCTGAAAAATCTGAACCGCGTCCATGGATCTCATTGCCAGCAAGGTTCAAGGATTTGAGCTTAGGAAATGCAGCAGCAAAACCGTCAGGAAGAGTACCATTCAGCCGATTTGTCGAAAAATCCATGGAAACCAAAGACTGGCAATTCAGAATCCCCTGGGGTATGGTGGACTCAAACCCATTTTGATTGAGATTAAGAACTTGCAAACTGATAAGGGAGCTGATTGCTTCAGGGATATTCCCAGAGAAATGGTTGAAAGAAAGATCCAAGCTTTCAAGTAGACCAAAATTGCCTATGTTGCTTGGGAGGTTCTCAGAGATTTGGTTAAATGAGAGATTTAGACTTTTGAGTGAACCAAAACTCCAGAAATCAGAAGGCAGATCAGTGATTTTATTATTGCTTAGATCCAAGTATTGAAGCTTTCTGAGTTTGCCGATGGTGGTATCAGGAATGGGACCAGATAGACCCAAACCAGAAGCTACCAGCTTAATAACATTTTCTTGTTTGGTATCACAAAATACACCTTCCCATGAGCAAACAGGATTGGAGAAGTTGTGAAATTGAGAAGAATTTAAACCCGTCTTCTGCAAGAAATCAGAAACAAAGAACCCATCTGTATTGGGTTGTTGACAAACCGATGGCTTAAAGAACAATGTTACAACCAAAATGGAATATAGAAAACTAACACCCATTTGAAGATGAGGGGTTTATTAAAGCCCAAGACAAAAGAAAGAAACTAAACCAAACCCGTCCAGCTGCCTCAAAACCCTTTCTCTTTCACAGTTCCTCGATAAATACCACTTTTTTAACAATAAATATATGATTTTGTCTTTACTATGGCAGCATCTGAAACGCCATTAAATCCATAACCACCACCACCGCCCCAAGCCACAGGCCAGTGGACTTTCAAGAGAATTAATTCTAAACTGCGACTCAAAACTTAGAATAGTAACTAAATTTTTTACGCAATCTCGTGTGTCCGGAAAATCCCTAAAGCTCACCGTAAAAAAGAAATGGTGGGTTATTGAGAAGTATTGGGAGCAATTCAGAAGAGAGAATAAATGTTGAGCTAACCTTGTTTTAGGCCCTGCAGGTCCAAGAAAGCGCCAAGAAAGGAAAATAACCCAACTGAAAGAGCTTTTGTCTATATGTCGAACAACATGAAGTTGAAATCTTTTACTGCACCTTTTAAATTGCTTTTTAAATGAAAACAAGGAGGGTTACAGAGGAGAGAGAAGGGTATGTTGGGAATAAAAAACTGAGAGAGTATGGTGGGGTGGTCAGAAGTTGGGGTTTTTATAAACGACATGGATTCAAGGAAAAAAGGTAATGTCTTCGGGGTCGATGAAATTTATCCACTGAGCTGTTGGCTGGAATTCAATGATTCTGCTTTGAGGTTTTGTTCTATTCATCGTCTCTTTCCTCCAAGTTAAATTTTTTATTCTTTCTTCTCTAAAAAAAAGGCAAAAAATGGAGTTTTTGAAAATTAATTTTGGATAGAAATCATTACTGCTAAAAAAAAATCAGAAAAAGCTAGTACTGTTACTCTTCAAAGTAAAAGGTACATCTAGTAAAACTAAAAGCTACGACTGCCCGTCAAGAACTTCAGTATCACCTTTTTTGACAGTATAGTGAGGAAGGTGCTTTAAGGGTTTATCTGCTTTGTTTTGGTTGTTCTTTTTCTTCGAATTTCATTTACCATACCACAATGATGTAATGAAAGGAAATTCACGAGTCAAAACAAAATAAGAACAAACCTTTGCCATTAATATATTTCCTTTTTTTACATTCAACTGCGCTGATAAGGGCTTAAATTTAGAGAAATGCTATGCACAATGATGTTTTGCAATGATTTATGCAATGACCTTTGTTAAAAATAATGGGATCCACTATATAAATGGCGGGTCCCACTATTTTTTGTGAAAATAAGTGTATGGATAAGTGTACTTAGCAAAGCGCTTAAATTTATGAGTTACCTAGTTAGTAGGGTGATCCAAGAATTCTTTGTACAGAGGTTTTTTTCTTATTTAATGATCACTCTAATAACTCTTACAGTAATTATTAGTAGTATTTTTTTTATATATTTTATACTATTTGTTATTATAGTGACAATAATTAAATATTTTAATTTTAATTTTTTTAAAATAAATTATTAAAAATAATAATTTTATATTTTGAGACAGAGACAACAATTTAATTTTTAAAATTCTTTTTAACAATTTAATAAAGATAAATCATAAGAATAAAAATAAATCTTAACATCGACATGAAAATAAGTTTAGATCGACACTGTTGAATCTCGAATTCTTGACCATTCACACGAAATGAAAAGTATGTTTGCCTTAATGTTTAAATAGTATCAGATGCCTCGCATAAACAATGATACAATTAAAAACAAAAAATAATAAAGAATAACCTGCAGGTCATGCAAGTGCAATATATATATAATAAATATATAAAGTATTTGCTTGACGAGGAGTGTGAACGAAGAGTAACGTGTGTTGAATGTTTTTCTTTAGTAATCCATCTTCTTTTTTCTTTTTGTATAAAAAGTGCAACGTGGGACCAACTATATTATATATATAATAATATTTTTTTGATGGATCATCATCAAGAATATTGATGACTATATTAATTGCTAAGCATTCCACTTATTATGGCAAATTTGCGATAATCTAATTAGCTGTTTGATAATGATAGGGTCAACCTCATATACATCATGATTTGAATTTAAGAAACATCGAATCTTTTCATTATTGACTCGATTTTGCTCCTCACAATTACAGTTTTCTTCACTCATCTTTACGCTTCATTGATGCATAATTATTATTTTTTTCTCTCTCTCTCAGGTATCATATTATTGCTATTTGATACTATGTACTAGTAATACTTTTGATGCTTTATTAAGCTTAATTTAAATTAATGATTATGAGTCATGTCCAGAATTTTTTGTTTTAATAAAATAAAAATAAAAATAAAAAATCAGTGTTAGTACTGCTAAAAATTGAGTTATTCAATGTTAGATACTAAGAAAAATAAAATAAATATCTGACAATATATTTATGTTTGAGAAATGAGAATAGCTTTCAGTTTACTAAAAGGTACGTGATTTACCAAAACTACACCGGGCGGGTGTGCTGTGCAACCACACTTTGTATTTTACTCTGTATATTTATATTTTGTATTTTTAAAAAATTTTATCCATAATTTTTGAATTTGTCACTTTCATGCGAGTATTTGGGTTTTAATAGATTTTTTTTTTGCCAATCAAACAAAATATTATATACCACATATCAGTATATATAATATAAGTTTAGAGAGGTTGAGGAGTTGATGATTGTCACGACAACACCAATTGAGAACGGGACAAGTTTAGGAATACAAAATTTAAATATAAAATAAAATAATATATTTATCTCAATCATTAAAAAGTGAGATAAGACACGAATTTCAATATCATAATCTGCCATGTTTTATTTTTTAATAATTAAGATAGATATAATATTTAAATATTATACGTTTATACTTATTCCTGAAAAAAGAAAAGAACCAAGTGGGTGTTACCATGATTTGCATTGATTGATGAGTAACCCGTAAGAATAAATCAAGGAAATTGATATTTTTACAGATTTTTTTTAATATTTTTACATAAAAAATATCGTTATAAGTTTATAACGATAATTTTACCTATCGTTATAGGTCTATAACGACAATTTATATATAAAAATATTTAAAAATTCTATGAAAATATCACTTTCCTAAATCAAAACACACCCCGCGCACCCGTAAGAATAAATCAACCTCCCACCTATAAATTCTAAATCTGTAAAAAATAATTTTATAATAAGAGATATTTTTGTATTTTATTAAATTAAAGATATAATAATTTTATTTTAAAACAATAACATGATATGTCATTACTTTTATGGGTTGGTAGATTAATTAATGGTTTCAGATCCTCAGCTTTTATCATCAATTTAAGAACTCGTTGGCTGTTAGGTACCACTTTTAATTATAGTACAAACAGGCACCTATATTCTGATGTTTTATTTATGATATTATAATTTTTTATTTTTTGTTTCCTCTTCAACCTTTTTTATTTTTTTTTATTGGTAAACAATAGCTCCATTTATAGTATTTTAACACCTAAAATTAAATCAATCTAAAATTTATAACATTTATGAAACATGATTGAATGTGCAAGTCTCTGATTTACTTTATATTTGAATTTTTTTTTCTATTACCTCATTTGATATGATTAAAAAAATAAATAAACCTAAATATTGCCTTCGTCCAAATTAAGGGCGGGTGGGTTCTTTTTCCTCCAAATATTAATGTTTGCAAAGTGGTCACTTATATTTAATTTTTTTTAATAATTATGTTATTACAGTAAATTAATTAATCTATAGTCCATACGAGTAATATTTTTGTTTTTGTTTCACTTTTTTTTTTTTCCTTAGCAGCAAGTTAAATACAGTCGGTATTCTCAGTGGTTTAACATATTACAATTGACAAAATTGAGATACATTTATCAGTTACAAATATGCAAGTATGTAGCTTTCGCTTTCGCATTCACATAGTAAGAAAAAGTATAAATACACACAAATTAAATATAATATCATCTTTATTATTAAAAAATATTATATAACACAAATCTCAATATACAAATATTTTTTTTAATAGTGCAGATAATATTATTTTTGAATATTATATTTAATTTGTGTTTATTTATACTTATCCCACAGTAAAAGATAAAAATTGACGAGCACGGGTAATGATTATCGCGTGACAGTTGTGTGCCACTACAATATTTGTATTACTGGTAAGTAGTAACTAGTTACTAAGGTAGGGTGAAGCGTGGCCAGGTGACAACACTGCATGCATGCTTATAATTCAAACCACCTTCATCTGTACATGACAGTCGAGCCTGCTTCTGACATTAATGATCAACAGGCACCCATATTGTTTCTGCCTATGGGACGTTTGAAGATCCAAGTCTAAAAACTGCTTATTTCATGCAGCTTTTAGGATCTAAACACTACTAGTAATTGAATATTTTTTCACCTGCCCATATCACATTGACCAGATATAATTATGCAACCAAGTCACATGGTCGTTAAAGTTTCAACCTAAAGCATTGGAAAATCTTGAGCCGTTTTTGGTTGGCCTCAGTTCTTCAAGGGTTGCTTGCTGTATCAGAATCCTTGCAACTACTTTTACTACAGGTTAACTCTCACCTTTCAAATTTAAATAAGCTTCTCTCTTTAAGGCTTATATAGCATACATAGTCCTGGTAAACTATCCTTGCCGCCTTTAACTTTGAATTCATGTTCGCATTTCTTGGAATGGATTTGGCCCACTGAAGTCATTCTTGAAAGACTGTACCTTCTTCCGCTTACCTCGATCATATTCTTCATCCCTGATGAAGTCGTAAATTTGAAACCAAGTGACATTGCAAACAAAATGAAGGCAATAACGTGATCACGTTTAAGAGTCCAGGCAAATCTCATGATCAATTTGACCTTAAGCCACACTGATGACATAGATTCACCGAGTTTCAACACAAGTATTAATTCATCGCCTTAGGTCCACAAACTTGTACTATCCCTAATGAATAAAATTGTAGCACAAAGTAAGCCAAATCCCTACTCTGAATCATCTATATTTATTAATCAGACAAAATTGGATTCGGCAACACTAATCCTATTCCAAGTCAACTAGAGGGGTGACCAAACCCACTTAGAAAACGTCTGCAAGGTAGCAAACAAATTACTCAAACTAACTTAAAACAAGCTAACTTAATCCGAATCCATCCCATTTTCAACCCTTTTTGAGTTTGGCCGTGAATGTAGACTAAAAACTTATGCTCAGCACACGTTTCTATAGCAAACGAATTTTACACTTTACAGAAATGTTTCCGTATTGCATTTCAACTTACCACTCATCTGCAACATAATCAATACTGACATTCTGCAAACCACTCAGCTCTGTCATATGCTACGGATAGGATTCTATTTCATCCCAACGTGCAACTGGAATCAAGCAACAAAGGTCAAACACAGTAAGTTAACCAATTTCACTTGACGAATGCAGGATCAAATAACGATCGGGGATTAAACAGAAACCCAAATAATTATCACCTATTGTCTCCTCTAAACCTCTGGTAAGTATACTCATCGGACCATTCTGCATTGAGTCGCTTCTGCTATCTCTTGAATTATTAGGTCATCTGTTATCCAACTGGCTTCCTGCTGATGAAACTATGCTAGAACTCTTTCGTGATCGATTAACGACTGCAAGCACAGCACCATTCTGACCAGTTCTCTCTCTGAACTCTTTGTTAGTGACGCCCATCAAAAAATTACCATCAGAGTTTGATACCACATTATTTTCCAAAAAGTTCTTCTCTTTCTTCTTCGAACCAGATTTCTCCCTTTTCTTTGAGAGTGAGCTGAACCAAAAAATGGCATTGTCTTGTATCTGTCGGAAGTGGATGGCTCAAGATCCAATGGTAAACTGTCTCCATCCAACAAATGTTTCCGACTGAGATTTGTGGTCCCTGATGTGCACTTTTTACTTCTTTTATGCTTTTTCACACGCACACTTAAAGATGTCCCAAAAAGGATCTTGGAGGTAAGATGCATTTTTATACTCGGACACTTCGACAGCTTCTTTGCAGCCTTTGGCTGGATTTTCCTTTAAGAACATTCTTTGGAACAGATACAGGTTTTGCTAGAACACTCTTTTGAACTGATATAGATTTTGTCATTGGCAGGCATGATAGTTCTGCTGATTTGGTATCTGCCATTCCCTGAACATTATCACCAGACTTTTTGCAATGAAAATTAAAGAAATTATAAATTGACAAACTAAACTTGAATATATTTAATGAGATAGATACTTACCTGACTATTTTCCCTTCTTGCTGGACTCGAAAACATTACAGGGAGGACTTTTTCCATTTTTCTCGTACTAGGATCCAGTGATGAAGCTTCACCACCAATCTAAACGAAAGAAGACATATCAATGTAATACATAATAAAATAACAAGCATATCACCTGAACTTGGGACTAAAAGCATTAAATACCTCTCCAGCAGCGGCCTTCTTTATCATTGAAGTAACCCCAGAAGATCTCTGAAGGATGCAGCAGTTGGATGGTATAGCAATTGAGGCATCAAGATCTTTTTTGGGGTTTCTGTACTCATTGCTGTTTGGTGATATGGTACCTAAGTCGCTTAAATCTTTACCAGTAACGGATTTCAGAATGCTGTTGCAGCTGGGTGGTACGACAACAATGTTGGCAGCAACTTTTTTAGAAATTAGAACTTCTATCTGGATCACATTCAACAAGTTTAGCAATGCTTGTTGTGATCATAGCATTATCAGGTTTAAAGGCACATAAGAGCCCTTAGCAAAAGAATCCTGTTGTGGCAAACATTCTCCATCTTTTCGGCTTGTAACGGAAGATCCCTTCACAGAATCCTTTACCGGTGGTATTCTTGAAGAAAGTTCCAAGGGAGCATCCTTGTTAGGTTCCAAGCACTCTGCTTTCTTTAAGCTACTAAGAGTCTGATTCGGGACATCATTGGTTAGGGTCTCCAGGGATGCAGCTGTGTTTAATGAATCTCTCTGAGAAACCGCAGCAGCAGACATTTTATCATTTACTCTTGCCTCAATTCGACCACTTTCAATGGTTCCTTTCAATTCTTGATTGAAATTTAAGTAAGGTTTATTTCTTCCCATGGCATTTGTCACCGTGATCTCTTTCTGAGCAACATCAAGAAGCTTCTTTGAAGCAAAATTTCTTTTATCTCGATAATAGAACATGTATGCCTTCTGATCCAAAACCTTCTTCTCAGTAACTTGAACCAGCTGTCATCAACAAATGCAGTAAAAGTAAACTAAAAAAAAATCAAAAAAATAAAGGAATATTAGACTATGCAAACTGCTGTTTGGGCAGTAGTAACTATAATTGGAAACAGCGAGCCTTCTTCCGCTTCTCCCAACTTTGTCCAAGAGATTTTCATATCGAACTCGGATCTCAAAACAGTACCATATATAACACAGATTTCATGCCCACTCACAACAGTGGTTTGGCCGTGTAAAGAAGAAGGGAAAATCTAAACAAAAAAATGAAATGTGGTAGAACAATATATAGCAGAAATAGTGGGCTTTGTACAATAGTTGGAAGAGTGACAAGAAGGTAAAGAAGACCAAGCAGAATACCACGAGGAGATTATGGGAACATGAATGAAGCTGTTTGTTGTTATCAATCCGTTTCCACAGTCCCACATTCATCATTACATCATGAATAATGGTTTAGCTCAAAACAATGGGGGAGGGGAGGGCAGAAAAGAAGTAATTACAACTCTGAAGCCGTCACAGTTTTTTTTAAAGAGGCGTGTAGCTACCCAACACCCCGCAGCAAGTGCACAAGGACAAAAAATAAAGCCTAAAATCTCAAACAATTTTATCCAATGAACTCCTAAGACCCAAGGGCAACACCCATTAATGAAGTTATCTCTTGTACCCGATTGTGAGTACCACATGCCGCTGGATGTGCGACGAAGCAGTAATAGTGCCTCGAATGGGTGCTCCACCCAGCATGAACTAAAACACCATAGAGAGTGTAATTCAAATCTCCATCCTGCAGTGTATACGTAGTGGGGGGGGGGGGGGGGGAACAAGAACAATTAAAGTTGTAAGAGAAGGAATATGTATAATCTACATGACACTATTGCCACCAGCAACATATACCAACTACATGATGCTGCTGATCAGTACCATTTAAAAGTTATTAAGAAAACTTGATTAACGTATCTGATAATAGGTCATAAAAAAAATTGATCAGTTCAAATTTTATCCCCTTTATAATCTGTGATCCAAACAGATTTCTTAACATGCTGAGAAATCACATATATCTTATGTTCTAAAAAAATAGTAAAATGATATTTATGTTCCAATTTTTACCATTTGAGGGCCCTTAATTTTTAGACTGCAGCAAGTGACATGTTAGTCCCTCACATATTTTAAACCAAATAGTAAAATGTAAAATACATCTTCTATATATGAGTAACTAGTATGTTATTTGCTACTCCCTCCGGCCCAAATTAAATGTCCAGTTTTGACTTTTTAAAGTCAGATTGATCATTTTCAAAACTAATTTTTGTATTATTTTTGCCAAAATATAGGTGAAGAGATTATAAACAAAAGAAAGTATATACAATTTACTATCAACCCCAACTTTTATAATTTTAAAACATATTTATATATGCTTAATTAGTAATTTTAAAAACAGTTAATTCGAATTAAAAAAGTCAAAACTAGGCATTTAATTTGGGAGGGAGTACAATCTAAAAAGTAGAATGAAGCACAAATATCACTTCTACTAAACATATACTGAATATATTTTTAGCAGTATGTTGAGAAGATATATAGGTAAATGTGGTTTGATTTCAACACCTTAAAATCCATGGCAAATGCAACTAAAAATAGTGTTCTATTAAAATGAGACAACGGGTGATATTCATGTTTTGTAGATTTGGCTCACCGCCAAGTAATTTACCAGAGTGCACATGGAGACACCATCACTAATTCCCTTGCCAAATCATGTTTTCATAAAGACAAAAACTGGTGTGAATTTTTGCACCTTGTCTGTTAGTTTAAAAATAAGAAAAAGGAAGAGAAAAAAAGAGAAATGGAATGTGGTTGACTGGTTGGTCATCCTTTTTTCTTTCCTAAAACCCAAGACAATAAGAGAGAAAACGACTCCGCTTTTTTTTTCCTCCTCTATTTTTTTTCCTTTTCTTCTCATTAAAATCTCCAAGATTTTTGGGAAAGTGCATTTGTGGAGTGAAACAGATGCCTTACACCGCAAACAAAATGCAAAAATACGAGGGAGGTACAAAAAGAAATAGTAAAGAAGTATGCAAATACCGAGGAACGCATAGGGTGTTAAACTTTTTTCATTTTATTTCTTGACTAATTCATTTAATTCTTCTACACAAACTATTGGAAAAGAAAAATACCAAGAGTGAAAGAAACTGCATTTTATGCCCAAGAAATGTGTAGATACCAAGGAAAGCATGAGGTGCTACCATGGTAGAAGTTATCAACTAATTAAGATTTCAACCACATTGATATTCCCACAAAAATGGAAAAAGCTTTTCAGGTATTTAGTAAATATCCTATCCACTGTTCACTGCACTCAATAACGAAACTCCAATTGAATTTTTAAAGGAAACATGGAAAGGCGTGCATGAAACAAGTGGCATTTACTGAAATATTCAGAGTGCACACAAATTTTTACTAGTTTCTAAATTTCAAAAATGTTTTTTTTTAAATGAAATATATCTAGTACCCTGAAATAAGTAACTAAACTTACATGTGGATCAGTTACGAAAGGTTTTAAGTCCAATGTAGGACAAAAAAGAATCTTCTTATCGATCTTTTGTCCAGCTAGATGTGAACCAAACCCCTTTAGGTGGATGGTTAGAACATAAGGTGCCTTGAGAATAGTAAGCTGTTTGAGAGCCTTAACTTTCTGCTTACACTACTGCCACTGATAATGCCTCTCCCCCTCCATCTAACTGCTCTTTGGCAGTGAAATGAGCGAGTGCCTTATATAAAGATTAAAGACTCAGCCTTCACAATTTCAAGGCTCAAGTCTAAGAATGGTCAAACTTGTTGGAGCAAAAGGAACACTGCATGCATTTCACCTGAAACAAGCAATGAGACTGTCACCAAATGAAAAGGCAGGAGCATAAGAACTGGGAAAAATTCTCCGCAGCACCGTCAGAAACTCCATTCAGAAATGTTTCTTACATTTTACACCATTCCTTTATATAGATTGATCTTTTATATAGATTGATCTTTTCTTTCCGATTATCATGTTATCTAATTCCATGTCTATATTTTGTTTAAAACAATCTCTAATTTAAAACCCGCATAACTAAGCTTAGAATCAAAATACAAAATAATATTTACCTTCCTTATTCGCATTTTTTCAATATGCAATAGTAAATAATCTAACTTTCAGGTCTTCTAGAGTCCTCAAAATCTCTTCATGTCTTCAAAAAAAATTGTAATTCTCGAAAAAAATACACGAAATAGGTTCAAGAATCACTCGATTCGGAGTTAACATGAATGAGCTACGAATTTTTAAAATTAGGGCTAAAAACAGTGACAAGAATCAGAACATGTTGCGGTTTCTATCAATTTAAGGTAGAAAAATAGTGTCAAATAATTTTTCTTTCTCTCTAACATTAAAGAGGACGAAAATTTGAGGAAATAGGTTTCGGATTCACTCAATTTCGACATCAGATGAATTTATTATGATTTTTCTAAGGGGCTGCAATTATAATAGGATTAGGGTTACATCTAACACTCTTTAAATACAATTAGAAAACAATATATGAGTTACCAAACCCCAATGGACTCCTTAATTTCAATTTTATTTACTAAAAGAATTTAACTTTCCAAACGAAATAAAAAATAATTAGTAACTTGTCATTTCAATTCAATTACCCTTTTAGGAAAAATCAAATTAATATTTAATTATTAAAAAAATCCAAGTTATTACACAAATAAAGCTACTGTCATGTCAAATTATGCAAGTCAAGAACTATTTTGTTAATTAAACTTCTAATGACATTTCTCTATAATCAAGTAGACACCTAGAATAATTGAAGTATTGAACTTCTAATAACGTTTCTGTATAATCACGTAGACTCCAAGAACTACATGTTCGTACATATAAGTCCACTTGTTGTACACATGGATTTTAGTGCATTTTTTATTTTTCAATACGAAAAAAGAAATTCTTTTTCGTTTTTACCCAAGGGAAGCTACTAACTTGGGTTGCAAACATAAGCATCACCACACCCCAGTATTATAACTTGTTCGATGCTAAATATTGTACTATTGCAGTTATAGAGTTGGCCACATGCCAAGTAAAAAGACTAAACTGCTTATGAAGGTCTAACATGAACTTGTGAAATAACTGAACCAACGAGGAGGAAGATCCTGTACCCAATTCTAGGATTTAAACATGGTGGGACAACAAATTAATGCTGATTCAATTTCATTTTCCATTTTCTTGTGTATATATTACTTCATTATGTCACTTATTTGAAGTCCTACACTTGCTCAGAGCTTATTTTCAGATTTGCTCCTAAAACAATTTAGTTAGATTGGTTCCCCATCGCTCTACTTATAAGTGTACAAGGGAAGTAATTTAGTATAATCTTACAATAGGCAAGGGGATGTCTGGATATGAGAACTGATAGAAATTAAGAAGCAGAAAGAGAGACTCACGAGAAGTTTGATGCTTTCCGCTCTGTAATTATGCTGCTAAAGGCTCAATGTATGTCAGACACTGCAATACTGAATTCAAAAAACAAGTATTTCCAAGATTTTCCAAGCCAGCACCCTGAAAATTATTGCTAGCATCATGATACTGGATATCTTCAAACCAAATCACATTTCTACAAGCAAAAGAGACAAGGAAAAAGACTGAATATATACATGATGCCATAAGAATTAAAACCATACAATATAAACTCCCAAGGGAAAAAGCATTGAATCCACACAAAATTTGGCAAGGTGTATCCCATGAAACAACATAATACACCAAATGGAAAAGGAAACAAAAGAAGAATGCGGAAAGCAGTATTTGAAGGAGCATTTGAGACTTGAGATGATTAAAAAAAACACAATAACATAGAAATGTAAATGACCAACGACTGAAGTTATGACTCGTGCCAAAATTTTATATTCCACCCATAAGAATGATTTTGCTGGGAAAAATACAAAAATAATATAAACATAAATTTCAGTAAAAAGAAGACACAGTTTAGAAGAAAAAAAGAACCAAAAAATTATATTCATCGCATAACAATGATTTGGATGGGAAAATACAAAAATAACATTTAGTACAGTAATTGGAACCATATTTTTGAGAAATGACCATTCAAATGATACAAAGAACTCAGACTATGAACAGAATTCTATTTTACAGATACCATACATAAAATCAGCAAAATAAAGCACACTCGCAACTCTCCTGAAAGTGATCCTAAAACAGAGCTCAGGATCCACCCCATTTTCCTCCGACCCATCTACCACCTTCTTCCCATTCAGAGTCGGTTTGGGAACGTGTCTCTGTGGATTTGAGCTGTTAGGGTTCAACGAAAATTTCCGCCTCCATTACTGAACCCAGTGAATGTTTTCCGGGCTAAATGGAATTCGATTTTCCTCTGCAATTGAGATAAATCTGATGACGAAACAGTTAGGTCGGATAACTTATCTGGGTCGTTGGATTCTGAGGGGTAATTGATCGTCAGAGTTCTATCAGCCATCATTGGAGACAAAGTATTAGTTCTGTACATAAAAGCCTCTCTCTACGAAAAACTATATATGTGTGTGTGTGTGTGTGTGTGTGTGTGTGTGTACTCTTTCCTGTATCTAAAGCCCTAGATGAAATGTATGAATTTCTTGTAGATAGAATGCGCCGCGTTGAGATGTCGGCTCTATTACAGAGAGCAAGGGAGAGAAGGGAAGAAATCAAAACAGAGCATTAAACCCTACAAATCCTCTATTCCAACTCCCTCCGAAAAACATAGTAATAATTAAAATTAAAATAATCTTGGGAGAAATAATTTAGGAGTATAATTAATGAGTAACATTTTTTAAAAATTATATATTTTAAAATTATTGAAATAATTAAAATTTTAATTTAAATATTTTCTGCTTTATATTTTTTATAAAACTAATAATAATTAAATAATGTGAAAGTTTTGCTTCTTTGAATAATAATAAGATGAATATAGGTTGTGATTTGCATATATATTAAGAAAATGAAAAATTATGTTAAAAAAGCTAATAAAGTTTATAATACCTTAAAAAAATAATACAATTATCTTATTAATAAGGCTAATGCTAAAATTTCAAAATTTTTAATTTTAAATATGTAATATTTAATTAAATATAAAAAAAAATTATTTTATAATATATTAAAAAGTATATATTGAATTAATATAGTAATAAGACATCATTTAATATAATGTTTTAAGTAAAAATTTTGATTCACTTACCATCATCTTAGTATAGGCAGTTTGATGATTTGAAATTTAAATTTTGTTTTTGAACAACTAAAACTTAAGTTAATGATTCAAAAAAGATATTAATTAAAAAATAAAATAAGTTGGTTGTGGTGTTATCACTAAAGAGACTGATCGCCACTTGTATTGTACTTGTATATATTTATCCTCAGATGCCCCTCACGTCCTGGTTATCCTCGTACACGAGTGGGAAAAAAACATTTGTGTTCTAGTACAACCATGTTCAGGGTAATATGTACGTTATTGGTCCAATCATGGAAAGGAGTTTGGCCAATGTGAGAATCATGTCAAATTATTAATATGCCGATTCCACTTTCCTCTGCTGGGGCAACTGTTTGGAGCTCTGGTTAAAAACTTAGAACAAAATGTTTTATTGTTGGTTCTAAGAATGGTGTTCTTTAGCTATTTACAGGGGAAAGTGAAGTCACTTAGGGAATCCTATAAATGGGAATTTTTAAAATGCTTATATTACTGCTGTTATATGATGTAATTAGGGATAACTCGTGCCTGAAAGCACAGTGCAACTAATATAATAGTTGAATATTGTATTCAATATTTCTAAATTGAAAAATCTAAAACTGTTGTAGCCAACCATTAATACAAAAAGATTAATACTTAATCCAGTCATAGTTTCTTTTTGAGCTAAACATTAACGTGTTACTCATTCTCAACTTAAAATTAGTTATTGACAGGTTTAAGCAATTAATTGATTGACGATAGCGGACTTAAATTTGTGTAATATAGTATTTTCGGGTATCCTACACACCTTTCCTTTATTGACAAAACAGAATGAGAAGTTTGACAGCATTTATTTGCTTCTAGTATATCTAACCATCGATCAATATGATCCATGAACAGTATTTTCTGTGAAAAAATGGTAGTACTGCAAGCCATTTCGTGAGATCCAATGAGGGGAAAAAAAGATGTAAAAATCCAAAAAAAAAAGGTTTTTGCATATATACCCAAAAATATAAAATGAGCCTTCTAAATCCAAATAAAAAAGTATTGTCATAACAATAACTAAATTGTATCACCATAAAAAATTTTCTTTATATTTTTTCTTGAAATTGGACAAAAGATTTTCATACCATGAATCAGAACCTACTACAATAGTTGCTTTTGATATAGCCCGAAAAAACACCAAAGAGATGATACGTAATTGTTCGTGACTAAAGGCACGGCGTAGATTAAAATTTCAAAAATACTCTATTACCTAAAAACTCTTTGCAACTTAAAATAACTTACAAATCAATTAGAATGAATCTGAACCGTCCCCGTGATTTTTCTGCCCAAATCAATTTGTATGTCAAAACATAACGACCACAATACCCGACAAACAGAAAAATGACATCAATGCCAAAAAGGTGACCCATGTTGTTTACGTGTAATTTTTTTTTATTATTATTATAATAATTATAATTATAATTATAATTATAATTATATTTATATTTATTATTATTATTATTACTATTATTATTATTATTATTACTATTATTATAATTATTATTGATATTATTATTATTAGTATATTATTATTATTATTATTATTATTATTACTATATTATTATTATTATTATTATTATTATTATTATTATTATTATTACTATATTATTATTATTATTATTATTATTATTACTACTACTACTACTACTACTACTACTATTATTATTATTATTATTATTACTACTATTATTATTATTATCATCGTTATTATTATAATGATTATTATTATTATTATTATTATTATTATTATTATTATTATTACTATTATTATTGTTATTATTATTATTATTATTATTATTATTATTAATACTACTACTACTACTACTATTATTATTATTATTATTATTATTACTATTATTATTATTATCATTATTATTATTATTATTATTATTATAATGATTATTACTATTATTATTATTACTATTATTATTAGTAGTAGTGTAAGACCCCGAATTTTATGAAATACAAAATTTAATTTTTCTTCATATATTTTTTTTTTGAAACAGTAAGTGGTTAAATTAACAAAATTGAAAGTTAAGGATGTTATGTGCAAATTTTATTTTGTCGGACAATATTCGCTTTGTCGGGGAATATTCGTTTGGTCGGGGAATATTCGTGCCGTACGACGGCGCCGAAATAATAAATTATTGGTGGACCCCACAACGGAATATTTGTCGGATATAGAAAACGACAGAAGTAACCTTTTTAAATAAAAATAGTCAACGGAACTGTTAAAATACCGGTGATAAAAGAATAGTAGCATACGGTAGTTTATGGTATTTTCTGTAGCACACGGTACTCTACAGTAACACACGGTATTGCATAGTGTCTCATATTATTGGTCTGATAATTGACACCGTAACTGTTACGCATCATTTCATCGATAATTCTCACTGCATAATATTTTATATTATCAATTCAATAATTGTTGTTACACAGTATTTTGCATTATTGATTTAATAATTGTCATTACACTGTATTTTATATCATTGAGTCAATAATTGTTGTTGCACTGTTTTTAAAATTATTGAACCTAATAATTGTCACAGTAACATATGCACAGTAATTCACATTATTGAATCAATAATTGTCATTACACAGTAACGTATGCTTTATTTTACATTATTGTTATCTCTATTATGATGTTATTTAAACAGTTGTATTTCATTAATTTATTGACTTGATATCTAAGAGCTAACTATACTGTATTTATAACAATTAGTCATAATAATTGAATTGATAAAGTTATTTGTTTATAATATAAAGTTAGGTGATTATTAGGTGATATGAAATGAATGGTGTAGATTAAAGTGTGAATTATTGTTGAATAATTGAATTGATTTGTTTATAATATAAAGTTAGGTGATTATTAGGTGATATGAAATGAATGGTGTAGATTAAAGTGTGAATTATTGTTGAATAATTAAATTGATTTGTTTATAATATAAAGTTAGATGATTATTAGGTGATATGAAATGAATGGTGTAGATTAAAGATAATATAATATTTGAAATGGATGGTGTAGATTAAAAGGTGATCTTTAAATGAATGGTTTAGATTAAATGAATGATAAGATTTTTGGCTATAAATAGAAGCCTTAACTTAAGGATTTTTCATAAACTTCCTTACTTGTTCTTTCTTTCTCTCTCTAAATACTTCTTGTGAAAGTTCTCTCTAAGTGTGCTTAAGTCATCTTGAGTATTTGTGAAGATCTATAAGTATACGTGTACTATTCAAGTTAATCAACCTCATTTAAATCAATATCCAGTCACGTGTTACGGTAAGGGATACCATCTTTTTCATCTTCCATTATTCAAACGTACTATGGTAAGGGATTATCATTATTTGATTCTCGATAATAATATTGTTTCTTCCTTACTCATAAGACGTGCCTTTTATTTCCATATATTAAATTGTGGGAATAACCTTACGGAGCGGATTGCCGCCTGTTGGTGAATAACCTTTCGTATTCATTCATTATTAATCTCTGAGAATAACCTTACGGAGCGGATTGCCGCCTGTTTGGTGAATAACTCTTTGTACTCAAATTCTATTAAATTGTGGGAATAACCTTACGGAGCGGATTGCCGCCTGTTGGTGAATAACCTTTCGTATTCATTCATTATTAATCTCTGAGAATAACCTTACGGAGCGGATTGCCGCCTGTTTGGTGAATAACTCTTTGTACTCAAATTCTATTAAATTGTGGGAATAACCTTACGGAGCGGATTGCCGCCTGTTGGTGAATAACCCTTGTATTAATTTCCTTCACCTTTTGTTAATCAAACCTGCTACGGTAAGGGATATTATTTTCTTTCATACTCCTAAATCGAAATTTATTATGGAACTATTGCTTCTATAATTCCTGAAAATATTATATGTTCCATAATAGTTGAACTTCATTATTTCAACTGAACCTTCCTATTTACGTGAACCTTTCTATTGAATTGTAATCGTTATTCTGAACTGTGGATCTTGAATTTCACTCCACATCATGTTGACAATTTGGACATTATTTGAATCTGTACAAAGTAAACTTCCGATACTTATTGTTATCCTATTTCTTCTGTTCATCATTTATATCATTCTAATCATCCAAAAATCAAGCTGTTGTGAATATCTGTGGCCGGGGGCACAGATGTGATATATTTGTTGAACAGATGATAGGTTAAAGGCGATATAATAGGTTAAAGGCGATACATCTGTTCGGTGTCTTTTATGGCACGTGGTGAATGTTCTCTTTGGCCCGTAGTGCAAAGATGAACTGTTGTTTGGTATGATTATGACCAAAGGCTGAATCTGGTATAATCATGACCGTTGGTGTTATATTGAATGTCTTTGGCCCGTAGTGCAAAGATGAACTGTTGATCTGCATGATTATGATCAGGAACTGTGAATTTGTATTATCTTGACTAATGATATTTCAGATGATAAAAGTTGATGATGTTTTTCCTAAAAAGAGAACCGAGTGGACATTATAGTCTGCATTATTCTTCTAATAGATTACTCATTCCGCTGCTATTATTGATCTGAACGTTGTTTAAGAATTTAACTGCAGTTTTTGATATAAACCTTGTAGTCTATTGTATTCTATCAAGAACTCAGCTGTTGAAGACTAATGATAATTTATTCGTCATTATCTTAGTCATGATATTCTTTACTGGGCTATTTGAGCTCACCCTTTCTTTTGTTCCATTGTTTTTCAACAGGAGATGAAAACATAACAGGGTCTAGCCGGGGAATGGAGTGAGGGTCCGAGGAATAGTTATCATAGTCTTCACGTTTTGTAAAATAGTGTGGCAATAATAGTGAAGACTTAGTTGTGTATTATTATACACTGTATTGTTGTACGTTGTGCTTTGTTGTAATAATTTTGTTGTAGTATTTTGACGACTCAAGTTTGGGCTGTGTGGGCTCAGATTTGGGGGCGTCACAGTTGGCATTAGAGCTTAGGGATATGGTCTTTAATGGAGATCTGGGGTAGAACTAGGAGGGGAGAGACGAATAGAATCAGTCACTAGTGTGTCCTACCTAAAATAGATTTTATTATCTAATGAGTCGATTTGAATGTAGGAACATGAAGTGATGAGTCAGTTTATTTGAACTAACATTTATTTTGTGACCACAGTTTAGTATGGCATCTGGAAATCAAGAGGTTAACTATGGAATGCCTGAAGCAAATGTAGCCGAGAATCAAGAGGCCCCAAACAATCCTCCTGCCAACTCAGGAAATAATGTTCCTGATAACATGATGAACGATGGATTCTTTAGGAATTTCATGCAGTTCATACAGAATCAAGGAAGAGGAAATCCAGTCAATAATAACGGTAGAAACGCTGGCAATTTGAGAATGGTCACTGTTAAGCAATTTAAAGAATTAGGACCACCTGAATTCCACGGGAAGCCTGACCCACTCAAAGCGGAGGCATGGCTAAAGCAGACGACAAAAATACTTGATGTCTTACAATGCGCTGATGATCAGAAGGTGCCATTTGCCACTTTTATGTTACGAGGTGAGGCGGACCATTGGTGGGAAGCGGTAAAACGTATCCAACCTTCAGCACTCGAAATGTCTTAGACAGAATTCGAAGAACTGTTTAACGAGAAGTATTTCCCAGAAAGCATCCGCCATATGAAAGAGGTGGAATTCATTAAGCTGGAGCAGGGAAACATGACAGTTTCCCAATATGAAGCCAAGTTTGCCGAGTTATCTCGCTTTGCCACCCATCTTGTGGATGACGAAGCACGAATGAGTCGGATGTTCCTAAGAAGTTTGAGATTCAAAATTCGTCAACAACTTAGCTCTCATAAATTTAGTTTGTATTCAGATGTTGTAGATAGGGCTCAAAGGGTGGAGCAAACAGATGAAACATTGCAGCCAAGAGTTAATGATCAGCATAGAGAAAGGAGTGACAACAACCACAGGAACGAGAACCATCGAGGAGGTAACCAACACTTCGGTGGTAATTTCATACCAAATAACAGAAGAGGAGAATCTAGTGGGAACAATTTCAAAAGAAAGAGATTCCATAATAATTATGGAAGGGCACCAGCACCAGTACCAACACCAGCACCGACCCCAGTTTCAAGGGGAGAAGATCGACCACCAGTGAGATGCTATAGGTGTGGTCAGGAAGGTCACATCAGCCCAAACTGTACACTGCAGTCCAAAAAGTGCTACAGTTGTGGGAAAGAGGGTCATCTTGCGCGGTTCTGTCCTGCCACAAAATCAAGTCCAGCTGCAATGATGATACCAAAAGCTAGCGCGGATAAGGGAAAATCTGTAGTTCAAGGGAGAGCTTTTGTTGTGACATCCCAAATGGCGCGAAACTCGAACGAGGTGATAACCGGTAAGCTATTCATAAATTCTCGTGAAGTCTACGCTTTGTTAGATACTGGCTCTACCCATTCTTTTATCTCACCTGCATGTGCTCAGCGTTTAAACTTAACTCCTGAAAATTTGGACTTTGACTTATCAGTTGAAACCCCATTAGGAGAAATGACCATTACATCTACTGTCTATAAATCTTGCCTAGTTCAAATCAACAACCTCACATTACCTGTTGACCTTATTTCTTTGGAGATGCATGAATTTGATGTGATTTTAGGAATTGATTGGTTGACTACCCATCATGCTAAAATTTATTGTTTTCATAAGATTATTAGTTTTCATATTCCTAATCAACCTGTCATGCAAATTCAAGCAACTAAACCATTGAAATCTATAACTGTTATTTCTAGCCATAAAGCCATTCGTTTATTGAAAAACGGATGTCAAGCCTTTTTAGCTCATGTCACTGATTTGAACAAAAATACGTCAAACTTAAATGATATTCCCATTGTTAATGAGTTTCCTGACGTTTTTCCTGAAGAACTTCTTGGCTTACCCCCAAACCGTGAAATTGATTTTTATATTGATCTTGAACCCGGTACCAAGCCCATTTCCAAAGCTCCCTACCGAATGGCTCCCATTGAACTTCAAGAGTTAAAAGTCCAACTACAGGAATTGTTGGATACCGGTTTCATTCGTCCGAGTGCATCACCTTGGGGTGCTCCTGTTCTATTTGTGAAGAAGAAAGACGGGAGTATGAGATTGTGCATTGACTACCGAGAATTGAACCATGTCACCATCAAGAACAGGTACCCGTTACCTCGGATTGATGACATGTTTGATCAATTGCAAGGCGCTCAACATTTCTCAAAGATTGATCTCCGTTCTGGATATCATCAGTTAAAGGTTAAAGCTGAGGACATTCCAAAGACTGCTTTCAGAACTCGTTATGGGCATTATGAGTTCTTAGTCATGCCTTTTGGACTAACTAATGCTCCTGCAGCTTTCATGGACATGATGAACCGGATATTTAAGGAACATTTGGATCATTTTGTGGTTGTTTTTATTGATGACATCCTCATATACTCCAAGAGTCGCGAGGATCATGAACAACACCTGATATTGATACTACAAAAGCTCCGTGAAAACAAATTATATGCCAAGTTGAAGAAATGTGAGTTCTGGCTTGAGGAGGTCGCGTTTATTGGGCATGTGATTTATAGTCAAGGAATATCAGTCGATCCTGCGAAGATTGAAACGGTACTAAATTGGGAACAACCCAAAACAGTAACCGAAGTCCGAAGTTTTCTGGGTCTAGCTGGTTATTATCGGTGATGTGATTAGTGTTATGACAATACTTTTTTGTTTGGCATTAGAGGACTTATTTTATATACTTTTGGGTATATATGCAAAAGTCTTTCTTTTGAATTTTTACATTTTTCCCTTCGTTGGATCCTCCAAATGGCTTGCAGTACTACCATTTTTTCACAGAAAATACTGTTCATGAATCATATTGATCGATGGTTAGAGATACTGGAGACAAATAAATGCTGTCAAACTTCTCATTCCGTTTTATCAATAAAGAAAAGGTGTGTGCAATACGCAAAAACACTATATTACACAAATTTGAGCCCGCTATCGTCAATCAATTAATTGCTCAAACCTGTCAAAAAATAATTTTAAGTTGAGAATGAGTAACACCCTAATGTTTGTCTAAAAAAGAAAGTATGACTAAATTGAGTATCAATCTTTTTATATTAATGGTTGGACTCTCAATTTTATATGGAACTAAGAGTCCACAACAATTTTAGATTTTTTAATCTAAAAATATTGAATACAATACTCAACTGTTATATTAGTTACACCGTGCTTTCAGGCACGGGTTATCCCTAGTATATATATATATATCATGAAGTTAGTGATTATTGTGAATTATTTACTGGTCTTGTGAATTTATTTATTATAATTCCGAGGGTAACATGTTATACATATTATAATTTAGTTTCTCAATATATATGACCATGGAGTGAGATTTAATGTAATACTACTAGGTGTAAAAGTCATACTTTGTTCCCAATTTCTCAGGCTTTCTGCACAATAAATAAACGTTCCACTCGTATCTCCCGGACTGGACTTGTAAAATTCAAATCCATCATATAAATGATCACTCATTTTCATCCCAATGTATTGCCAGGCCGACGTCCAAACCCATTGAGAACGTTTATTGACTGAAATTTGGCTGACCTAATCAATTTGATTGGTATTACTACTTCTTGTAGCTATGCTTTAAAATGGATAGAAATAAAATATAACTGCACGAGAAATTTAAATTTTTTGTCTAATTCTTTTGCTCTCGAATTTTTTAATGAAAGAAAAAGTAAAAAACTTAACAAAAAATTTAATCGCTTCTTTTGCCCGACCTTCCCCTCCAAAAATGAATGGATTTGAATGAAAAATTAAAAAACATAGGATCACATTTTATAATCCCTATTATATCATGTACATTATAAATATAATAAAATTAATATAAGGAAAAAATTATAATTTAAATGTAAAAATTAAGTTTTCTTTTATAAATTAAGTAACAATATAAAAGAAAATATAAAACTTTTATCTTATTTTTTTTTATTACAATTTTATTCTTTTATTTTCTGTCACAAACTCAAGAGCAACAAGAGTATTAGTAGTTGTCACTTGTTCGTTTAAAGAAAAACATGATTATTCAATGAAAGAAAGAAAATAACTTAACCGTTCTATTGATGATTTCATGAAGCTGAAGTAAAACAAACTTCACTTTAACCATATATATATATATATATGAGATATCTATTCATAATAATTGATTGTTAAAAATATTATTACAATAATCATATATAAGGACCAATTTAATTAAGAAAGTGTGTTTTCTAACGACAGAACCTTTATTATTAAAGTTGGCCTTGTCGCTAAGAACTCTAGCGACAACAAATTTTTTCACCTAAATTAGTCTCTATTTATAATTATTATAACAGTATTCCTAGCAACCACTTACTATATATATATATATATATATATATATATACTGATTCATAACAATCCTTCAACACATTTGGGACTTCTATAATTTATTCTCCAACAATTTCTTAGATTTTTTGACGTTGAGAAAGAATAAGAAGACACTGTTAATAATAACAAAAGTTGATTGCTTATGGACTCTTTCAATTATTATTAGAAAATAAATAGAGAAATTCAATTCAAGAGCGCACAATATACGAGCTGACTTTTTTCCTGCCGAACTACTAGTCGTCTACCACCCCAGAAAAGAATTTAATTGGAGAGATACCTGTTTCTTGAAACCCGTCAAACGGTCAATATTAATAGGAGTCTGTCTACACGACGAAAACTGGACCCACCCCAGATCTTTACTAATTTATCAAAGCCACCGTTGGCAATGTTCAGTTCGGACCAAATTGGGCAGGACAAACGTGGAAAGTGCAGGGAAGAAGAGAGGGAAGATAAAATCAACTCAGACTATTTCATTGATATTAAACTACTCCAATTCTCCAAATCCACTTCACCAAATCTTACAAGATTAAAAACCCACCACACAAATCCTTCCCTCCTCAATACCCAGATCTTAGTTTCTCTAACTTTGATCATATTCCTGGTCGTTTCCTCTGTTTCTCTAGCTGTGTTATGGTTTCCAGCTACAACTATAATTAAAGTTCGTTCGCTCGAAAATTCTGGTCTGGTCCATGTTATTTCTATCCAGTTCTGCTGTCTCTCGCGTTTCTTGAATTTTGTTCTTTAATTTTCCCCAATTGGGCAAACATTTTCAAGTTATATTAACATAATCTGCACTTGTCTATCAATCCATGTATTTAATATACTTATCGAAGATTCAATTGTTTTCACGCTCCTGTCTTTCCTCTTTGAAGTCAGCTTTTCTTTGTTCAAAGTTTCAATTTTTGAAGTCATCAACTCCCCTGTTTTCTTGGCTTCCCAAATTCAAATTTCCTATTTGGGTCTCTTCCAATTTGTGAGAAATTGAAACATAGTAATTCAGAGAGACAGAGTGAGATTCAATGTTGGAGGTAAAATCTATGAAACAACAGCAACAACCCTTGTGAATGCTGGGCTGAATTCATCCTTCGGATCAATGCTTGATGAAAACTGGAACCTCCAAGTTGAAGATAGTACCGCAGAACGCTTCATCCATCGAAACCCGGATTGCTTTTCCATCCTTCTTGACCTCCTCAGAACAGGGAACCTCTACACTCCCTCAAACATACCTGAAAAACTTCTTTACAGAGAAGCCCTGTTTTATGGCCTTCTCGATCATGTCCGGACAGCCAAATGGGGCCCATTTGATGGAAATAGGCTCAGACTATCGGGGTCCATCAATGGCCGTGAACTGCCATTCGTGCTGGTCCTGACGGTGGGTGCTGTGTGGCTCAGGGTAGTATGGTACATGTGTTTGATTGGATGCAAGAAGAACATCCTCCAATCAATCTTGATTACCAAAGGGTTAATGATGCAGGATGGATTGATTTGGACCACTTAGTGATCAGCGCCTGTGAGCGCCTTGGTCGTGGGGATGGTGGGATGGGGTTGTTCAGTGCATCAACAGGGGAACTCAGGTATAAATTTCATGTCAGACATGAAAATCAGGTAAAGAGTTGCACAGCTGGTGCTTTGGGTTTTAGTTCAGATAACAAAATATTTTCAAGTTGTAAAGGTAGAGCAATGAGTATGGAATTGGTGTTTGGGACCAAAACACTGGACAACAGATTGATTTTTTCTATGAACCACCCGGTTGGTCACTCGGTGATGCTGACAAACTCCAATGGTTAAATGGTACAAATTGTTTGTTGGTGTCAACTTTGTTTCCGAGGAAAGACAATTGTTATATTAGTTTGTTGGATTTTAGAGACAAAAAAATGGTCTGGTCTTGGTCCGATGTTGGAAGTCCTATAATGGATGAAAGATTGTCGGATGAGAGGCAGGTTCGTTATGCAATTGCCATGGAAGACACTAATTCTATTTGTGTGGTAAATGAGTACGAGGATTTAGGGTTTATGGATTTGAGAAGTAGAAGTGGGAGTATGAGATGGAGCTCAAGAAGTTGGTTAATGAAGGGGAAAATGCCTGATGAACTGTGCTATCCCAAACTGGCATTACATGAGGGGCAGCTCTTTTCTTCCATGAATGATAGTATTTCGGTGTTTTGTGGTCCTGATTGGGTATTAACATCCAGGCTTGGAAGAAGTTATGGAGGGTCAATTTGTGATATTTCCATTGGGGGTGATCGGCTTTTTGCTCTTCATAGTGAAGAAAATGTGTTTGATATGTGGGAAACTCCACCTGCGCGGATTATCTGATTCCGGTTAAGGCTTTCTTGGATCTTTAGAATTGAGATTCTGCCATTTTTGATTCGAGTATTTTTTGTTTGGATTGTAGAGGATGGAACTATAGCAGATGCATACAGGTTAGGAGAAAGCTATATATCTTGTACGGGGTTTCATCAGAATATGATATTACAAAAAACTGAAACTGTCGCGGTGCCTCTGCTTTTCCCATTTCTTGGAAATTGGAACTACTTGCTTCGAGCTCTCTTCTTTTGAGCAAAACCCTTTTCAGTTTATCTTTTACTTTTACTTTTATAAAGATGATATGGGTTTTACATCTCATATTTTTTTGGCCTGAGCCACAAATCTGATTCGAGTTAATAGTTTCTGGGCACCAGACAGACATAACTCATAATCACAAGCACAACAAACAAAACCTCTTTCCTGCAGTTTTGCCTACAGACTTCACTGGTACATGCACCTCCTACACCGGGTTTAGTCAGAAATATTTCCACATTTTTATGACTATACTTGTAAGCAGAAGGCGTCCATTACAAAATACAGGCCGGCCAGTGCTAGAAAAAAGAACAGATACTACCCCAACATATATCGAAGAGCTCTAACTGATTCAAAGAGGACCTTGTTACTTGAGATTATTAATCCATGCAAAAAAATAATCACTTGGAACAAGACTGTGAACTACCTTGAAGCTTCTTTCTATAAATTTTCATGTATTCAGCCTCTCATAATATATATGGAAATAAAAAATGGTCGCTAGACATTGGGAAAGCACTTCAAAAGAGATGATGATAATAGCATGTTAATTAATTAGGCGGTGGAGCCCAACATGCACCAATATATTATCAAGCATAATCAGGCATAACCTTTTTAAGAAATGTAATTGGATGGGATTCTTCAGGGGCGATCTCGTCAAAGCCGACATAGTTTTTCTCCTTATCGTATACATGACACACGGTCAATATCGTCTTCATTAGTCGCCAATTCCATGTAGCCTCGTTCATATACTGTTGATGTAAATAGCAGATAAAACAAAAGTAAATTTACTAGCAACATAATGCCACTTTGATGCAATGTTACCATCTCTTCATGCAATTATCATGTTCCTTTGCGCCTTTCTTTTTCCCTTCTTTTTAGTACAAGGAAAAAAGGTCATCTGACTACTATCAGAAAAAAATTAAAATAGTTTCATGGCGATGAGATGAAATTATTAAAAAGTAATAAACTGTAGTGATGCAAAATATAAAGAAAAGCTAGTTAGTCATACTTTTCCCCAATTCTCTTGGAGAGATTGATGAGCTGCCCGCAAATTGTAGCTTGGAATCCTCGAAGAAACATGGTGGGGGATATGGACATTGATATCATGACACAGGATCTCTATCCTGTTGAGGAGAAATAAAGATTATTAAGCAGGTTCTTTTTGTTTATAGTTACGCAACTGAGAACTAAATTAATAGGACTCTGCAACTATAATGGTTATAATTCTAAAGACTTGAGCTAATTGATCTGGACAAAATATAAGTATAATAATACAGACTATCTCCTTTTCACACTTTCCTTTATGGTTTCATTACAATATTGGTGACCGAATTAATAGTGGCAGATAGGGAATGCTTGAAATATCAGGATGCGTTAAAATATTTGTACAACTATAGAAATGGTTAATAAAATTCATCAAGCTTGCCCTACGTTACTTTTGATAGAATTAGAAACAATGAGAAAGAAGGATAAAGGAGTGGAATATATATAATTAAGGGCGGGGTGAGAGAAAAGACAGAGAGATAATGTCGGTACATAAGTAAGATGGGAGAAAGGAATGTAAAAATATAAAAAAGAAAGAAGCTATTAGAAACTGATAGTGTAGCCAGCATTATTGCACTCTCCAGTACTAAAAAGAGCACAAATATATTCAGATTACGAAGGACTACTTCAAAGCTCTGTCAAGGAAGTAAGAAAAATTGGCCAAAAGAACCGAATGTAAGACTGTTCCCAATATGTTTTATTTCTTCTCTCAGAAGTATCTTGCCCATTCATCATTGCTATTCAAACATGCACTCAACCTACTTATGCAGGTATATTCTAACAATTTGTTCAGGGAAATAATTAACAGTTAAAGTAGAAGGGATCCATTACCATCGAGGATAGTCACAATGAATTGTGCCAGTAAGCTGGGCCTGAGCTGCATTCCACTCATCCGAGGATTTGAAAGGTATGTGAGGAGACGTGTGGTGGACCATTGTGAAAGTACTCATCTGTGGATTTAATGGAAACAGAAGTGTTTAAGATAGATGAACCAAGTTTCTATAAAATGATGAAGCAATCAGACTTGAGGTTCCTAAAAAGTAACAGATTAGCTAAATTAATCGACAAACTCAAGTGTGGGAAGGCTGACTGAAAGTAAATAGTGGGCCAGTGGCAAATCTAATATGCTAGGACTTGACCTACCCATCCACATCAAGTCATACAAACTCAAATTACTTTACACTTTTAACTTGGGAATTATCAGTAACAAATTTAGCGGAGTAAGGTACTGTAATGAAGAAGAGAAAAATCTGAAATTTGCCATTGAAATGTTCCGACCGAACATGTAAAAAATCAAGTTTAAATTTAGTGCACAAAGTTCTGGATCAGAATGGAACAAAACACAGAGTCTGATACCAAGATCTATGGAATTCTTAAGGTCTTACATAACTAAAACTTAAGACTTGTAATTAGGCCACCATTATGGCAAAATATCCAGTGGGGTCCAGGCAGTTACGTCTGAATAAGGCACACTGATCCCAGGATTTTCATTCACTTTGATGTTTCGTTGACTCAACAATGCAAAACAAACTACATGCTTTTTTTTCTTTTTCATAAATGAACCAATCTAACTGCATCCAGAATCACAAGGAAGAGGTGAAAAGGTCATATTACCCAAAAGTGATAACCCAACCATGGCATTAACCAGAACTTGATCCATCCTATCATCCCTGTCTTGAAGACAATCAATGGCCATCCAACTGCCATGAACGCAAATACGCAAGCCAAGCTTATCTTCACCCTTTGAACTTCATTCAATCTGAACTTCTTCAAATCAAAATGCCAGATCAACCTAAGATAAAAGGTGATAATAATAAGATAGATTCGTTCCTATCAAGTCTAATAATAATTGTTTTCGCTCAGAAAGAAAATATGACACCATTATTGTCATAACATAGCACTTTATCAAATGGAATTACCAGTGAGCTATAGACATCCAAGGCCGTAATGGGCCGTAAGCAAAAATAATTGCTTTACGGAAAATTGGGCTTGAATTAAACTCCTCAATTTTAGCAGGGTGCCAAGCTGTATCCTCCAACAACCTGGAATTAAGGTTGGAAATTTATGATTAAATATAAATTAGAGGATACCGATCTTTCAAAGAAATAGGCATAATAACCCCTTCCCATACAACCCAGAAATGAAAAGAAAAAGAAAAAGATAAAAAAAAGCATTTGTAGTGTGTGCTTGGGTGACACAAACATTTGGACACATGCACATATATACAGAATGATGTGACACATAGATGAAGTTGTTAGCGGAACATTAAAAAGAAATAGAAGATAACTAAACCTCAGTTCACGTTTAAAAAAACACACACACAATAGGCATTGTTAGTGATACACAAGATGTTCAGATTAGTCAACTGAAAATTGCAATGCCAAACCCTGATTGGATTTGCAATAAAGTAATAACTTTGATAGAGCTGCAGTCTACATTATATTCTACCACTAACCTATTCACTCCAATATCATTCAGGATTCTAACAACAATTCTTTGGAATAGAAACATGGATTGGAGTTGTAGATTAATAAAGCGAATAAGGACACCTAGTAAAGCTTAACATAAATTTATAATTTATAAAAAGTAAAATAATTATCTGTAATCCTGCTTATTCCATTTAAATCAAAGTAAATTAACTAAACACAATGGCCTTAATTAATTGAAAGAATTTCTGGTCATGATCAACATATGAGTCAGGAGAGGTAGAAGATATTTTGCTTTCAGAAACCAGTTGGAACTTTGTGCAGGTGGCCCAAGTGTGTCAGTGAGCAGCATAATTATTGGCAATATATTTCGAGCGGCATGTACCCCAAAGTTAAAAACACAACGACAATCCTATCAGACTCCAAGACGGTGATATATTCTGTAAATTTAATCAACCATTGTAATTCTAAGATCTGATTGCTCAAGCATAAGTGTGTCGTATAAGATATGCAATGCTTGTAACACTTAACTATGCTGCCTCCATGCAGCATTCAATAATTACTTGGTAGAAAGGCTGATCTGTTACTTCTGGAATGTGGCATTAATAATCCGATATGTTTCCTTGGTAGGAACTGACTTAATTAGATTAACCCAACAAGATTGTTAATGTTGTTGGCAAATTGTAAAGGCACATGCCGCACACCATGCACGCGTAAAGCCAAAACAAGTATTCTAGTAACTGAAAAACTGCTGCATATTTGAAACTCTGTATCACCAAGTATGTCAAGTTAAAAACTAGAATTCCCATTAAGGCCCGGATATATGAAACCATGTAACTACTGCGTCTTTGTATAACATAATTATCTTTTATCTAGTATCCACTTTTTTTCGAGGTAATATTTCTCCCAGAAATAATGTATGTAATTCAACTAATATAGTTTTGAACAATAAAGCCACGGAAGTAAATGCACACTGCAAAATTTTAATCAGACCAGATATTTAATCACTTAGCATTTTTAGTTAATCTCAGTTTTTGAGTAAACCATCCAAATGCAGAAAAGAAGATGCATATCATTTAAAACACAAATATTATGTTCTTATAATATTCTCCACATAACAATGCATAATGGACACTAGACAAGTGACTTTATGAGCAAAATCTATCTTATGCCAACCAATTTTATATTTTGACAAAAACAAATAATAAAAAGAATGTCATACTGACATGTTTGTTTTTGCGTGATGCCGATCATGCTTAAAACGCCATGGCTCATAGGGGTATACCAGCGGCAAAAAGGCCAAAGTTCCAACAATGTCTTCCAGCAATTTGTTCCTTGAGAATGATTTATGTGCACAGTCATGGCCTATAACAAAGAACTTCAGGGGGGGAAAAGAAAGAAAAAAGTTGGATCCATAGCAGATGAAAAAGACAAAACAAACTAAGCCATCATTCAGTACTTGGAAACCAGAAGGACAAGAATATGGAAAAATTTGAAGAACAGAAATGAACAGATAATTTGGATTATATCAATTTCTCTTGTGGGACAGTGAGAAACATACGGAATTTTCAACTTTTCTTATATTAAAAAAAAGAGCATACTTCCCTCGGTGTATGAACTTAAGGCAGAAAAGTAACAGGAACCAATCAAATGCAAAGAAAAGAAATACACAGAACTTACCCCTGTGATTGCAGTTCCTGTATATGCCCAAGCCAGAGGAAGTAGATACCATGGGGCTTTGGAGATCATGAAAAGTCCCAATGCATAGGAAGTTACAGATATCAAAACTGACTTCCATGCTTTTACATCATCAATCTCAAACACCTTTAAACAAAATTTTGATTAAAAGAAAGTACTAGAAATGCCAAGAAGACTTCAGTTATGTTCAACAGGTTTCATAACCATATGCATATTGAAGGTCAGATGTATATCACAAGGCTGGTATCCAGGCCAAGCTTTTCTATCATATTTATGGTATCAATATGAAATTAAAGAAATGATAAATGCCTGAATTATTAATTATCATTCATCACTGAATGATTAATTTTATAATTCAAAATGGGAAGAAGTGTTCGTTACAATCTTAAATTTGGTGAGAAAGTTACTCCAAGTTATTATTGAATAGTATCATGTTAAAACTAATTGAATGTGTTGGGGTTTAGATGAGGAAAACATAGTCCACCTAGAAGAAGTAAGCACAAGAATCCACGTGGAAGATAATTCCAAGATTTTATATATAGAACATGGTGTAAGGAATGGGAGGAAATGCAGATTAGGATGCTGTTAAGAGTTAGTTAAATAAAATCAGCTATTAAGGGTAGTCTAGTCTTTTCATTTGCATTAGTCAAGGCACCATGGTCATTTAGCATATATTTTGATAGTATCGGCTGTTGTGCGTGAGAGTAGAAATGCTTCCAGAATAGTTCTAGAACGCTGGATTCACCAATATATGTGTTGGATTTGTAACAGATTTTGGCATGAATGAAATTAATCTGATTTCCCTCTCTCTCAAATTCTCTTTCCCCCTCCTGAATTCTCTCTAAATTCTCACTAAATTATATCTCCCTACTCTGTTCTTCCCCCATTCTTCTTCTGAATTATCTTCTGTTACTGAAATTGATTACTACAGCTGCTAGATATTGAATTGCTGCTCTCCAATTCCTTACACATGGTTGATCAGACAATAAAAGAGAAGAATAGAATTTGGGTGCATGAATTCAATACTTTTGGTAAGTACCTTTTGGGGGAGGGAATCAATAATATTCTTCATTGTAACATTAGCCGGAAGTGGCTCTGCAATTTTCTTGAAGCCATAACTTTCACACAGTTGTTTTCTATATTCTATGCTGTCTGCTGGAGAAGATGCAGCCGGAACTGCTACAGCGTGAACAAGTTTACTCTTTCTCAAGGGAATTAAATATTTTTGGTGTTGGCTTCTTCTCTGGGGTAGATTTTCCCACTTCAAGTAATATGTGCCTGTCTATCATCATAAGCATTATAAGGTGCTCATATAAACTGATATAATTAGTTACTATTAGAGTTTTACTTTTTAGAGTTCTGCAGGTGCGTGGTGGGTGCATGAATGGAATAAGTATAATTAGTTACAGTTAACAATATATAATTTAAGCCAAAAAAGTAATGCTCCCTCCTTTCCATATAAAAAGAGTCCCACTTACAAAATTTGCAAATTTTATGAAAAAAATACATTCCAAAATTACCCCTAAATTTATGAGTGTTTAGTTTAATAGTTGTGGCATATGATAGTAAACTTTTTTTAAAAATATTAATAATAATAAAACAAATGACGAATTGGACTTTTTTTTAGAACAGAAGGAGTAATTTTTTAAACAAGAGAACTAGTTTGAAGTGTAAGGAAAGCTCGTTCCTTCTAAATTCTAACAATGGATACAAGGAAAATACATCAGCTCGAGCAGTTGAGAAAAGAAATTGCAGAACTACAATTTTTTTAGTCAACCAACTAAAGGAGCAGATATAGAGTCTTAAAATCAAGACCCAATTCTTTTCAAGGATTACTCCAGGGAACCCAAAATTTTATAATTGCTCTATATTTTAGACATATAAGGGCAAGCAATGCCAATTATAAGTAAATATTGGTACCATCCTCAATTAAAGACTGGGTTTTGACCGCCATCCCAAAAGTAACCAAGAAGACCACTAATAAAGATCAAACTCAGAATGAAACCAAGTTCAAGATTATACTAAACGATATGTAGAAAACAAAGAAGACACATCTCCCAACTTTCAGCCACCAACCCATTAGAGAGAGAAAGAACGAAACAAAAATACCTGGAGTATTATGTCGGAAAAATTTAGGGGTCTGAAGTGACCTTTGTTGAGAGCCCTGTAATTAATCAAAAGTACATTATATATAATTCATACTATTAATGAGTTAATAGGACAATTTCATAAACAATTCGCAGAGTTAAAGGAGAGAGTTCGTTTTACCATGAAAAGGAAGCTAGAATCTGCAATTCTACAAGCCATTTGAAGCAGAAAGGAGACCCCCCACTGAAGATGATAAGCCAAAAGGCAGCCTTCCTTTTGGCAATGGGTGACTCTCTGCTGCAGATAATGGGCAAGGAGGACCTCAAAAGAAAAGAGACCTCGGCGTCTTATACTCTCTCTGGGCCTCTGGCAGTCTGGGTCATGTGTGTTTGTGGGATTTTGTGGATTGGATGGAATTTATTTCAGCCCATTGGATATGTGGTTTGGTGCAGCAATTTTGCTTTCTATACTCCATTATATTTAAAATTAACTTTTTCTGTTTAGATTTATGTTATCAATAAAATTTAATATGCCTTAGAAAAATAATTATTTCACAAAAAAATAATAATTGATAAATCCCTTATCATAAGAAAAGAAAATGAGATTCAAAGCACTCATGTGATATTTGGTGAAGTTAAATTTCTTCACAAGTTAGCATACCCTTGGAATTTACCAAACATCTAGCTTTATTATTATTATTATTATTATTATTATTATTATTATTATTATTATTATTATTATCCATAACTTTACTAAATATTTGTTTATGGACATTTACTAGGGTCCTTTTATGAGTTTATAAGGTTTTTAGACATCTGAAGAACAAGTTAGTTTAAATTGGTATAACAATTATTTTTTAAGTTATAATGAAAAACTTAATTGAAATTGTCGATTTCATATTCACACCTTAAAAGTTGTAAAGTTGAATTCGTTAGATCCTTGTAGTCTGTAGACAAGGCAACGAGACAAGTATGATAAGTAGGACGTAACTCCTCCCTACCCGCCTCATTTTTTTATATATTTTTCTCTACAGTAATTTAATTTTTTTAAATGAAGAATAAAAGAAAAATAACTTCTTTGTAATGTTAAACGGGGAATATTCATAAATATTAACAGTGTATGGATGACATATCTTATACTTGATTAAAATTAATAATTTGTATAAGAAATAAGAACATTAGGACGAATAAGGGGTATCATAGCTTTGAAAAAATTATAAGTTACGTCTAAATTGTAGAAATTAAGATAAAAATTAATTAATTTATTTTTATAAAATAAAAAATATATATATTTAATTGTGTCTATCGAAATGAAATAAACTATTAGCATGCCCGCTAATTAATGGTGCATAAATGGCATGCGCCCTACGGTCCGGCTTTGATATAACTTGGGCCCGGCATGGTCAAGACCTGATCTGGCTCGGCCTAGCCTGAGGTCTAGGGTCTGGACTGGCTTGGTTCATCCAAAACTCGGTCCGACCTGTCAAATTTTTTTATTCACTACTTCAATTTTTTCACTGCAGACGAAAATTTCATCTTTGTGACAACTCATTCAATAAACAAAATTCAATTGACATCTTTTAATACGTTTATTCATGTATATTTGTTTATATAAGAATAAAAAAAATCATGAAAATACATTGACTAGTGTAATATATAAAAAAATTCATTATCTAGCTAGTAATTTACACTTCTTACATATCGTTCATTGCATATTTATTTTAATAAATACTTTGCGTAACAACTACAAAGTCATTTATAAAATAATAATAATAATAATAAAGATATTTTTCATTATTGTAATTTGAAAGTTGTAACTTGTAATACATTACTTTTAATTAATACATCAATTAAGTTTAAAATTTTAATTGATATTTTAATAATATTTAAAATTACTAAAAAAAATATTTGAATAAATCGAATCGAATTGGACTGGACTGGCCTGACCCAAGACCTGGTCTGGCCTGTAGGTCTCAACAGACCCCCTTTTTGAACGCAAAGTCCGGCCCGACCTAACCTACAGGCCAAAAGTCAAAAGTCCGGTCTGGCCTGGTCAACAACTAAGACATGACAGACCTAGGCGGGGCCAAGTCAGATTGACCTATTGTGCATGCCTACCGCTAATAATGCTTTCGACAAGACCATGCCAAAGTATTTTAATTGTATATTTCAAAGTATTTTGATTGAATTGAATTTTGGAACGGCGAATAATTGTTTGTTTTATTTACCCCTGATTGGTAAATAAAACAAACATATTTTCCCCTTTCCTTCCTCTCATCTCATTAATCAAATCTTTTTCTCCATTTCCACAAAATAACTCATAATTAACTACATGGTTTAACTTTAGTTCCAATTTTTCAGTCATTCCGTTTACACGCCGTACCTTTCCCTTGATTATGCTAAACAAACTCCTTCAAACTTTAGTCAGATGAGTAATTTCACAATTTACAATGAGCTGATAAACAGAAATATATTAATAATACTAGGAGAAAAAAAATAGAATCACGTGTAAACATGTGAGAATATTCTAGCGCTGTGTTCAAATCGCCTTCTTTAGAAATATAATACGTGTCAAGTGTGTTGAATATGATGATTAAGCTGCTTTAATTTATAATCTCAGTCCTCATAAACCTCTACTTCTACATATTTATTGTACGAACTTCGTTCAGTTACTAGACGAAAGTAGTAGATTGCTTTGAGCCATCAGTCATGGCCAGTCCCTACTTCTTCTTCTTCTCGATCTTTATATTTTTCTCTCAGAAGATCAACTGAAGTAATCTTGCAACTATGCGAGTCATTCTATACTTTACCCCACCCGAAAAATAAAATTCACAAACTTTGACAAGAACGAGAATGGTTTATTCTATTTCAACGGACAACAACTAAACACAATTTTTTTACATTTTACAAGAATTAATCATTTCATTCTTACATTAATTCCTGCGACCCAAACATATCATTATTATTAACTTAGGTTTTTAAAGCAGTTGGTAATGGTTATATAATGTTTAATTAATGCCAACTACAATAATTGACTTATGGGGTGCGTGGTCTGTCAATAAGTGTAGTTGACGGAGTGAATCATGTTCTTTTATGTGCTTGCGGTTGTGCAATTAAACAAAATGAAATTTAGTTGATTTTTGATTTTGCTTGCTAATACAGGTAAGAGATCGAATAGTGAAAGGTGAAAATTGAAGTGCCATGGCGGATCCAAACTTAAAATGGGAGTTTGTATCGACCGAGTTTCGACATATATTATCGGTAGCACTTCTTTGTACTGCTCCAAATGAAACTGACAGACCAAACATGGGAGAAATCCTACATAGACTAGAGAAAACACACGTCGTTGCTATATGAAACAAAATGCAACCTGCTTTTTTGGGGCATCATATTCCAAGAATACTTACTTTTGTTTCCTCGCATTACAAAGTACCTTCCTTTATGTATAGTCGTAGATAATAATGATATGTGAAAAAGGTCCCCTGTTTTCACATATCATTACTAAGGTCATGTTTGTAATAAGTAAACAAATTAAGGTTATGTTTATAAAAAATATGTTTGAGATTGTATTATTTGTTTTAATTTAATATTATTTTGAATTATTTAATCTTTTGAAGAAGTATTATTAATCCCTTAACATGTGACTAATTATTAGTCTCATAAAACTATTTAATAACTTAAAATGGGGATACTATTAATTCCACATGAATCATAAATTATATAATCTCTCATAAATAGTCTTAAAAATGACAAAAAAATAGTCCATAAGACTATTTAAAACACTATTAATCCCCCATCATAGATAAAATAATTCAAAATACTATTAAAACAAATAATTTAATTTTAAATATATTTTTTACAAACAAACATGGCCTACGTGGTTCAAAGATGTCTTAATGCCAGTATTATCGCCTTTGTATTAATTGGAAATTCTGCAATTACAAATGTTGTATATTTGTTTTAACCTTCTTTTCTTTTTGATAGCTAATTAATTAATTATCCTGTATACTTTAAATGACTTCTATCAACAGCTAAGATAGTGGAATTATGCAAGAAAATTTATTCATTATATTAAAATATTCTTAATTAAAAACAGGCAATTATAAAGTTTTGAAGTTTGAGATTTTATATCATTATTACATTTTTTTAAAAAGAATTTATCATTGTCATTATTAGATCAATCCACTAAATTAATTGCGATTGATATATTTTAAGAATAAATATAAATATATTATAACTAATCATTATTTAAAACACTATATGAATTTTAATTATTAAAATATAGAATTTAACACAGAAATTTATATCAAATTTTATATTTTAATAATTAAAATTTATATAATATTATATATAATATTCGATTGTAATATATGTAATATTATTTATATTTTAAAGTGATATGTAGCTATTGTGGTTAGATGTGAGATTGGCTTTTTCTTTTTAATTAATAATAACGAGTGTTTGTTAATATTGTAAATTAAATTTAGGCGGTCTGATGACATCATACGTGCCGTTTCAAGGAGTAGCTCTGTACGATTCATCTGATCCGACCGACCGACCGACCTTTGTTCGTTCTTTCTTTTCCCTTTTTGTGCAAGAAATAAGAAAAAGTGAATAAACTCAAAAAGTGCATAACAAAATTCAGTCATCGTCAACAATCTCATTCTGGCCATAACTCTTCTATATTTACTACTCCAGATTTTAAGTAGAGAAAAATTAAGCTGAATTTCCATAACATCGCTTCAAGTTTCCTTCAAATTCCCCTGTTCGTATACATATATAAAGTTTGGTTGATTGGGAGTAGGACGGAATTTACCAACCAGGAGTGGATAGGAGTTAGGGTTTTTATAAAATTTGAATGATTTTGCTGAAATCTCATGGCATTATTTCGTAAATTATTCTATCGAAAGCCACCTGATGGGCTTCTGGAGATCTCCGAGAGAGTTTACGGTATATTTCCTTATTGCCCTCTTTATAACCTTTTATATTGCTCCTATGGAGAGGAGCGATTAAATTATGTTCTTACAATTTCTGTCCTAACTGTCCTGTTTGTCTGGTGGTTGGTTTCTCATTCTGCTAGTAATGAGGTCTATATAGAGAAATAACAATGTATTTTTTGGCTTTGATTCTGTCACTAAATTGAATTGAAATCCTGTTATCTGTTTCCGCATACGGAAAACATGAAAGGAAAATTGTTTTGGGAGACCCTATTCTAGTATTGAAGTTCACTAAAAGTGAAAGCCTTCTTCAATCAACTTTTTTTCATTTATGTAGTATTCTTTTTTTTATTGTTCCAGAAATTTAGGTTCATTAACTAAGAACAATTACTTTTCACATTTCCAAGTGGTAAATGCAAATTCTATCTTAGGACAATATTTTGGATCATTATTTGATGCAGCTGAGATAAATAGCCAAGTTTAGAAGTGGCATATGAACTAAATTTGGACTTATCTGGCTCAAACAAAAAACTTTCTCTGTATCCAGTCGTTGTGTAATGTTTTTGGTATTGTTTTGAAATTCCAAGATTGTTTTAATTTGTCGAGTGATGCTTTTCAAATCTTTTGCATATGTAGTATTTGATTGTTGTTTCACAACCGATGCTTGGGAAGCAGAAGAATATAAAGGTTACGTGGGAGGTGTAATGGGTCAACTAAGGGATTACTACCCAGACGCCTCAATCTTGGTATTCAACTTTCGTGAGGGAGGGGTACCAAGCCAGATTGCTAATGCTTTGTCCAAGTATGATATGACTATAATGGACTACCCTCGGCAGTATGAAGGTTGCCCATTACTCCCTATGGAGGTGATCCACCATTTTCTACGATCTAGTGAGAGTTGGCTTTCACTTGGGTATCAAAATGTACTCTTAATGCACTGTGAACGAGGTGGTTGGCCTGTTTTGGCTTTCATGTTGGCTGCACTCTTAATTTACAGTAAGCAATATTCTGGGGAGCAGAAGACATTGGACATGATATACAAGCTGGCTCCACGCGAGCTTTTGCATTTTCTCTCACCTCTAAATCCGATCCCTTCTCAGCTAAGGTACTTACAATATGTATCAAGGAGAAATGTGGTTACGGAATGGCCTCCGCTTGATAGGGCACTTACATTGGACTGCATCATTATCAGAATGATTCCCAACTTTGATGGAGAGGGAGGTTGCCGGCCTATATTTCGAATTTATGGACAGGATCCTTTGTTGGTTTCTGATCGGAATCCTAAACTTCTATTCTCAACACCAAAACGGAGCAAGGCTGTCCGACACTACAAGCAGGTAAATTTTGCTGTTCTTTATGCCATTATTTAATATTATTACATGTGAGGCTGTTCATTATCCTCGTGGACATAGAAGAAAGAAAAAGACAAAAGAACAAATTTCTTTGTTAACCTGATATCGTTTTGTCTAAATATTAAATCAACCCATTAAAGTTAGCTGGGTTATGCTATTTGTTGGGGACTCTATTTTTCCCAATGCTTTCAACTTATTTGCTCTTTGTTATGTATTCATATAAGCTTTTAAACAATCATTAGTTGGAGCAATACTTTTCTTATAAAATGCAGATGTAAAGGCAGATAAGATTTTTCTGCATATGAATTTTCATTTTCAAAACTCTTTTGCATGAATGAGAATATGTGAAGCATGGACATGAACATTGGTGGATATACAAAATATAGTGCACTGGTTTTGATAAATTTTGAAATCACGAGGATATAAATTGGTGCACATCAATATCTAAAATATATAGGCATATTTTATGCATTTGTGTTGTGTTATGTATAAGCATGTAAACAATAAAAAGGGATTTTCTTAATATTTTTGGGAAAGATAATTTTGTAATGTGTGTGAATGTTTTTTCGACAAACAATTTTCTATCCAAATGAATTTTTGAAAGTATATGAACTTACTAACTTATTTTTTTTTAAAACTCATAATTTTAGCTTTATGTTGTATCAATCTGAGCTGAGATTTAATTCCATATGGTGTACACAATTCAGTTCTTCTGAATGAAGTAGTTTAGCTATCTGAAACTCTAATTATGTTGTTTCTACAAGTATTTGGTACTGTTCTGTAGTTGTGCTTTTACTTACTAGAGTGGCATATCCATTTTCAAGAAGAAGCGGACGTGTCTCCCAGAGAACCGAGAAATGAAATTATTTTCAGTACGGGATATTTAGTTTCAAATTGTGGATATAAATGTGAGAGTAATAAGCTTGCAACTTCTCTAAAGATTCACTTTCTCATTTCTTTAGTTTAACCTCTTTATCAGAAGTGATCTCAATGCCATTCAGATTCATTTGGGAGATCTCTAGGCTTTAAAAATGACTCAATGAGTTGAAATATATGATAAAGTTTGCTATTACTTCGCATGACTTTTTGATTAAATGAATACAAATTTAAATGAAAGAAAATCCATTTATTCTGCTAAGCTTTAAGAATGGAGTTAACATTATTAAATATAGCTGATACATTGTGTTTTTACTACTTTTGCTTGATATTGTTGACACTTGAATCTAATGAGCTTCCCCTTTCCTCTTTCTCGTAACTACTATTCACTTGTTATTTTTGCTCGCTTATATTGACTACTTCTGCTGCTTGGCAATTTTAATGACGTGATAATGTCTGCAACATCTTCCTATGTTGTTGCAGGCAGAATGTGAACTAGTTAAAATTGATATCAATTGCAACATTCAAGGTGATGTAGTGCTTGAGTGTATCAACTTACATGATGACATGGAACGAGAAGCGATGATATTACGAGTCATGTTTAATACAGCTTTTATCAGGTCAAATATTTTAATGCTTAATCGCAATGATATTGACATGGTGTGGGATTCTAAGGATCAATTTCCAAAGGACTTCAGAGCAGAGGTATGTTTATTAACATGTAGTTAACAGTGCTCTTTTGTAGTGCTGTTTTCCCCACAAGCAGCATCAAAATATACTTATATATTTAAAAAATTATTATTTGGATGAAGGCTCTTTTCTCAGAGATGGATGCTGCTGCTTCTACAGTTCCTGTAGATTTGTCTTGTTTTGAGGAAAAGGAAGGCCTTCCTGTGGAGGCATTTGCTAAAGTTCAAGAGATCTTCAATAGTGTGGATTGGCTAGTTCCTAAGACAGATGATGCAGTAGATATGATCCAGCAGATAACTGCCTCAAATAATGTCCAAGAAAAGTTAGATTCTGGTTCTGGTAAAAATCTAGATAGTAATGCTTTATTTATTCGTGTAATTCCTGAGAAGCATCAAGATGAACAGTCTCCCAAAGCACTGGAAAATGACAGTAAGAGCTCCATATACTTGGCATTAGAGAAACAGTCCGTGGTCTCACCCAGACTGACTCGAGTTGCAGATGTGAGTGAAGATAAGGCTAAGACAAAATCTACAGAGTTCAGAAATGATCCAACTTCCCCGTCGCCACTGTCACCACCGTCACCACCTTCTCCATTGCAATCTTCCTTCAGTTCTTCTGCTACAGTGGCTATTGCTTCTCCTCGTCCACCTTCTTTGCCAGAGAAGCCTCAACATCTATCGACCTCTGAAAGTATGCATCCTTCACTTGTAGAACAGCCCTACTCCGACATACATGAAGGTGGCCAATCCTTATTGGTTAATCAAACTGCAGTTGAGACTCCATCAGCAGGTATTGTTCCCAAGGATTCAGTCTCCAGTCCTCCTTCCCCTTCTGAAGGCCTTGAGATTGCTCCATCAGCTCTTCCCACTCCTTGTCTGGTTTCGGAGGAGAAGTCTGTTTCTGGAACTAGATCTCCTCCAGCTCCAGCACCACCATCACCTTCAACTTTTCCTGTGAAAGATCCAGCTATTGGCATTGGACACTATACATCTTCTCCTCCTCCCCCAACGCCACATGAACCTCAAACTCCTCCTTTGAAGGACAGTACAACACATAGAATTGGAACATCCCCACCTCCTCCCCCGCCACTGTCAAATATCCCCTTCCACTCTTTGCCGGATAATACAAATGCTAAATTTGTACCACCTCCACCTCCACCTCCACCTCCACCTCCACCTCCATCTCCACCTCCACCTCCTCCCCTAACACGGACTCCGCCTCCAATCCCCATCCCAGCCCCACCCCCTCCTCCCCCCCAAACACAGACTTCGACTTCAATCCCTTTGAAGAATGATAAAGATAGTAGAACTGGGCCTCTTTCTCCTCCAACTTCTGCTTTGAGGGAAGACCAAACTGTTACATTTAGGGCGGCTCCACCACCACCTCCTCCACCTACTCCGCCATTGAAGGAAAATTCACCTTTGAGAGGCATTCCTCCTCCACCTCTTCATTTTGGGCAAGCTTTACAGACTACAAACTCAGCGTCAGTACCCCCACCACCACCTCCTCCTGTTCCCAGTTCTTCATCCAAGGATCCTCACTCTCCAGTACAGAATTCTTCACATGTTCCTTCCGCACCCCCTCCTCCAGCTCCTTCTCTGGGTGCTGTACAGCAACAATCTCTTTCAAGAGGTAGTGTTGGACAGTCTGGATCTCCATCTCCTCCGCCCCCTTTTATTCCTCAATCCATCACAAAAGGACGAGGTCCATCACGTGCTTTGACTTCAAGGAACAATCAGACCAAGAAATTGAAGCCGTTGCATTGGTTAAAGTTAACTAGAGCAGTACAAGGAAGTTTGTGGGCTGAGGCACAAAAATCTGGTGAAGCTTCGAAGTACGTATGGCTTTGTTGATGGAGAATTCATGTTTTCTGATAAATGTTAATTCCAGATACAATGTTTCATGAACTTGTAATATGTTATTAATGCTCTTCAGGGCACCAGAGATTGATATATCAGAACTTGAGTCTCTGTTCTCAGCAGCTGTTCCAAATTCAAGTCAAGGGGGTAAAACAAATTCACGTGCCTCGGTAGGGAATAAGCCTGAGATAGTGCAACTGGTAATCTATTTCAAGTACTTTACCTTTTCTAGTTCTGTGAATATTTATTATTCATTATTGACTACTCATCATCCATCATACTCATTAGGGATCTGGAATTGTACTGTCTTAAAAATTTGGTAGAAGAGAGGACTTTTTTTGGGATAAATTGTGAGAGCTGTTTGTTATGTAATACATCTCAGGATCAATTGAGAAAACTACTTGTCATGGAATCTAGAGTTCTGGATGTCTACATGCTTGTAGTATCAAAATTGCATTTGGTTTTCATTGCCTTTAAGGAGTCTCAAATATTTAGATTTTTTAAACTTTTCATTTGGCAGGTTTTGATCAAATTCTGTTCAATAATATTAATCTCTTCAGGTTACTTGTCTGGCACCAACATCTGAACTGATAATATTATTTCTGAATTTCTTGCTATTACAATGTTTTTTGCTAACGAAATGTTTTTTGGCTATCAAAGCATCATTCAGTATTTTCTTTCTTATTACAGATTGACCATAGACGGGCCTATAATTGTGAAATCATGCTTTCAAAGGTGAAGGTACCTTTGCATGAATTGATGGTAAGTTAACTCTTACATTTCCTAGTCAATTTTTAATTTCCACCCCCGAAAAAAACTACTTAATTTTGCTTGCAAAACATCAAGTTTTACTTTCTGTTGCTATTTAATTGATCTAGAATTGGAAGTTGGTTCAATAGAGTGTTTTTTTTTTTGCGATACTTTTGCTCAGTCAACAAGCTACAGTGTTCTAAAAATTCCCGTCTAGGTGCTAAGCCCTCCCCTGCCGCCACGCCTAGGTGCTAGGCCCCCCGGCGCCTCGCCTAGGCCCAAGGCGGAAAAAAAACCCCTTCAGAAAATTAGACGGGTCTAGGCGGAGAAATTAGGTGGGCTTATGCGGAGAAATTAGGACTGCAATTGTTTTTATTTTATTTTAATAACTAAGCTACAAAATGACGTTGTGCGAGTGGATAATGAAGTTGAGGGCTGTTCGGGCCTTACTTGGGAGGTGATTGGTGAAGCATTCAAAGCAGATAACGTGCTAAAGCCTAGGAGAAGTAGTAAAAATGTTGGAGTCAGAGAACTCCATGAAAAATATTATTTGTCTGATGATGACACGGAGGAAGAGAGAGATGAGGAGTATGAGTGTGAGTCCGATATGGACATTAACTTGGAGGGATATGGAGAAAAAGAGTTAGAGATATAGAGGGATATGGAGATGAGGACTATTAGTTTGTATTTTTTATTATTTGTTTGCAAGGTCGGCCCTACGGCATATCAAAAAAAGCTTGGGCTTTAGGCTCCATTTCAAGAAAGGCTCCAAATTTTTATCACAATAAATAATTCATGTAAAAAAAAACCTTGTAAAAATATAAGTCCAATCAATTCTTTAGGGTCCATAGTCCAATTCAAATATTAAATATCTAAAAAAAAATAAGAGTATAAAAAAAAGGTTTCATTTAAATAAAAAATATTAATACTCCCTCCGTCCCAAAATAAAAGTTCTCAATTGACTTTTGTAATCAAATTGACCATTTTTAAAATTAGCAATTAAACATATATATTTAGATTTAAAAATAAATAAATATTGAGATTAGTACTAAATTTTATGTAGTTTATAATGTTTATAGACTTTTTACATATAGATTAAATAATAATAAGATATAATGATTTAAAAAATAGTCAATTTGACCATAAAAGTCAATGGAGGACATACCAAACATAGAAGGTTTCATTTAAAAATATCGCTTTAGGCTTCAAATTGTCTTGAGCCACCCCTGTTTGTTTGTGTTTGAACTTTGAATAATTGCATGTTTGTGTTTGAATTTTGACATTGACAATATGGATATGTGTTTGAACTTTAAGTAAATACATTTATTATCATTATTATAAATTGTTTTGTTTGGATAAATGTAAGATAAAATATTAAAATTAGCTTAAAATAAAAAATCCCTAGGCGCTAGCCCCCCCGGCTGCCCACCTCCCGCCTAGTGCATTTTAGAACATTGTCAAGCTGCACAACTTTTATTTTAGTTTATCAATATAGGTAGGCCATATATGTTTGTGTAGTTATATGGGAATATTCTAAGTTTACGTCTATCACAACTGTCATTACTTTTGTTCGTCTTCTTTTTAAGGTCTGGTGGATTCTTTACCATGCATTCTTTCTATTGAACAACATTCTGGAAGCATCTTTACTACATTTAGAATGACCATGGATCAACACAGAAAAACATAAGTAAATTATGCCTTTAGTAAGTCACATTCAAATGGGAGCATTTATTTCATCAGGGTCGGTCTATTATCATATATTAAATTTCACTCTTTGTTGAGTCCAGAATGCTGATGAAGTACTGCTCTCTGCTACCCCAAGGGAGTGGAAGTACATTGTCAAGTTCTAAGAATTATATGAATCTATCAACCTTGTCTTTTTTTTTTTAGTCGTCGTTGTTGTTTCGGTGTGATTGTTTCTACTTGTTCATTTGCATTTGTTCTTATATTATGGATACAATGGATTGTATATCAATAGGTTATTTTTGATTAGTTATTCTATGCCACGCTGTTTAACCTTCTCAGACTTCAGTCCTGGCCTTGGAAGATTCAGCGTTAGATGCAGATCAGGTCGATAACCTGATAAAGTTTTGTCCAACTAAAGAGGAGATGGAGCTGCTTAAGGTAGCGAGATGTGATTCTGAATTAGTTATTGTTAGATTGTGGATATAATCCAAGTTAAGTGATACGTAGTCCTTCAAATAGTTCATAACCTTACATTCGTCTGCAGTAATATAAAGGAAATCATGTCTTATATATTTTTTGAAGTCATTGTTTCACTGATGGTTTCTATATACAGAACTACAAAGGTGAAAAGGATAAGTTAGGGAAGTGTGAACAGGTTTGTGGGTTTTGACTTCTTATTTTCCCAATTTACTATGCTAACTTGTCTTTTTGTGAAGTGGTTTAACCATTGGTCGAGGAGGTCTTTTTTAGATGAAATGAAAACCAGGTGCTTTGTGATTCTTCATAACAGTTCTTCTTGGAGCTAATGCAAGTACCGCGGACAGAATCTAAGCTCAGAGTTTTCTCATTTAAAATGCAGTTCCGTTCCCAGGTCAGAGATTAGTACAGTTGTTCTTTACTTGCTACTAATTTGAGTTTTTGTTGATGCGTAAAGTTTGTCATATCAGGTTTCTGACCTCCGGAATAGCTTGGATGTCGTAAATTCAACTGCAGAGCAGGCATGTTGTTCTTTTATGTTTCTCTCTCACTAATTCAAATTCAAATGAAAATTGACAACTTATTAATCTTCTTAATGATATTTTATCAGATCAGGAGTTCTGTCAAATTGAAGAAAGTTATGCAGACAATTCTTTCACTAGGAAATGCTTTGAACCAGGGTACTGCAAGGGGTATGTTATCAATTGATTTGGCTTGAAGCTTGAAATATATTGCATTACTATTATTTTCAGACTTATTTTTGATGTAAATCAGTTATTGTCATGCTTGTTATTTCAGTTGTTGTTTGCTGAGAACTCTTAACAAGTGTTCAGCACCATCAGAAGTTGGTTACATTATAAGATAAATAAAAAGGAGTTAACTTGTTGATATATGTGTGTGTATCGAACATGCCTGAGCAAGTTTTAAGATATGTGGATCACATTTAATAGAACTATCTTATTTGTAAAGATTTAGGTGTGCATTATCATTATTATTATTATTTGCTGTTGCTGTTGTGGGCCTGCAATGGTTTGCATTTTTCAATGGTATTGCATAGAATAATCATTATGACAAGGTATTGAATATGTTTATGGATGCAAAGGAAAAAGATCCCTAGTATATGTAAAAAAAAAGGTTTCCTGCCACTCTTGCCTCTTTTTTATACAGATGATTGTGTTATAATGCATTTTGTTCTAGGCTCTGCTGTTGGGTTCAGGTTGGATAGCCTCCTTAAATTGACTGAAACACGTGCGCGCAATAACAAAATGACTCTTATGCATTATCTTTGCAAGGTACACACTTGCTTTGATAGAGTACCCCAGTTTCAGGGGAGATGTGTATGATTCACAATTTTGCTTATTATCTACAAACTTGTGCAGTTATCACTATCTGATTCTGTGAATCCAAACATGAAACAGTCTGGCTACAGGTACAAGAAAATGGATAGTTACTTCTAAGAGTTTATACCAGTAACCTATCAACTTAAAGGAAACTTCTTAGAAGACACCTTGCATCCTGAAATGATATATAATAAATATAAAAGGTTGTCACGGTACTTAAACACTTCATATATTAAGATATGAATATATGATGAATGGTTAATTGGTGTGGGGGGTGATAAAATTTGTTACATCTTGAACTTTCTTATAAATAAAATTATATTATGAAAAAGCTCAGAAGGGGACAGTCTCCACATACTACATGGAGTTTACAGCAGGCAGAGGAACAACAAAAGCCTCCGAGTGTCAACCCATAAAACTATTAAGAAACAATAATAGGGAATGATGCCAGAAAATGATGCTGGACAGGTTTAGAGAAGGCTTAGAAATATAGATTACGGATGAGAAAAAAGGGTAAAGTACCTCTGTTAACATGGCATCGGTAGAGAAACACAGAAAAGCAAAACACTTTTCATTCAAAATCATTGTAATAATCTCTGCAAAATAATGAAGCTTACATCAGTTTAAATAGAGTAAAAGAAACCCTAAAACTTGGAAACCAAGTAAAACTATAATACTACTTAGATAATATAACTTGAAAAGGAAACAACTTCTAGTAATAATCTACTTCCTAATAATAATTTACTGCTAAAATTAGACAAGCAATTACGTTGATTTATCTCTAGACAATAATATAAAACAACTAATTAATAACCCTAAATTCATGCATATTGCTTTATATCTGAGAAGACCATAAGCAACGAAGAATTTAGAAGTAGCACCCCTTGATATAACTTAGAAAGCTGGTGAAGATAGTCTGGCCATGCGCAACAAAGGTGTGTCATTCACTAGAGAAAATGACATGTTGGCCAATCAAGTATGGGAAAGAGATATAGGTAGGGTCGACTTAAAAGGCCCCACTTGGCAATATGTGATGGGGATTATGGCATGTGAATTTACAATGACTCTAAAATATCACACATTATTTTTGTGACACCAAAGTTGGGACTAGGTTCTAATAGGAATTTAAAGGTTGTGATTCTCCATTAAGCTCTCATGAATTGAAAAGAAATTTGCAGGTTCCTTCAACATTGTTGTCTCACAGTCATCTAGAATTTGTTTATGTTAATTATACCTTTTCATATCAGACTTTTTATCATTAAAAAAACTCAAATCTATGTATAGCTTGAGAAGATTTTTAAAGAGCGCGAAAATATGCATTAAACAGAGATTAAGGATTGGGAAAATAAATATGAATAGTCTATAATTGCTTATCAAAAAAAGAAGAAGAAGAAAAAATAATAGTTCATTATTAGCGGTGAACATTGAAACCTAGGGCTGAGAGAACCTGGCAACAATTATTTTTATCTTCATGAATTGATTGATGAAGAGTACATAAAAAGTTTATACACAAAATCTTAAGGAGTGTAAGCTTTCCTAAACTATAGCTTCAATGTGAAAGAGCTTACTCTTGAACTATGTTTTAATCTGTTAATTATCTTACACATGAAGTTGGTGCAGTGTGTTCCATCTTACGAATCATGTAAGACTTCAGAAACTATATAATAGAAATTTGAAATATGCAAAGTATATATAGTCTTGATTGATGAATCACGCAAAATGTTATTCTTAGGTTCAAATTGGTGGTGCCTTCTCCTGCTACTCAGTACGTTGTCTTTCCCTCACTTAATTCTGCTGGATTTTTTAGGTGCTTGCTGATAAACTTCCAGAACTACTTGATTTTTCAAAAGATCTTGGCAGCTTAGAACCTGCGTCAAAGGTTTGAACTTGTGGTGTTTACATGAAACCAACTTACTTATATTATTGATATCTGTTGATCCGACATGTTATTTCCATCCAGATACAACTGAAATTTTTGGCTGAGGAAATGCAAGCTATAAACAAAGGATTAGAGAAAATTGTCCAGGAATTGTCCTTGTCCGAAAGTGACGGACCTGTGTCTGAACATTTTCGTAAGGTACCTTGTGCACAACAGATTAAATAGCATACTCCCGTAAGAAATAAATAAAGATGAGGCTCTTCCGGCACATTTTTAAGGCTCACTAGTTCGTTCTTTAGATAGAAGAACCAAAATAAAGCTTCATTGAATAATCCATCATAATTTTGCTTTACACTTGGCAAACTCAGTATTGGTTTCAGCTCGTTATTTCCATAATGAAAAAAGAAGAAAGACTAGCATGTTCAGTCAAGGGTCCATTGAGCAGCAGAAGAGTGGTAGTTGTTTTTTTATTTCCTTCCCCCCCCCCCCCCCCCCCCTCTCTTCCCCCTCTCCTTTATATGTGTGGGGGATGGAAGCTGTAGCCTACTATTCAAATGTCTAATTAGGCGGAGACATTTCAACTTAAACAAGGGATAAGTTAGATGCTTTAAATTCTTATTCTGAATCTTTATGTTGTATTTTCAGCACTGCCTTGTTATTATTGATCAGTACTCTCATTTCTCTCTTTGTGTCACCCAGGCTTTGAAGGAGTTTCTGTGTTTTGCTGAAGGTGAAGTAAGGTCTTTAGCTTCACTTTATTCGGTTGTGGTATGACTCTCTTTCAAGAGCAGTTTTTATGGTCTCTACAATACGATGTTCTTGTTCCCGACGACCTTGTGTCTCTAATACTCACCTTTACAGGGAAGAAATGTAGATGCATTGATTCTTTACTTTGGAGAAGATCCATCTCGTTGTACATTTGAGCAAGGTATCTTTTGTTACATGATTTGTTGGCAATGTTGCAGTGATGTTGATGATTTTCGGCTAATTAGCAATAATACGTGGTGCTTGTCAGATTGCTCAAGTCATCTGTTAATAATTAAGTTTCAAGCAAAGAAATATTATATTGTTGGTGAATATGCTGATATTGGCGTTTCTATGTGCTTCCTCTTTCCTTAAGATTTTGTATACTTGTAAAAAGAAATTCACCCCCCCCCCCCCCCCCCTCTCTCTCTTTCTGTGTTTATGTAATTTGATGCTGCACTTTTAGTTGAGCTGAATTCATTGTAGTGTTCTTGTCAAAGCAGTGGTGATTTTTCCTAAGAATTTTCTATAAACATGTCTCAAGTAGGTTAAGTTTTGAACTTCATTTGGGAGAGAAGACAAACATCAACAGGTATGAGGTTACCACCAATGCTGTTGAATGACAAAATTTGAAGTGTATTAAATGAATAGAATTGTAGTATTGGAACATATATTACGCAGACAATTACTCTTTGCCTAAGCAAACAATTCTCAGTCAGTTGCTCCAAACAATATATTGGTTTGCCATTAACTTTTGTTGCTTTTCTACATCTTGTTCCGTTTCACACCCTAGTAACAGGTACTTATCTGATGCCTTTATGGAATTAACTTCCTTATGTGAAGCGAGAGAATATGTCATGTATATGATATCATTAACTGAACGAAAAAACACACTTGAATTTCAGACGGTTTTTAGATTCACCTAAATTCACCATCTCTTTCCATTTCCTTTACTAAATGGACATACTTGAGAAATGGTTTCCTTTGTTGTTGTCTGCATACAGATATTTTAAGCTCATTTTGTTAATTAACTTTTTCTGTAGTCGTTTCGACTCTACTTAACTTTGTGAGGATGTTCAATAAATCTCATGAGGAAAATTGCAAGCAACTGGAGGCTGACAGGAAAAAGGCGGAAATGGAAGCAGCAAGTGAACAGACGAAGATGAATGCTTCACATATGGGTTCTGAACTCCTGATAAATTCTCCTATCAGAAGTGACAAATGATATAATGTCACGATTTGGCTTCAGACTGTTTCCTTTTCAGAACAGACATGTAAATCTGCTGCAGAACAAAAAGAATACCTGCTTTAATGATTGCTTTTCAGGTGAAAACAGGACCCTGATGATGGAACTTAGCAAAAAGGAAAGACAATCTTGATGAATGAGAAAAGAATACATATTTGGCTGCAGGAAGTGCAAAGTTGTGGACTTGTGAATCAACATGCTTTGTCACGTATTATTGAATCTTTGTCAAAAAGGTAAGGTTTTACTGCTCTCTGCTTAATGCTGTTGCATTTCTCTTACCATTTTAGGTTTCACTAGTATTGATTTTGTTTTATTTTTTTTATCCTTTTTTATGCTAGATCTAGTTTATTTGATCTTTTTCCAGAGCAGAGATGACAACTTGGCACGGTTCTGTTAGAGTGGCAACCTGTAAATATTACTTACAAGCATCTCGCCTAAAAACATACCGGCAGGAATTATTTTCTATTTTGAATGAAATTCTTTTGTTAAATCATTCTGTTTTATCTATTTTTTCTTTGGATTACTATGTAGATACAGATTTCTCTTAGTTAGAGTTTAATGTAATGGTAATCATATGTTTTACATTACTTTTCATATATTGAGAAAATTTTCTGGCCACGTTGCTAGGACATTTAGCTTAGCCCTGTGGTTTATCCTAATCTTACATTGACCCTCCTTAAGAATAGGCGGTAGGCGGGACGGAGGACTTAGAATATTTTTTTAATGGTGACAGGGATCTGTTCTTAACATAATGATGACTGAGCAGGTTGGCTCTTTGGAACCACCATTCTAACCTCATTAAACTAATGAGAAGTTTGTTTACTACTGTAATTCTTCAACACCACCCCCCCCCCCCCCCCCCCCCCCCCCCCCCCCTCCTTCTTCCCACTATGTAATTAGTTATGTGTTCCCTTGCTTTTAGTTTATGCTTTATTCTTCAAAGAGTCTACAGTTTGTATGTCTGGTCAGCTTTTCAAACTACTTTTCTTTTTATCAAGACTTCCGATTGATATTTTTTCAGTTTTTGTTTTCTCCAACTTCTTACTCACATTGACATGTCCATTCTTAGTTTGTTTAAAACTTAAAAGCTTTTTTCACCTCAGGTTGACGTATAATCTTTAACCTTATTTGTAATATTGTCCCACTTCTGCTTGTGTTATGCAGATTGAACAGAGTATGTTTATGGTAGATTTGTAATACGGAAATAATATTTCCAATGCATTTTTTACTATTTCGAATGCAATGTTTTGATACACAGGTACACAATAAATTTAAGGTTGTATATATTGGGTTTCTTATTTCATCAATGTAGAATTATCTGTTGTGAAAATGTTGTTTTAAAATGAGGTTCTGTCATCGCGGGAGAGGAGGGGAGAAGAGTGTGATTGTTATTAAGATAGGCTCCAGAGGAGGAGGAGAAATCACAACACATGTTAGGGGTTATATTTGTCTGAATAAAAAGGTCCCTTTAATACAATATTCCTTGGCCTTTTTTTGGGTAATTTATCTCCCACCCAGTCCATTCCATTCCATTTCATTTGGGCTTTCCAACTCATATTTCAGTATGTATTTTGGCTTACCAATTCCTGCTCAGAATTTTAGTTTCTCTTTCGTTAGATTAGAAAAGAAAAGATACATGGTTTGTAAATTTTCCTAATCATTGTGAATACTCCTAACCCCACCAGACCACCGCAAAAGTATACATATATTGATATATATATATATATTTGAGAAAAACGTTGTGGACCCAAGATCAATTTTCTGATTCTGATATTGATTTGGTTTTGTGAATCGCCATATCACGTGCCGTGAACAGCAAGTTCATTGATGCGGAAGACTCTTCCTAATTACCAGCTAAGTTGTATGAATACTTTCTTATTTAAAAGACAATCATCATAAAACTTGGCAGAATTACTGACGAAAGCAGTTAGTTAAAAAGTAAAGGTGAAACTATTTTCGAGAATTCCTCTTAATTTAATCAAGTGAGTAAATGTATGTTTGATATAGAAAAAGAGATGGAAAGAAGCAAATAGGGGGCTTATGCCACTAGATGAGATGAGATGCGATGTGATGAGAGGTCTATCAAGTTTTGTTTTTCATTCATAGTCCAAAAACTTGTTAAATTTGTATATAAAGATATCAAGTTCGTTAACTTCAAATTAATTGTCTATTTTAAGAGTTGGTTCACCTCATTATATACTTACATAATTTTTCAAAGTATTCAATATGAAATAAGACATGTTAACACAACAATCTCGGCCACGTCAATTGAAGAATTACCGTTGAATGTTCGGAAATTCTTGATGGTATACCCATTACTAATTACTGTATTTTTTATAACTCTACCATCTTTAATTACATTCAATCTTCGTTCGTCAGTCAGAAAGGAAACTAGGTGAGAATTATATAACGTTTGCGGTGATTTTACCGAAAATAAATTCAAATATGCGAATATATATTAAAAATTATTTTTTTTTACCACTAAGCGATTCACCATCTTTAACGGTTCTAATTAATTTCTTTAGACATCGTCAATAATGTCTGTCTTATGCATGTGAGGCTGATGACTTTTGGTTGCGTCGGTTACAAGAGTCGAGGAGTAGAGTTCCTTTTACACTAGTAAAGTTAATAAAGGTAAATTATAATACTACTTCAAAGGAGACAGAATTCAATCCCATGGACCATAATAATTGATACATCCACCCCATTAAACTTAAATCTCTGATCCATAAACCAAATCATCATCACTAAATTTACCTTCTTTTACTTCTCTGCACTACATTATTCTTATATTATATATTAATAACTCTCGGACGACCGATCCTAATGCGACCGGAGCTAGCGACGGGTCCCTCAGAAGTATTCATTATATATATAGAAATCTCATTAATAATAATTATCCAAAGAAGAGTCTAATTAATAATAAAAAAATATGTACGATGATGCAGCACACTACCAAAAAAAAAAAGGATAAAGAAGATAAAAAAGTAACAAAGACGCAAAATTAAAGGGGTACATCCCACCTCTCTGGTCTCTCTCCTGCGCCAAAGAAATCCCAATGTTTCATAATTATATCACCGGCCATTACTTGAGCTTCAAGCATTTATCCACCAATAAACACTGTGTCCGCAGTGTACTCATTGCAGTATAGAAAGAGAGAGTAAAAAGGCAAAACAGATTTGAGTAACAGAAGGGTGGTCACACCAAGAACTAGTGTGGTATTAGGTTCTGTTTGGGATAGCAGAATGAAGGTTGATCAAGTCAGTGGTGGAATTGAAGTTTCCAATGCGGATGACAACCCTGAAAAAATTGTTGACAATAGTTCTACTAGTAATAGTACTGAGCTTCAAGTGTATAAAAGAATGAGACCCAAACAGGGTCTTGCTGGAATTGGTGGGAAGAGAGAGATGGGGAAATCTGATCAGAGTTCTCAAGTGCCTGATAAAAACCCAATTCAGAATTCAAGGCAAAGATCTGAATTGACAAAGAATTTGGATGAAAAATGTAGAGAACTGAGTCTATCTGCTGATGGAATCAAGAAAAGCCCAATTCAGATTGCTAAGCAAAGGTCTGAATTGGGCAAGAATTTGGACGAGCAGCGTAAGGAATTGAGTGTATCTGCTGATGGAATCAAGAAAAGCCCAAATCAGATAAGGAAGACAAGATCTGAGTTAAATAAGGAGCTCAATGTGTCTGTTCATGGAACGGAGAGAAGCCCAATTCAAAGAATGAGGACAACATCTATCTCAAAGAAAGGGTCTAATGAAGCTAGTGATGGAATGGAGAGAAGCCCAATTCAGCTGCGAAAGGTGAAATCCGAGTCAAATAAGAGCGATGGGAATAAGATTAATGCTGAATTGAGGAAGGTTAAATCCGATGCCGGTAAGGCTTTGGATGAGTCTGTTAATGGAAGCCGGAGAAATTCAATTCAACTGATGAAAGCTAAACAAGTTTCAGATAAGGTTTTTGACGAGTCTAGTGGAAATCTCACTAGTTTGGATATTGACTCAAGAAAGGTGGCTGATGGGTTTGCTGAGGGAATAAAGAAAACCCCAACTGTAATTGGATTTGACGAAAATGGTAAGGAGTTAGGTGAATGTGAAGAAAAGGTCATTACAAGCAATCTGGGTAATCTGGGTGAGGTCAAATCTCCTACTAAATTGGAGGTGACTGATGATGATGATGATGATGATGATGATGACCGGGATGAAGAATTAGAGGAAGAGGTTGATGAGGAAATTGAGACTGAGACTGAGATTGAAAAGAAAAGCTTTGATGTTAAAGAAATACGCATACCAGAACTCAAGATTGTAGTTGAAGAGAAGAAAATTCATCAAACAAATGTAAAACCAGTCCCCATTTCAACAAACGTGAAAGAGCAGCTTCCTCCCGTTGTGAACCATCCCAGAATTATTTCAAAACCCACAAAAACTGAACCAAGTAAGTTTATTTGATTGTTTAGTTAATCTCCTTGCTAATTTATTTCTAATCACGCCGTGTTTGCCTCATTTTTAATTCAATATCCTCGTTTAGTTCCATTTGCGGATAGATTCGATGCAGTGCCTGAGACAAATAGCAAACTGCAGAGTCTAGGTGGGTTTTGGTTTTCATGATAAAGCCAGCTACTCTTCTTATATTAAAATTCTCAAAATTTTGGCACTAATGGACTATTTTATGGTTGCTAGTGGATTTAGTAATGTGGAGAGATGCGTCGAAATCTGCATTCATATTTGGACTTGGAACGTTTATTATAGTTTCATCTTCGTACACAACCGATCTCAATATCAGGCCAGAAATCTCGACACCTAAACCAAATACTAGTCCTTACTTCTTTTTTATTATATGAAATATTTGTAGTAACTAAATTATATATTTGTATAATAATACAGCTTGATATCTATAATATCCTATTTGGGCCTTGTTTATCTCGGTGTAATCTTCCTCTTCAGATCCATTATCTTCAGGTACGATAGAGAAGAAACACATCAAATAACACGTTTAATCATTTTTTTTTGTAGTTAACCTTGATTATGCTATATTAATTTTTTTTGGAAAAATAAAAATAAAACAGGGGAGCCATGGATGTAGATGATACAAACCAAGAACATGTTGTTGGGGAAGAAGAAGCAATCTGGTTAGTGAAATTTGTCCTTCCATACGTAAACGAGTTTCTATTGAAACTCGGAGCTCTTTTCTCCGGTGATCCTGCCACTACAATGAAGGTAAATTCCTTTCCTTTTCACATTGCTCATTTCTTCATCTGGGCTGGGTTCATCCTTTTAATACATTTGACCTTTATTTTTATTTTTTAACTTGTACATTATCAAATTTGACAAATTAATTATACACTTATGTGGCTGGCAGTTGGCAGTGCTGCTCTTTGTTTTGGCAAGGTGTGGGGGCTCTATAACTGTTTGGCAGATGGCTAAATTGGGTCAGTATGTTACTCTTACAATTTAAAATACATGTGTGCTTGTTGTAATTATTTCCACTCTTTTTCAACAAAAGTACAAGAGGCAACTGTAAAACTTGCTGAACATTCTTCAACTCTGGTGGTTGCAGGCTTTTTTGGAGTTTTCACCGTACCAAAATTCTGCTCTTCCTACTCTTCTCAGTTAAGTGCACACGGTAAAAAATTTCTTACTCTGAATTTCATCTCATGCACATGCATATTTAATTCTGCACTTATTTATTGGGTTGTCACGATGCTAGCCAGCTAGCTGGCTAGTACCACCATACCGTTGAGAGTGGACAGACAACAGTATGAAAAAGTCAAGCGGTGACGTTACATTAGTTGCTCGATACCCCCATCACCATCAATCAGCTTACCTAATTTTGGGACACTTCGGGTCCAGTGATTTTTTTTTAAAGGATAAATAAGGAACTTTTATTAATTTAAATAAAGAGTCTGGGATATAACAGTCCAGTGACGTATTGACCGACTATATGTGCGGATGGCAAGTTAGCACTTGGATGACTGAATAATCTTTGAGGAATTATGATTCATTTTTTGTTATCAAAATAAAATAAATAAACATACACATGAATATACTTATTATTTATACTTGGTTCAAATAAAAATAAAGGATTAATATTTTCGCAACTAAAAGTGATAAATTTTGTAAAATTTCTCTTACATGCATAGTACAGAATATGGAATCTCACACCTACATAAGAGAAATTTTACGAAAATATTAATTTTTACATGTGAAAATATTAATTACTTAAAAGTAATCTAACTATCGAAATATGAATGAAGGTACATTCTGGATTCGAAGATTTAGAGACGCCTGGGAGTCATGCTCTCACAAGAAAGCCCTAGGGTTTTTCATTTTTACGATTGTGTGGAACCTTTCTTCCATCGTTGCTCGGATTTGGGCAGGTAAAAGAAAAGATTTATTTAATTTTTATGAATTTCAGTTTCTTGATCAAACAGTGTAAATTTGAGGTTGAAAATCAGTCTTGTAAAAGTTTTTTCTGTCTATATGCGCATGCAGTATTCATGCTGGTTGTGGCCTTTAGATATTACCAATATAATTCTTCGATGAAAGAGGAGGAGTGGATAGAAGAAGCTGCCAGAGAAGAAAGAAAAACATACTTGCTGGCAAGGCAAAGGACAGAGAACAAGACAAGGGCGCGGTCCCACTGTACTGGAAATAAACAAGCAAAAAAGAATGGGTCATAATACCCCACACCCTAAATTGATTGGTCACCCTTATATATCAAAGAGATTGTATTATCTTGAGATTTCAATTAACATATTATCACTTGTTTATTTTAATTGACTGCTATTAAGTAAATTTGTAAATAAAAGAAACAGATTTAATAAAGTAGTTCAGTTCTTAAATTCTATATATAGTTGAAAATTAAGTTTTGGCTAACCAAGTGTATACTCTTTCGGCATTATGAAATATGATGTATATAACAAAATTAGGGTTAAATCGGCAGAGAGTAAATCGTCAATTTATTTTAAATATATTAAAGATAATATAGTCTCTTTAACATATTTGGGTATCGCTACAGATATCGACACCCTAATAATATATAGTAGTGCCATTTATTGTTGTGCACATTGTTTCCCATATGAATTTTGTATTTAAACATAAATAAATACTTATAATATATAATAAAAAAAATTGGGTGTTTCATATTTTAGAAATACTTTTTTTTTTTAAAAAGAAAAGAATGTATATCTAATTAATTTTGGAATGGAAGGTGGATTCCACAAATGAAGCATCTAGCTATCCGTTTTTGAGAAACGGGCTGAATTTTTATATTTTAGATGTAGGAAAAGCACAAGTTGGGCCTAGTTCAGTCTACAATAGGCCGACTTCAACATGTACAACTAAGCTACACGGGCTAATTATTTCGCACCAATTTCTGAATTTGGTAGGGCTTTTCTTAAAATGTCTATTTGGGCATACCCTGCTCCATAAATGTTAATACTGATGAAGATTTTAAGAAAATCAAAGAAAGAGTAACAGGCCTGAATATTCATTTATTTAACTGATTTATTGCTAGACAATATTTGAGACCAATTGACTTATAATTAGATAGTACTAAGGGCTCGGCCTATACCTAAAGATTAATCAAAGCCAGATGCATACAAGTGGGTTTTGATTTGGCCCAAACTAAATTTATTAATTGGGCCTTAAGGACAGTTCACGAAGGTTTTGACTTCAGAAAATAATATATACGAGACACTTGCAAAAAAAGGTAACGTTTAAATACAAGAGAAAATGTTATTTTTCTCCAAAATTGTCTCATTAATTCAAGAGTTATGGTCGTTATCCGATTTAATTTATACTTAGATGGAATTAAGCACCAAAGCAATAAGGCATACGATTATTATTAGAGGATATGTATATGTAGATCTCATCTATCTATATTATAAAATGACTCTCTTGAGACGTAATCGTGTCCACAATTTTTTTTATTTTTTATCTCTATAATTTTAATTATATTATTATTATTATTTTTTATAAAGAGTATTAAATTCTTTTTATTTTTTAATTTAATTTTTTAATTTTTTAATTTTATCTTATATAATTTAAACATATTGCGTGTACAGATAAATCATCCTAACACTAGTAAATGTTCAGGTTGGTACAAAATATTCAACATTGACCAAATTTAGGGTCACGGATAAAAAACAAAATTCAATTGTGTGGTCAGTAATTGATAGCTTATAAAAATTGAATTGTGTGGCCATTAATTGATAGCTTATCTGAAATAACATGACATAATAAGGTACGCGGAAATGTTGTCGACTCATCTCTCGCCAACTTAACACTGTGTCACAATCCACTTGTCTCTCGGAAACTCTCCTTCTAGTAACTTTTATTCGCCAGAGTCACTTCAAATTAATTATAATTATAATTAATTCACAGAATAAATATAAATATATAATATTTAAATATTATATCTAAATTAAAAATTAAAAACTAAGATATAATATTAAAATTTGTATTATACCTTATTTTTTAATAATTAAAATAAATATATTATTTAATTTTATATTTAAATATTATATATGTAAATATGTCCTAATTTACCAAGTTCATACCCTTTTATAATTTTTATTTTTCATCGGCCAACCTATATAGTATGAGTGACTCGGCCTAAAAACATAAAATGAACCATAAGAAATAAAAATATATATATTACGTACTAATCCTATACATATGTAAATAGCATTAATTAACTATAAAAATTTGGGATTTTCTTAGAATGTAAGTGCTGAAAACAATGCATAATAATATTTATTTATGTATTTGTACTGAATTCAATGTATAAAAAAATAATATACTAGTGGACCCCATATATTAAATTCCGTGCAAATATATAAACAAATAAAATTTTTCTTTATTTTTTATACTTAATATGTGACCTAAGGACACATAATAATAGGATCCAAAAATTTGAGCCGGACATGGACAAGAATAGTAGGCGTGGTGGTTTGAACAATTCATCGTAATTGTGATTAAAGTGGTGGATCAATTATGAGAAGTTGGCAATGGAAACACATGTGGCTGAATGGGGCTTGAAAGGAGTATATATTCCATATATGCACTCAATTACTCCGAAGTGTAGGCCAAAAATCGACAACAAGAGTTTGAATAATGCAGTAATAAGGTGCATATTATATGTTTTTCTATGATAGAGAGAGATGTATGTTTCGTGCATGCACTAGCTAATATATATATATATCGTCCTCCTATATAATTCATTCGTTTTAAAATATAAAATTTTTAGTTGATTTTTAAAAATTAATTTAAATATTTTTAAATTCAAAAATAGATGAATTTATTTGATTTTAATCAATATAACGATAAATATTATAAACTATATCGAAAATACTATTTATTGCAAAATTTATTTTTTTAATATTTTTCATGAATCATTTCAATCTATAGTTTAAAAATATATTAAATTGATTTTTAAAAATTAATAATAATTTTATAATTTAAATCAAAATAAGTATATACTTGTTCTTCCATCTGACCAAATTAAAGAGTGTAACCGTGTCAGACCCAATGCTCTCAGACTCGGACCGGTGATCGAACCGAAAAAGTTACCGGGCAGACGGGTCACTGGTCCAACCAGTGGTCGGACCGTTATTGAACCGGTGACGTCATTAATATGTAATAAATAATAAATAATTAAATATATTAATTATTATTATATATTATATATAATATTTAGTAAATATGTAAAATTAATCAATTTATCAACACATAAAAAAAAATTAAACCTATTTATATAATGTTTACTTCATGCAATTCAAATAAATACTAAATTTATATAAAAAAAAGATATTAAATCATGATCATAACACAAAATTCAAGACTCAAGAGTGATAAAATCAAATACAAATGAACAAAAACATCTCTAGGATATATTCAATCAAATTCGGTAAAAAAATAAATCTATTTGTACAATATTTATTTTATATAATTCAAATAAATACTAAATCTATATGAAAAGAAATATATTAAATCATGATCATAACTCAAAATTCAATCAATGATATATTTAATTAAGTTTAAATGTTTAAATTTTTTTTAAAAAAAAAATTTAAAAAAAAAAAAAAAAAAAAAAGGAGGTAGGGAACCGGTGAACCGGTCACCGGTCCGACCGCCGATTCACCGGTTTTGACCGATTATTGACCAAAAACGGTTTTTGGGCTTGGACCGGACCGGAAAGTGGACTGATTCCGGTCGAACCGCGGTCCGACCGCCGGTCCGGTCCAATTTTCAAAACCTTGGTCGGACCAATACGTCTCCTTTAAATATTTGCATATACATAAATAAAATTGGAAACACAATGGTTATCAAAACTTAATTGAGCTGACTGTGCGGACTTTGCTACATGTATAAATATTTATTATTTATATGAGAAGAATTTTATAAGAATATCAATTTTTAAAGTAATTTACCAACTTTTACCCCATGTTTGATTGCAAAAATCATTAATTGGGGAGAGAGTTGGACTGTTTTAAAACAGAGATGGAGTAGTAATCAATGTTAAATCTGAAATACAAAAAGCATAAGACCAAAGACCGTGACATCAACAATATAAACCAGAGATTGGTGATTTTTTGTTCAATTTTTTTTATTCATATTAATATAAGTATTATTTAAATTTATATTAATTAGATATTATTTAATTTTAAAAATATTCTTATTTCTAATAGAAATAAAAATAAAAAGATCTTTTTCTTTTAGATTCAAATTAATACAAGTACTGTACAAATTTATAATAATTAAATATATACTATCTAAATTTGTAAAGTATTCAAAAGAAACACAACCAAATTAAAATTTAAAATTTTATCATACCACATGATTAATTATATTAATAATATAGTGATTTGTTTTTAAAACACAATAACTAAAAAATTATTTGAAAAATTATAGTTATTCATAATTCTATTCAATTGGGCAATTTTAAGTTAAATTTTATTAATATAATACATTATAAACTTAAATAAAATAATTATTTTTTCATAATATTGACTAAATAAATTTACACACCATTCAAATATTTCTTAATAATTAATCGCAGTAACGCACAATATATAATTCAACAATTTATTATTTAGACAAATATTTGATAATTTAATGAATACAAATATCTTTTTAAGATCTTAATAATAAATCATCATCCATCTTGGCCGTCCGAAAGTCGGCGAGGTTGTTAAATTGAGAGTCAGAGATTGATCCATTTGATGCTCTCAATCAAAAAGTTGGCGAGGTTGTTAATTTGAGAGTCGGAGATTGAGATCCATTTGATCCTCTCAATCAATGCCATGTGGCTGTTATTTTCTTATATCCTCTTAGCCCCTTTACATATTTAAATAAATACTCTTATTATTCAAGAGCTACGTCTACGACAAACAATTGAGGTTGACAATTTGTGAGAATGTGTGTTCTATGAGTGGGGCTACGTTTAGTTGGAGGCTTTCAAGGATTTAATTATAAGATGAAGATATCAAATTAATAATTACATAATCAATTATTAAGATATAAAATAAGAAGCAAGGTGGCAATTTATGCCCCATATGGACGGACCTCTCAATTTATGTTGCCTTTTATTGTTGGTTCGTTTCCCATACGGACTGCTGGGACATACGGCCATTTTGAAATTTACTCGAATATATATATGGTCGACAGACGAAATTATATAAAAATTTTGACTTGATCTATATCATTTTTGTGGACATCTAGGGGAGCTTTTATCTGTTGGATGATCATTTGAAAAATTACAAATATCAATATTACACTTTTTTCTAAAATAAATAAAAATAAAAATATATTGAGGACATAAGATTAATTGCTGAAATAAAAATATAAGAGAGATAGAGACAGAGACAGAGAAGTCTTCTATACAGCCACATAAATTAGTGATCAAATAATAAATTTTTAAATAAGAATAAACAAAAGATGAAAAAAATAATATGATTTATATCATACTTTCGCGTTTTACATCAATATGATTGGTGTAATTATATTTTCTTTATTAACAATTTATGATATTTATAATTATATTAGCAGAATTTATCTCAATTTTACGTTTAAAAATATTTAAAATAATATTTTTTTAAATCAATAATAATTTTATAACTTAAAATAGAGAGAATACTAAATAAGAGGGAATAAATATATTTGGAAACACGTAAATACCTTTAATTATGTTTTTTGAACACATAATGGAATATGTGTTAGTTGCTATAATCTTAATGACGCGTTTGAATCATAATTCAAGATTTCTTAATTTAATCTTAATCGTACATTTGAAGATAATATTTACTTTTTACCACATATTTTATTTTTTAAAAATTTTTAAATCTAAACTATTCATTCAAATATCATATTTAATCCATGCCGTTCATTTCATATTTTCATAACAAAACAAATAACTTTTTATATAAAACAAATAACTTTATATAATATATCATAATAAAATAATTAACTTTACATAATTTATATAAAGCAAATAACTTTATATAATTTATTATAAAAAACACATAACTTTATAAATTCAATTATTCAATAATAATTCACAATTATTCCTACCTTTTTTATTATTCACCAATTATTCATTATTTAAACAATTATTGCAAATGCAGTGTAGTTGACTTTATAAGTTAGAGATTCACAATACTAGCAATCAGGTTGTTACTAAGACAGAGGGGGCCTTCCATTAATACGGCGTGCAATTAAATAGCCTATTTGTTAGAATTTTCTAGACATTGGTAGTAATGTTAATCAATAGGGAAAACAATAATGCAGAAAAATAAATAAAAGAAAAGGAAATAACATGTTACTGTGAAAATTTTTAGTTTCAATAATATGAATTACTGTGGATATGTTACTGTGACCAGTATTGGTTCAATAAAGTCAAATATCGTGTAATGACAATTATTGATTAAATAATGTGAAATAATGTGCAATGACAATTATTGATAAAATATTGTGCAACTTTATCAGTTCAATAATATAAAACGCTGTGTAACATCGTGTGCTATTGTGTAATACCGTGTGTTACTGTGCACTATCGTGTGCTACTATTCTTTTATCACTAGGTATTTTAACAGTTAAAAGTGATAGTACCCTTGACAAATTTTTATTTAAAAAGGTTATTTCTGTTGTTTTCTATATCCGACAATATTTTGTTGTGGAGCTTACCAATAATTGGTTATTTCGGTGCCGCCGTACGAATCGAATATTTTTCTACAGATCGAATATTTTTCAGCGATTACACTGTGATTACGAGAGTTCTGTCGCGTGTTACTCTTGTAATTACTCATCGGTTTTTTTCTTTTCTCCAATCTTTCAACCAATTCTATACTTTTTGCGACTTTCTCACATCTACTATTATTACGAACCCTGACTTTATAATATCTGAAATTTCCGTGCCTACATTAATAAATCATCCACTTCACTGTTTCCCTCTTCCTCTCTTTATTTATAAGTATATATATTCAATCATTTATTTATTTTAAGGATGGGACATTCATGATTTGGACTCCGGAACAGAGCATGAGTTCATGCACTTATTGTATACAGCGGCACCAGCCAATTGTATTAAGATCCTGGCCACCGGAAAATCGCCCACTGAACGTATTTGGATGATGACGTCATCTTTTTCGCCCAAAGCATGCATAAATTTCAGATTTTTCTTATTGAATACTATATTCCTAGCTACTAGTTTTCTTTCGAGACGGGAAATATATGCACCTCCCGTCCTGCCGAATGTTATTGCTCTATTATTGATACATTTACCTAATTCTTTTTTGCTTTGATTTTTATAGTTCTCCCCCTTCTAAAAAAATGCAAGATTATTATATATTTTTTAAAAGTCAACGTGAAATATTTTTAATTTTAAAGTTCGTTCTTTCATTCAAATAATAAAACAATAAATTTTATTATTTGTAATAATTTTTAATTTTTTTTGTCAGTTTCGCTAAAAATAATTGTTAGGCAATTTTGTCATTACCAAAAACTTTCTATTTTATTAACAAACACAAACTATATTTTAATACTATTTATAAACAGAGACAATTTAACTTTCTTTCTTTTCATTGTAGCCATTTGAATAATAAATGATATCTGGAGAAAACTAGGAGAAGGGGTTAGGGAGGTGGGCCGTAGGCCTGTAGGGGGGAATCTGAATAAGGGTGACGCAGGGGGGAATCTGAATTTGTTTCGTTAAATAAAAATTTGTGTGAATTTTATGTATTATTTTAAATATGAGAGTGATAAGATTGTTTTTTTTTAGGCAAATCAAAATAAAATCAAGTAATATGATACTAAATTATTTACTTGTTTTTAAATTTAGAGAAAATAACGAAACAAATAGCAACTTTAGTTAAATAAAGATTTGTGTGCGTTTTACGCATTGTTTTAAATGTAAGAGTGATATGATTGTTTCTTTTGAGGCTAACCAAAGTTAAACTAAGTTATATGATTCTAATTCACCTACATTTTTATAAATTTAGAGAAAATAATGAAACAAATAGCAACTTTTCTTGAATGAAGACTTGTGTGCGTTGTATGTATTGTTTTAAATACGAGAGTGATATGATTGCTCCTTTTGAGACTAACCAAAATAGAATAATGTAATTTGACTCTAAATCACCTATTTGTTTGCATATTTAAAGAAAAAAACGAAACAAATGGCAACATTCCTTAAATAAAAATTTGTGTGTGTTGTACGCATTGTTTTAAATGTGAGAGTGATATGAATTCTCCTTTTGAAACTAACCAAAGTAGAACAATATAATTTGACTATAAATCATCTATTTGTTTGCAAATTTAGAGAAAATAACGAAATAAACAACAAATTTCCTTAAATGAAGACTTGTGTGTGTTGTACGTATTGTATTAAATGTGAGAGTGATATGATTGCTCCTTTTGAGGCTAACCAAAGTAGAACAATGTAATTTGACTTTAAATCACCTATTTTTTTGCAAATTTATAGGAAATAACGAAACAAATAGCAAGTTTTCTAAAAATAAGAGTTGTGTGCATTGTACGTATTGTTTTAAATACGAGAGTGATATGATTGCTCATTTTGAGGCTAAACAAAGTAGAACGAAGTAATATGACTCTAACTCACCTATTTGTTTGCAAATTTAAAGGAAATAACAAAACAAATACAAAATTTCCTTAAATAAAAACTTGTGTGCGTTGTACGCATTGTTTTAAATGCAAGAGTGATATGATTGCTTATGTTGAGGCTAACCAAAGTAGAACGAAGTAATATAATTCTAAATCACCTATTTATTTATAAATTTAGAGGAAATAACGAAACAAACATCAAGTTTTCTTAAATGAAGACTTGTGTGTATTTTACGCATTGTTTTAAATGCGATAGTGATAGGATTGCTTCTTTTGAGGCAAACCAAAGCAGAACCAAGTAATATGACACTAAATCACCTACTTATTTTTAAATTTAGAGAAAATAACGAAACAAATAGCAACTTTACTTGAATGAACACTTGTGTGCGTTGTACGCATTGTTTTAAATTCATTCATTGTTCATCCTTTTGGTAACACCAAAAAAACACCAAACAACAAAGCAATTTGAGAGTAAAATAAAGAGTTTTTTACAAGTCATTAAAATAGTCATTCGTGAAATTTGTAAGTTTGTAACTTCTCGAATTGTGAAAGATATATTTAATACTCATTCGTAATCTAAATTATCGCTAAGAATATTATTTATTGAACACGTGATTCTAGTCATTCGTAATCGTAAACATATACTACAAAAGTAATCAAAAATTTTAATTTTTCAGTTCATATCCGTTTCGAGTATACTTAATTTTATTACACTTTTACATGGACTCAAACTGACCAGATTATCACCCTCTTATATCTAAATTCATCAGGTCCCCACGACACCTGATAAGGCTACCATCTTTCTATTTACAACAGATGTTGACCATTTTTATACTATTGGTCCCACCAATTAACATACATTTGTCATGAATTTTTATGTTAGTTCATATTTTTTAATAATTAAAATTAAAATATAATATTTTAAGTTATATTTGATGTTGTGTACACACAGTTATCCTTTGCGATTATATCATACGGGAAAGGCGGTTGTTATCGTGTTTTTACTATTATAGCCTCCCAGATGGGCCTGGTGAGTTTTCCTCAAGCCCTCGTAATGTTTATGGCCCCACAATAATTGAAAGAATATACCATAATCGATCCAAGTTGATAACCCAACCACGAACACGGGTGACGGCTACTCTCTCAACTACTGAACCTGTTTGTCGTGCTGGCGGTCTACTGTTGAACATTATGAGTCCATTTTATGTTTCCTTAATCATTTTTTCTTGATATAAAACACCATCTCTCACATTATTTGTAATTACTTCTTTCGAGTGTGTGACATGAATTTAATAGATGTCTAGACCATATAAAATATTATAAATGTGTATAAAATTTAATATATTAAAATATTATATTTTTTTGTTTATTTATAGTCATAGATATATATAATATTAAATATATTTTTAATACTTGTTAATAAGTTTTTCGTACACAAAAAAGAAATAATAGAAATGATACTAGGATTTAAAGTTTATGATATGTTAGTTGGGTTTCGGTTGCATATGAGAATGAGAAGAGAAATCTTATACGATGAATACAATTTGTTTTTTGGAATATGTATGTCACTTATTTAGTTACAACAAATTTAATATTTCTATTGTTGTTTTGTAGACATATAATTTATTCACATTAAGAAAATCTTATGAAAAATATTTTTAAGTAAGAGTCCCATAATTCAATAAGTAAAGATACATTTCAATTTGTTTCATTCTAAAATTATAAATATATATTTATCTTAAAACTATAAAATCATATGATATAACTAAATCTAACGTCACGTTACCATTATTATATTCTTAACTAATATTATGTGTATTATTGAGAACGTAAAACTATCAGTTATTTTTAAAATACAACTTTTTTTAAGAGTGTTTTTCTTTTTCATTAGTTTTAGTAAGAGGCACATTATTATTTTAAGAGATAAAAATTTATTTAATTATTTTAGATAATAATTAATGGTTTAATTTTTATATTGTCTCTAAACATTAATTAAATGCACATTTCTATCTCTTTCAAATTCTTAATAAAGTTTTAAATGTTATTATGGAAATATTAATAAACAAAGCATTAATTACATATTTTAATTGACGACTTTTTCATATCAATTAAAAAAATGAAGGGCTAAATATTTTTCATTTCACAATTTGTACGTGAGGGTTGCTTTTGGTCGTTAAAATTACAATTATTATTTTTAACACATAGTTTTATTTTTTTTTATACTTCATTCGGTAATGAAAGGTGGTCAGGAATCAATTGCACAGAAGTCCAAATGTTTCAATTAACCACAAGTCAAATAAAGACACGCGCCCACCCTCATAACATAACCGATCCTTCAAATAACTAGTCATTCCCAAAGGACTGAATGGTAATTGACCTTGAAACCGCCTATAAAGTGATAATGCACTGGTTCTGAACCAAAGAAAGGATCGTAAAGCAAACCCTAAAAACCCTTCTTCGGGAATGCAAAGAAATGAGAGGAGATTCGTTTTTTAACCGCGGAAGGGCTAAAAAGGCCACCGGCGGTAGAAATTGTCACCGTAAACACGTTGAAGACGGGTGAACTCCATTCCCCAATCGCACAGTTGCCTTTCCATTTCATTTCAATTCCTTTATAATTTCACTCTTTTATTCTGAGTATAAAAATGGCGGAGGAGGATCGTAACGGCGTGCTTCATGGGAAGTACGAGCTCGGCCGGCAATTGGGCCAAGGCACGTTTGCAAAAGTGTATCACGCGCGTCACTTGCTATCCGGCAAGAGCGTGGCGATGAAAGTTGTCGGTAAAGAGAAAGTAATTAAAGTCGGAATGATGGAGCAAGTTAAACGTGAGATCGCAGTCATGAAAATGGTGCGGCACCAGAATATCGTGCAGCTCGATGAGGTTTTGGCGAGTAAATCTAAGATTTACTTCGCTATGGAGCTCGTTCGCGGGGGAGAATTGTTCTCGAAGATAGCCAAGGGGCGGTTGAAGGAGAGCGAGGCGCGGAATTACTTCCAGCAGCTGATCTCGGCCGTGGATTTCTGCCACAGCCGCGGCGTGTATCACCGAGATTTGAAGCCAGAAAACCTTCTGTTAGATAACGAAGGTAATTTGAAAGTGACGGATTTCGGATTAACTGCTTTTACTGATCATCTCCGGCAGGACGGACTTTTGCACACCAGTTGCGGCACTCCGGCGTATGTGGCGCCGGAGGTGATCGGGAAGAAAGGTTACGACGGAGCCAAAGCGGACATTTGGTCCTGTGGGGTTATTTTGTATGTACTTTTAGCTGGATTTTTGCCATTTCAGGACGATAATATCGTTTCTATGTACCGCAAAATTTACCGCGGTGATTTCAAGTGTCCGCCGTGGTTTTCACCGGATGCGAGAAGGTTGATTACCAAATTGTTGGATCCAAATCCGGATTCTCGGATATCCATATCCAAAATTATGCAGACTTCGTGGTTGAAAAAGGGGGTGCCGAGGAATTTAGAGATTGAAGATGAAGGATTTATTAATGAGAAATGTAAAGAAATGGAGACATTGAACGCGTTTCATTTAATTTCGTTATCAGAAGGGTTTGATTTGTCTCCGTTGTTTGAGGAGAAGAAGAGAGATGAGAGAGAAGAGCTCAGATTTGCCACGACGAGGCCGGCGAGCAGCGTGATATCGAAACTGGAGGAGGTGGCCAAGTCGGTGAAATTCAGCATCAAGAGGAGCGATTCCCGTGTGAGGTTGCAAGGGCCGGAGAGTGGGAGGAAGGGCAAATTGGGGATAACGGCGGAGATGTTTGCCGTGACGCCGTCGTTGTTGGTTGTGGAGGTAAAGAAGTCTAGTGGTGATACTTTGGAGTACAATCAGTTCTGTAGTAAGGAGCTCCGACCGGCGCTTAAGGACATCGTCTGGTCGACACCGGCCGATGATTTAAAGGGATGAACTTGTAATTAATTGTTGGTAATGTTGTTTAAAATGAGGAATTAGTTAAGTTTATTAGAATCGGTTGATTTTGTTGTGCAAATCTATATATATGATTCTGATTCTCGATCATGTATTGAGGAATGATCTTTACAGCTGAATCGGAATTAGTGTTGAAACAACTTTATTTTTGTTTTTGTTTTTCATGTGATGCAGTCAACCGGTCATGTGTATCAGTGTACCTGTAAAAATATAAATTTTAATTTGCTTGCAAAGATATTACTTACTCTATTACACAAAAAGAAAATTACTTATTTATTTTAAGTTAATTTATGAAATTTAAAATTATTGTTAATTTATTTAATATTGTAAACAATTAGTAAGTACAATATTATTATTCTAATTAACAAATAAAATTAATTTACATTAAAATTTAAGATTTCATGAAATTAATTATAATCAAAGGCAAACAAAATTCTTCTTAATTGTGGAGTGAAATGAATAGTAGTATTTTTTATTGATGGTGATATGTTTTGGGCAGGGGTAAGTTGATGCGGTAATTTTATTAATTTCAAATATTTTAAATTTTAAAATTTAAATTATTCATTTAATTTATATTAATACAATTAAGAATATTATAAATTATACTATTAGTTATAAATTAATTATTTTAAAATTTTAAATAAATTATGTTAATTTTATATTTAAAAATGCCATAAATTAATTTTAAAAAGTCAATAGTATTCTTAGAGGGTATTTGATAAAAAATGAATGAAATAGTTCTGAATTCTTAAGTAATTTGAATGAGCTGAATGAAGTAGATTTCTGTATACTGAATGAAAAAATTGTTTGATAAGTGACATGTCTGAAACATCTGAATAACATATTTTTACTATTTTATCACTCTGAAAAAATTCAAAAGTTGTTATAAATTTATTTAATATTACTTAATATAATATTTAATATATTTCTTATTTTTTTTATTTCATTCAGCTGGAACTTAACCATTCAGCTAAAAAAATTAGACTTAGTCATTCAGTCTATAAATTTGACCGATTCAACCATTCAGTCCTAAATAAACGTATTAAATAATTGATTAATTCAACTATTCAGCTATATTAAGTTTCAATTAAACACTCCTTTGTACTTTGTACTGTATACTTTAGAACGATGGAAGTAGTATCTAGGGGAATGCGGTGATAACTTTAAACTTAAGCCTACTTGTCGTTCTCAACTTTTCAACTAATGTAAAGATTCATTATTTGGTTGTTGATTCATTTATGTGCTTAAAAGATTAACTGTAGCTTGGTTGGAAGATAGTTGAAGTGTCATCCTAATCCTTAATTCCCCGATACAATTAACTTGCCGAAAAATGAAGACACTCGGACCTTTTTTTTTTTCTTTTCTTTTATGTTGTTTGACAATATGCGGAAATGGAAATAGTACTTAATTGCATATATCCTTTTTGTTAACCTCTGATATTTTTCTTGTTCTTTAATTGATAAAAATATATAGACCGAGGGCAAAGGGGGCTCAAAAGCCTATAGGGAATTTTTAGTCTTGTTATTAGGTATTTATATATGTCGAGCTCTACTTGAACCTTCATGACTGGCTTATATATATATACACACACACACATAGGTAATCCAAAGTTTAATCCTCCTTCTACGATTAATTGTTTAAGAATTGATTACAGTACGTACGCGGTTAATTGCAGGTAGGTATGCTGATGTTGTTGTTGCCTATCATTAAATTGTGACCTATCTGCGCCACCACCAGCGGCAGGAGGAGGAGGAGGACAATTATAAAATGGTACTGTACTTGTAATTGGCTAACTAGCTAGCTATGCTTTGGGTTATTTCCTCCTATGTGAGTAGGCTCAATTAGTAGCTCATATGGTCTATTGATTCTAGGTTTCAGGAAAAACAGGAGGAACTAATAACAAAACATAAGAGAGAAAAGAAAAAAAACTGATTCCCGAAATAAATAGTGAAGTATTTTTCAACTCAGCGATCGAAAGTTTATTTGTGGTCCGATTAGGCTGATTTTTTATGGGTGACGCTGTAACTTGTTGGTCTTCAATCTAAACGGTGGGATTCATCATCGGAGTCTCCTGGCATCTAGCTTTTCCATACATTGTTGATACATTTTTTGCGAGAGTTGATGATTTTTTTAGTTTTCTCTTGTCATTCTTCTTGTTGAAAATGTATGCCAAGGATATGTTATTCTTGATGGTTGTTATTGGTTCATGTCTCTAGTTGTTGTTAGAGAGAATGTTGTATTGCCCATTATTATTGATAGTGGAAGATTTGGTGGACTACGATCCCGTGATTTTTACTCTTCACATCGAGGGGATTTTCCACGTAAAAATTTGCTTATGTTCTTGTGTGTGCTTTTTCTTAATTATTAACTACTTGGATTATTTTTCTTATTGGGTTTACACAAGAGTGGATAATTATATTGTTTCACTGTACTGTTAGTGTTGTTTGATTTGTTTTTTCTCCTAACAAGTGGTATCAGAGTTGTGATTGTTATTGAAATGTTTGTCTTGTGTTAAACGATGAAAACTAATATGAGTAGGATGGAGACTTTAAATGATTCAAATTATCATATTTGGAATGGAAAAATGGAGGACTTCCTTTATGTGAAAGATTATTATTTGCTTGTGTTTTTCGATGTAAAGCCTGAGAAAAAGACTGATGACAAATGAAAAAATTTGCATCGCCAAGTGTGTGGTTACATTACGCAATGAGTTGATGATAATATTTTGAATCATATTAGTGGAGAGACTCATGTATGCAGTTTGAGGAGTAAACTCGAACAGTTTTATGCTCAAAAGACGAGGAATAATAAATTATTTCTGATTAAGCAAATGATGGAATTGAGATATCATGGCGAAAAACCTTTGACTGATCATTTAAATTCCTTTTAGGGATTATTAATCAATTAGCTACAATGGGTATCAAGTTTAATGATGAGATACAGGGATTATGGCTGCTTGGTACATTGCCGAATTCGTGGGAGACGTTTCGAACGTCGTTGTCTAATTCCGCTCTAGATGGTAAAATTACTATGGATTTGGCTAAATGAAGTGTTCTGAATGAAAAGGTTTACAGAAAGTCGCAAGGTATCTTTTCATAGTCAAATGTGTTATTATCGAGAGAAAGAGGAGGAGCAAAAGCAAACATCTGATGAATAGAGGTAAGAATAGAAGTAAATCCAACAAATTTACAAATGTAGAATATTTTCATTGTCATGAGAAGGGCATATAAAAAAAAATTGCCACTAGTTCAAGAGAGAAAACAATATGGGAAATGATAAAAAAAAAATAGAAATAATGATAATAAGATGATAATCGAGTTGCTATTGTTTCTGATGATTTTCTCATTATGTATGATGAAAATGTTCTTAATTTTGCTACTCATGAGATGAGTTGGGTCATTGATAGTGGTGCATTAGTTTATGCTACGTCGCGGAAAGATTTCTTTACATCATATGCAGCTGGTGATTATAGGATTGTAAAGATGGGGGTAATGATGGAGTGTCGAAAGCTGTGGGCATTGGGGATGTGTATTTGGAGACTAACAACGGTACAAGGTTAGCTTTCAAAAATGTTAAGCATGTTTCTGATATTCGGTTGAATTTGATTTCTGCTAGTAAACTTGATGATGATGGATTTTACAACATCTTTGGTGATGGACAGTGGAAACTTACTAAAGGTTCTATGGTTGTGGCTAGAGGTAAGAAATGTTCAACATTGTACACGTTGCAGGCAAAGCTTTCTACAGACATTATTAATGCAGTGGAAAATGATAATCAAACAGAGTTGTGGCATAAGATACTTGGTCACATAAGTGAAAAGGGATTGAAACTAGTTGTAAGACCCCGAATTTTATGAAATATAAAATTTAATTTTTCTTCATATATATTTTTCTGAAACAGTAAGTGGTTAAATCGATAAAGTTAAAAGTTAAGGATGTTATGTGCAAATTTTATTTTGTCGGACAATATTCGCTTTGTCGGGGAATATTCGTT